>OY720348.1:6162912-6762912 GCA_963082975.1 Labia minor
TAATTGTCATAAAATTTCATCAATATTTTTTTAAAAAAAGTGAATTTTTACTATGCCCCTTAGAGATAGGCAATTGGCATTATGGCTGCACGCGACCACGAAACACCCACTTTCCCACCCCCTTTTTATATATATCACTATAATTTCTATATTTCTTATATAATACATGTAAATATAGGATTGTATGGAAAAGACTAATTGAAATCTCCCAACAACGTTTGTATTAATAATACAATCATCCTACATTTATTTATACGCATCTCGTTTCTATTTTTTAGATATATATTACAATAATAATAATAATTAATAATAAAAATGAAAATCTCATCTCTCATTTTTATTATTATAATTAAATTAATAAAACATATTCTTTTTTTATTCTTATCTATCTATCTGTCTATCATTTATATATTCTATCTATTCTTATTTTATTTTTATTTTCCTAGCATGATGTGTTTAGAATTCGATAGAATTTTAACCAATGATGAGTGGAAATAGGAAAAGAAGTGGGAAATAGGAATAAGAAATTAAATTAAAAAGTTTATGAATATTTTTGATTTTCTTTTTATTATAAATAATAATTCACATATAAACAATATTAGAATATACACGTAAACATGATAATACATTGATAAATAAAATAATAAATAAATTGTTCTCATTTCTCTTGATATGTGATTTCTGTTTCATCTTTTTTCTTATTTTCTATTCATTGATGAACTTTTCATTCTGAAAGTAAAGTTAACATGAGATAAAATTTCGAATTAAAATAAATTATTCAAATATTTGTAAAACATATACGTAATAGAATCTTATAAAAAATAATAGCTAGAAAACCTACATGTAGTGTCATCTATTGAGAATAATTAACACTAAATTATTAGAGAACAAATAATTTAAAAAAAAATCTAATCAATTTCTATAAATATAATCATAAAATATATAATGATAATATAATCCAAAAATCTTGTTAATTAATAGAAATTAATTAATAATTAATTATATATGAAATATTTAAGCCGGCTACATGAATAAGTTACATTTTCATTTATTAAAAATATGATTTTAATTAATTATTTTCCCTCTCTTTAAACATATCCATTGGATTGGTAATTGTATATTATGTAGATATCTTAAATTTGCTTGAAATTGGATGAAAAATATGGATATTTTAATGATAAATATGAAAAACGGGGGTGGAAAATGGGTGGTGAGTGCGCGCGTGCAGCCATCATAGGAATTGTCTATCTCTAAGGGGCATAGTAAAATTCACTTTTTTTAAAAAAATATTGATGAAATTTTATGACAATCAACCCCTATTTTTTATGATCGGATATTGTTTTAATTGATATTTCTCGTAGGGGGTGTATGTATAGGGGGAATAAAAATTTCATCCATTTTGCTCTAACTCACCCCTAAATACGTTTTTTCTTAGAAAAACACCCTTTTTTCAATTTATTAAAATTTCTCTTAGATATGATTTAATTAATTTCATTATCTATAGTTCAACCTTATCTAGGCACTTATATTGAACAATGGTTTTTTCATTTTTTTAAAATTCCAATTCCTTCAGGGTAAATTTCAACCCTTAATTTTTAACTTTCAATTGAAAAAATAAAACCTTCCCAATAAAATTTTTTAATTTTTTTTTTTTTTAAATTATTTAAAAAAATTTATATTTTTATATTAAATTATTTCTAAATTTCAAAAAACATTAATTAATGAACCTTTATATAAAACAACCCTTTCTTCAAATTATTAAAATTTCTTGAAATTAAAGTTAAACCATCCCAATAGAGTTTCTTACTTATATAGCCAACAAGCCTACCTCTCCTCTAAAGGGGAGAGAGGGGTGGGGGTGGGGAGACACCAGCCTAGGAGATATATGTTTTTTTAAAATGTATGGTAAAAAGTTTTAAAGAATTTTTATTGTTTTTTGAAAAAAGATTTTTCTATACACATGAAAACATTCGTTGACTTTTTTATTTTTTTTCATTGCGCCTTGCATATAGGCAACCTATTACTCTTACTTGGAGTCGGACGTTTTTGTAAAATGTATGGCAAAACTTTTTAAAGAATTTTCATTGTTTTTTCATAAAACATTTTTCTATACACATGAAAACATTGGTTGAGTTGACCAGGCTAGAAGCCATGATTTTTTTATTGACTGAATAGTCAAGAAGCCTTTAACAATCTTTTTCCCAGGCAATATTTGAATTTTTTTATATAATTTTGATTTTTTATAATTTTTTACCTACAATTACTTGCATATTAGGTTGTGTTCCTTATAGAAAAATTTCTTGGTTAATTTAATAATTATGTTACAACCTAACATTACATATATATATATATATATATATATATATATATATATATATATATAAAACATAAGTTTATTTCAAAAAAATGTAAGAAAAAGGTACAAGTTAACATTCGCTGAGCACTAGAAGCCGACTGACTGACCTCAAGGCAAAATGGCGGTTGTCTCTTTCAGGAAATGGTGGCGCTCGACACCACGTGATTCTCCTGACTGCTCTGAATGGCACTACTTAGCATGTATATATATTAGAAAAGAGAAGATAAATTGAATTTTTGTTTATATTAAATTTTATGCATTTTTCAATTAAGTAAATTTATTTTTTGACACATGAATTTGAAAAAATATGACTTGATACAAGAGACGTTTGGATATTTAAAGTAAGGCAACCAAAGTCAGAAAGAAAGTGGAGAAACAAGAAAAATCATATAAATACAGGAATAAAGTAAAAATAAAAAATAGATCGGCCTAACTGGTGAAATTGAACATTTTTCTATTAAATAAGAAATGAATTTCACAAATATTAATAATAATAATAATTTTAGTAAAAATTTAGAGATAGAAAGAGATTTTTTAGTATATAAGATTGTGAAGTGATAGCAAAAAATGTTTAAAAAAAAGGAAATGATAACTAAATAGGAGATGTGAGGATTCCATTATTATTACTTATTATTATATATCTAATAAATAAAAACGAAATGATGATGGTGGTGATAAGAAAATGAAAGTTGAAGTTAATAATACAAAAAAGGTTCATGGTAAGTGAATTAAGTTTATTTGATATTATAATAATTTATTTTAATTAAGAAATTAATAAATTTTATAACAAGATAGTGTGAAAGATGGAGAAAGTAAAAATTTAATTTTTTATTTCGATTTATTTTCATATATATTTAATAAGTTAACTAAAATAAAGGTTCATGTTACTTATCTTTTGATGTTTGCAGATACAACATGGAGAACAGACAAACAAAAATGGAATGAAGAAAAGATTAGAGAAAAGGGAAAAAGACGCATATAATGAGAAAATATGATTCTATATTTCATTGAATCCAATAATCAAAATGTATGTATTCTATGTAATTCAATAGACCTGTATACATATGATGTAATAGAAAAATTAAAAATAAAATTACATTCAATCTGGAGACTATAATTGATATCCATGAGTATTCGCTTGGAGATGTTGCTTCCTTGAGAATTCTTGTCAAAATGAGTGAAATATCTCACTTCAGCTTAAATAGATAAAAGATTATCTATTAATATTTTAATTATAATCCAATAATTGTCCTCTTTTGTTATTGAAAAAAATAAAATAATTTGAAAGGAAATCAATTTATTATTTTAATAATAGCAAATATTAAATGTCAATCAATTATACTTATCTATTATTTTAATACTTATTCATTTGAAATTAGATTTCTTTTTATATTATATTATATTATTTAAATTCTTTATTTTTTTATCTATTAGATTTTGTCTTTTTTATTAAACATCTCTTAATTTTTAATTATTTTAACTTTCAATTTAAAAGGAAAACATTTTTCCAACATAGTTTTCTAAAATCATCCTTAGAATTTATTTTATTTTTTTCTATAAAGTGGATTCAAATTATTTAAATATCTAAATTAAATAATAATAAAACAAGAGTTATGTTTTCAAAAATATTTTCTTTCAAGGTTTCAAATTAAAGTTATTCTTTCATAGTTATTTAGTTATTTATTATATTAATGAGATTTGAGAATTGAAATTTTATATTATATTTTTTAATAATTTATATATTTAATATACTTAACTAAAATTGATCTAATTTTATTTTTTAATTTTTTCAGAAAGATAACTCCATACATCAATGAGAAAGAAGAAAAAGATGGCAAGATGAGATCTTTGATCAATTTATTTTTATGTATTTATTAATTGTATTTATTGTATTTGTTATTGTATTTATATTGTTATTATTTATATATAATTATAATATGTAATTTGCTTTAATTTTTGAAAAACTACAAATAAAAAAAAAACAAATGTAAATAATTATGATGTTTTTATTTGAAGTTAAATATCCTATCTTCTCCTTTTTAATTTCTAATCCTCATATATATATATATATATATATATATATATATATATGAGGAAAATAGGAATAAAAAATTCAATTGATATATATTGTCGTGTATAAGATAGAAAAAGGGTAAGGTATTTTATGAGAAAATTTGGTTAAAACAATAAGTTTAATTAATTGGTAGCACTCTGGATTGAATTTAGAATAATTAAATGGGTTATTGAATCCGCGAGGTTGATATGGGAAAGAATATAAAATTGAATAGGTTCAATTTGAAAATACTTAAATAAAATTACAACTAAAATTATTTATTTAATAAAACTATAAGAATTTAGATTACAATTGATAACAAAAGAAATTAATATGAAATTAAAATATATTGAAAGGTACCGTAAAAAAAGATATAAATATAAATTAAAAGAACTAATTTATATTTTAGCAATTGCAATTATAATTAATGATTAATTACCAATGGTCGACCACAGTTAGTATATTGTGTAGTTAAGGAATTGAGAATTCATTGGAGACTTGAGTCTTGAATGTCGTCCGGCGGATTTAACTGGGACATCGATTGTGCAGCAACATTTCTCAAAAAAGGGGTTGTGTATGAGATGCCCTTCCAGCCAGGAAAAATGTCTCCCTTTTCTCAAACCTTGATCAAGACTAACTCAAATATCATTTTCACCAATAATGAAACCTTCCCCCACCTTGAACACATACCTTGAACACATGGATGGGTCCCTGTACACGTGCAGACAACATGTCCCATGACCAAACGTCCTTTTCTTTAATTTAGCACAATGTGTTCAAAAATGAAAGTTCTAGCTTTCGCATTATTATATACATAAAAAATGTATTTTTTAGGATTATATATTACAATATATATTGATATTGATATATTTGTTTATATATATATATATATATATATATATATATAAATTGAATTTTTTATTCCTATTTTCCTCATCTTTACAATATCCAATCATCATTGGTTAAATTCTAAATAAATTATGCTAGAAAAATAAAAATAGCATATAGAATAGATAGAATAAATAAAAGTTATAGACAGATAGATAGATCGGAATAAAAAAAATGTGTCTTATTAATCTAAATATAATAATAAAAATGAGAGATGAGATTTTCATTTTTATTATTAATTATTAGATATCTAAAAAGAAAATGTAGGATGATTGTGTTTTTAATATAAGTATTTTCTCTCAATTAAAGTTATAATACTTATTATTTCATTCACATAGGTTTTTGTTTGGAGATGTTGCTCCCTTGGCATTTCATATTAAAGTGACTCTGTGAAAAGCTCCACTTCATCTAATATAGCAAAAAATATATTAATATTACAATTGTAATCTGATAATTATCCTCTTTTATGATTATTATTTATTTATTATTATTATTATTATTATTATTATTATTATTATTTATTTATTAATAAAAATTCACGCTGTTTCTATGAATTCAATAAAAATAAATAAGATATCGATGAAATATTAATTAATTCGTATTTAGAATCTGAAATGAAAGAAAATGATATATAATAAATAAATATATCTCTTGTATTTAAAAAAGTAGTATTTTCCCTAAAATATTTGTAAAATATATCGTTGTATAATATATTAACTAATATAAATATATAAAACAAGCATAATCTCTAGAAATAAAAATTAAAGATGAGATATACATTTGTATTATTAGATAATAAATTAATTAATGTAAAACAAGCATAATCTAGAAATAAAAATTTTAAATTATATTTTAATAAGTGATATGCAATTAAGAAAAGATACATAAAGATGCTGAGACAAGAGAGAATCAGAAGGAAGGGGTAATCAATAATAATATATATCGTAAAGTAAATAAAATTGAAATAGTGAAATAGGATATAAATTTATTTAATGATTAGAAATAAAACTTATTTGAAATTGGATTTAATATTTAGACATTTTTTCAACAAATATTTACATAATAATAATAAAAACATCAAATTTAAATAATTTTGATGTTTTTATTTGAAGTTAAATTTCTTATCGTTTTCTTTTAAATTTCTAATCATAAATATACTATATAAATATCAATAAAATTTTCGAAATAATAATAAATAAAGAGTAATATTTTCATAAGAATCTTCTCTCTCAATTAAAGTTATAATTGTTATTATTATTTAACTCACCAAACTTTTGATTCAATGAAGAGTATAAAATTTGGATGTTCTTATCCATGGGTTATTGATTGGATATGTTGCTTCATTGAGAATTCTTGTAGAAGTGACTCTGTGAAAGGAGTCAGTTCAGATTAAATAGAAAAAAGGAATTATATAGATATAATAGATATAATAAAATACTAATCCGATAATTGTCCTCTTTTGTTATTGAAAAGAAATAAAATAATTTTAAAAGAAAATGATAAATAAAAAGAGAGATGAGATTTTCAGATTTATTATTTATTATTATATATCTAATAAATAAAAGCGAAATGCAAAAAAGAAAATGAAATTAGAAGTTAAAAATATAAAAAAAAGTTCATGTTAGATGGATTGAATTTATCAGATATTATAAAAATTACAGAGAATATTTCATAACGGTTTTTAAAATAAATTATTAAGGGTGAAAGAGAGAGAAATTAAAAATTTAATTTTCGATTAAGATTTATTTACATATTTATTTAATAAGGTAAATAGTATTTAGCTTCATGTTACATATCTTTTTATGCTTGCAAATTTAAAAAAAAGTCATAACATGAAAAATTATTATTAAAATCAATAATGAAAATGGATTTAATTATATGTATTTCTATGGAGGTATATATATATAATTTAAAAACTAATATTAAAATTTGATTCAATGGAGACTATAAAATTTGGATGTCGTTATCCATGAGGATTCGATTAGAGGTATATATATTGTGTAATTTATGAAATGCGACTAATTTTCGAATTAATAATAATAAAGAGTAATATTTTCATAAGTGTCTTCTCTCAATTATAGTTGGAATTGTTATTATTATTTAAATCTCTAAACATTTGATTCAATGGAGACTAAACTATTTGGTTGGTGTGATGCATGGGTTTTCGATGGGGGATGTTGCTTGCTAGGCATTGCTTGACTCTTTGAAAGATCTCAATGCAGCTTAAAAATAAAAACAAAAATATTAATATATTAAGAGATTCTAATGAGTTAATTATTTTCTTTTATTATTGAAAAAAAAAAAATAAAATAATTTCAAAAAAAAATAAATTTATTTTTTTAATAATAGCAAATATTAAATGTCAATCAATTAGACTTTTGTATATCAATTATTGTTTTTTTAAATTTTTTATTCGTTTTAAAGTAAATTTTTGTTATATTATATTATTATATTATTTCTAGTCTTTATTTTTTTTATATATTACATTGGTTATAATTTGGTTATTTATTTTAAAATAATTTCCAATGATTTAAAAATTTAATAAAATTATTGAAAATTGGACTAATATTAATTTTTGATTTTTCAAAAGGAAAACTCCATACATCAATGAGAAAGAAGAAGGAAAATATAGAAAGGGAGAAGATGGGATCTTACAGGAAATATTGATTAATAATTATTTATTTATTTATTTATAATTATCATATGTAACTTTATTCTGTAATTTGTGAATTCCTACTAATAATAAAAACAAATAATTATAAATAATTATGAAGTTTTAATTTGAAGTTAAAATTCCTATCCATTCCATTCCATTTCTATTTCTATTCATCATATATACTAAATATATATATACCAGTATAAATTCGAATTAATAAAATGTTACAGTGATACAAAAATAAAAAGAAAGATGAAATACCAAAATAATAAATTATAGGTCATCTCTTAATTGAACTTTATATTGAAAGTGAAATAAACAGTAAAAATATAAATATAAGTAAAAAGAATATATAGGTGAGAGTATAATACAATGAATATGTATAGTACCTGGAACATCGAGCTCGACCGTTTAGCAAATTTATAAAATTTATTATTTTAAACTTTAAAAATTATACAATTCTTTAATTATTTATTACAATGGTTAAATGGGTTTTCTAAAAATGATCCAAAAATGGTATAAATTAATTAAAATAATTTTATTTTTATTTCAAGATGAAAAATATATTCAAGTTTACTTGATAAAATATTTGATCCTATATTATATATATATGTATATATACAATATTTGCTAGTATAATAAGATAAGATATATAAAAAAAATAAAAATACTAGTTTTTCTAATATAATATAATACTTTAAGTTAATGAAATAAAATAATATATTAAAATTGAAGATGAATTTGTAAAATGAATGTAGAGTATATAGCAAGCGTGTATTTAGGAAATAAGACCAAAGGCAGTTGAATCTCATCCATTGGGGATTGATCCATGAGAGATTGCTACGCAGGAATTAAAAATAATTTAGATATTATATTATGAATTTTGAAAATTCTAATACTTTTCAATGCTCTACCTACAAAAAGTAAGTTTTCATATTGAATATTTATGAATTTTCTATTAAAATATATATCATCAATTCTTTTCCCTTAATTTTTTTCATATTTATTTATTTATTTATTTATTATTATTATAACAAAATATATAATAATTATTGTTTTGTTTTTTTTTATTAAAAATTTTTAACAATTTATATATTTAATATACTTAACGAAAATTGGTCTAATCTTAATTTTTGATTTTCAGAAAGATAATTCCCTACACCAATGAGAATGAAGAAGAAAGAAAAAGAAGTGGAAAATGGAATTTTTCAAGAAATATTCATCAATTTTTATTTATTTATATATAATTATATTATGTATCTTTCTGTAATTTTTGAAATACTACTAATAATAAAAAAAAAACAAATGTAAATAATTATAAAGTATTTATTTGAAGTTAAATTTCCTATCATCTCCATTTAAATATTTATTCATCATATATCATATATATATATATATATATATATATATATATATATATATATATATATATATATATATGAAAAATATTATAATTTACGAATTTTTTAAATTTAAATATATTCAATTCTCTAACAACTGAAAATAAAATTTCAGATAAAATGTTTTTGAATTTTCTATTAAAATATTATTTTTCATTAATTTTGTTCTCTTAATTTTTATCATATTTATAGTTTTGTTTTTATATATTTTTTTTTAATAATTTATATATTTAATATACTTAACGAAAAGTGGATTAATATTAATTTTTCAAAAAGAAAGAAAAGAAAAGGGGAGAAAAAAAGGGGAAGAGATGAGATCTTGCAAAAAATATTAATCAATTTTTATTTGTTTATTTATTTATAGATAATGATCATAGTAAAGAAGAAACCGAATTCACATTTCAAGAGAAATGAGAACAATTTTGGTATTATTTTATTTATCAATGTATTATCATGTTTACGTGTATATTCTAATATTGTTTATATGTGAATTATTATTTATAATAAAAAGAAAATCAAAAATATTAATAAACTTTTTAATTTAATTTCTTATTCCTATTTCCCACTTCTTTTCCTATTTCCAATCATGATTGGTTAAAATTCTATCGAATTCTAAATACATCATGCTAGGAAAATAAAAATAACATAAGAATAGATAGAATAAATAAATGATAGGCAGATAGATAGATAGGAATAAAAAAAGAATATGTTTTAATAATTTAAATATAATAATAAAAATGAAAGATGAGATTTTCATTTTTATTATTATATAATAAATTAATTGATGTAAAAAGAGAAAAGATAATAAATAATATTTTAATAAGTGATATGCTAATAAGAAAAGTTATATAAGATGCGGAGACAACAGAGAAACAGCAGAAAGGTAAGTAATAAGATTAATATATATATATATATATATATATATATATATATATATTATTTAAATTATTAAAATTTCTTTTAGAAATGATTTAATTACTTTCACTATCTATAGTTTACTCTTATCTAGGTCCTTATGTTAAACATTGGGTATTTCATTTTTTTTTAAATCCAATATCTTCAGGCTAAATTGCAAACCTTAATTTTTAACTTGCAAATGAAAAAATAAAACATTCCCAATCAAATTTTTTAGTTTCATTTTTTTTTTAATTATTTAAAAAAATTTATATTATATATTCAATAATATTTTATTACTAATAACGATATCTCTCAACCTTTCGGGTAATTACTTCTTTTGTTAAAGAAAAAAAGAAAATATAATTATAATTAATTATTATATTGGAATATTACTATATAATAATAATTGATTTCGTTTTATTAATAGTTATTTTTTTTTTAATATTAGTTGTAAGCATTACAAAAATTTACAAATACAAATTATTTAAAAAAATGTATATTATATATTCAATAATATTTTATTACTATTAACGATGTCTCAACCTTTCTCTTGATCTTCATATATAAATATGAAAAAGAGATCAAACATTTATACTAAATATTTAAAAAAAAATTATATTTCAATTAATATAAAAATGAAAAAAAAGGTTTTCAAAAATCACATCTTAACAATTTATTATATATTCAATTTAAAGTGAATTTAAATTATTTCAATATTTAAATTAAACAATAATAAATAAATAGTTATTTTCATAAATATTTCTTTTAATTAAATGTATAATTGTTATTATTATTTATTTCTGTAAATCTTTGATTCAATTGAGACTATCATTTGAAAATATTATATAGGAGATGTTTCATACTTGGCAATTCTTGTAGAAGTGACTCTGTGAAAGCCTCACTCCAGATTAAATAGAAAAAAGAACTATTAATATTAAAAATCTGAACGGGTAATTACTTCTTTTGTTAAAGAAAAAATAAAATATAATTATAATTAATTATTATATTGGAATATTACTATAAAACAGGGGCGGCCAACAAGTCGATCGCAAAGGCGTTAAAAGTAGCCCGCGAAGACAAAGTTGGAGAATTTGTTATAACTTAAATAAATGTTTGAAATTCTTGATTCTATAATTTAATCTTACAATAATAAATTATTTGTGAAACATACACATACATACTGTTTATATTTATCTGTCGCGCAAGTTGATAGCTGTGTGGCCGTGTGTCTCAAATTGCTCCTCGAGGTAGAAGAGGGATTTAGAAGAAATCATGAGCTCACGTGAGGGCATTTCATCCCTGAAATAGAATTCTTTTCTACTGGATTTATAGAAAAGAATCTACTCGCTACCCGGGATATTATTTATTAAAAAATAATTTTAGATCATAATCATCCTATATGTTATTACATCTTTTATATACCATATATTTATATTTTTCTTATCCCGATAATTTATATAGTTATTATCCAAGGGCTTCCCATTCTCAAAACACCGTTTAGTCCTAGACTACTCTACTCTACCCAAATTTCGCCTCTACCTCCCCCTCCTCTCATATTCATTCCAAAATAAAGTATTTATTTTAATTGAAGTTGTAAATTTAAATGAAAAATAACAGCCCTTCCATTTACAATTTTTTTAATAAATGATTGACTAGATATTATAATAAGAAAGGTAATATTTTCAAAATTAGTGATAGAATCGATTTGAAATCTAAAAACGGATGATTTGAAAAAATAAGATAAAATAAATAAATAAATATTAATGTATATGTATATATATATTTTAATTTTCTTTTGTATTTTTATTATCTAAGGAATTAATTATATAATTAACATAATACTAATAAAATTAATTAATATTCATAATAATTAATTTAAATAATATTAAATTAACATTTATAATTATATTATTAAAAATCTAAAGAATAAAATTATAAAAAAAATAAACAAATTGAAAGATTTGAACTCAGGCAAAAGAATTACTAATCATAGTCCTAATCGGTGAGACTGTATTATCAATTAGTAAAAACATAGGAAAGAAATCCACTTGAAGGCTACGAAAATTCAGCCCATAAGCAATACATGGCAAAGACTTTATTCATTAAATATTGATTAAACAAAGAAAAATGATCATGGAAATAGTTAAAATACAAGAAATACAAGAATCAAAAATAATCTTGTATTGAGAGAAGAGATATGCAAAGAATAATCATTTAATATAATGGATCAAAAGATACGACGTCATCAACATGGCAGCCGAAATCACATTGCAATTGTCAAAATTCAATAATTAATATTTAATTAAGGAAGCATCATAAAATTATATAATGCTAGTGAAAATGAATCTACATTGAATAACGAGTATTTTGATATGCGTTTTATATATTGTTATCAGAAAATGTTTAATTCAAGTGTAAACATGATACCAAATAAAAATTAATTATAATTTTCATTTATATTTCACTAAAAATCCATTTCATTGAAAATCTGGCGAAAATTCTGTTGTATCTTTTTACTTTTATTCATTTTTTATGAAATTTTGTTATTAATTTGTATAAACTGAATCCAATTGAATAGAAGTGTTTCTGCTAATTGTCGAAAGCGTTCAATAAATAGGAGTTCCAAATTTTCTAATAGTAAGAAGCGTTGAGAGGTGGGTCCTCTCAGAGGCAGTTATAACATATGTCTCACTCGTAAATTAAAGGGTTTTGCTAGTCGAAAGTTTGACGTAATCTGGATATATTTGAATGAACCCCCCTTCGGGGGGTTCATTCAAATATATATAGGAGACTCTAGAGAGTCTCCTATAAGAGACAAGATTTCAATTTTTTTTCTTTTTAATAAAGCTATGCTAGGTATTCTCCTTCATCCAAATAAATTTGATTTTTTGAATGATCAGGGGAGGGGGGGGGGAGAGAGTAAGAGTAAGGGAATAGATGGAAAGGCGTCAATGGGTAAAGGACATGATTCCTCCAGGTAGAAGAGGGATTTAGAAGAAATCATGAGCTCACGTGAGGGCAGGGAGGCCAATCCCTGAAATAGAATTCTTTTCTACTGGGATTATAAAAAAGAATCTACTCGCTACCCGGGATATTATTTTTAAATTTATTAAAAAATAATTTTAGATCATAATCATCCTTATTACATCTTTTATATACCATATATTTATATTTTTCTTATCCCGATAATTTATATACTTATTATCCAAGGGCTTCCCTTTCTCAATACACCGTTTAGTCCTAGACTACTCTACTCTACCCAAATTTCGCCTCTACCTCCCCCTCCTCTCATATCTATTCCAAAATGAAGTATTTATTTTAATTGAAGTTGTAAATTTTAATGAAAAATAACAGCCCTTCCATTTACAATTTTTTTTTATTAATATTATTATAATAATTAAAACTAACATATCTTTCATATATCTAAATCGGCGATATAATGACTTCTTTAATTATCTTCTAAAATTTTAAAATTATTTGCCCATATCCATAGTCGACCGTAGACTATATTTTAATCAAAAAGTAGCCCCTAAAAGCTAAAAGTTTGGTCAAACCTGTAATATAGCAAAAAGTTAATATATTTATATTACAATTGTAATATGATAATTATCCTCTTTTATGATTATTATTTATTTATTTATTATTATTATTATTATTATTATTTATTTATTAATCAAAATTCACGCTTTTTAGATGAAATCAATGAAAATAAATTATTTTGTCGATAAAATATGAATTGATTCTTTTTTACAATAAAAAATAGAAGAAAATGATATATAATAGATAAAATTTACACTTGTATTTAAAAAAGTAGCATTTTGCACTGAAATATTAATCAAAATTCACGCTTTTACTATGAAATCATTGATAAAAGATTATGATATTGATGAAATATGAATTTATTCGTGTTTAGATTCAGGAATGGAAGAAAATGATATATAATAAATAAATTATGAAGGAATTGGAATTTTAAAAAAATGAAAAAACCATTGTTCAATATAAGTGCCTAGATAAGGTTGAACTATAGATAATGAAATTAATTAAATCATATCTAAGAGAAATTTTAATAAATTGAAAAAGGGTGTTTTTCTAAGAAAAAACGTATTTAGGGGTGAGTTAGAGCAAAATGGATGAAATTTTTATTCCCCCTATACACCCCCTACGAGAAATATCAATTAAAACAATATCCGATCATAAAAAATAGGGGTTGATTGTCATAAAATTTCATCAATATTTTTTTAAAAAAAGTGAATTTTTACTATGCCCCTTAGAGATAGGCAATTGATACGAGGGCTGCACGCGCGCACTCACCACCCACTTTCCACCCGTTTTTCATATTTATCATTAAAATATCCATATTTTTCATCCAATTTCAAGCAAATTTAAGATATCTACATAATATACAATTACCAGGGAAAATAATTAATTAAAATCATATTTTTAATAAATCAAAATGTAACTTATTCTTGTAGCCGGCTTAAATATTTCATATATAATTAATTATTAATTAATTTCTATTAATTAACAAGATTTTTGGATTATATTATCATTATATATTTTATATGATTATATTTATAGAAATTGATTAGATTTTTTTTTAAATTATTTGTTCTCTAATAATTTGGTGTTAATTATTCTCAATAGATGACACTACATGTAGGTTTTCTAGCTATTATTTTTTATAAGATTCTATTACGTATATGTTTTACAAATATTTGAATAATTTCTTTTAAAATTCGAAATTTTATCTCATGTTAACTTTAGACTTTCAGAATGAAAAGTCCATCAATGAATAGAAAATAAGAAAAAAGATGAAACAGAATTCACATATCAAGAGAAATGAGAACAATTTATGTATTATTTTATTTATCAATGTATTATCATGTTTACGTGTATATTCTAATATTGTTTATATGTTGATTATTATTTATAATAAAAAGAAAATCAAAAATATTAATTAACTTTTTAATTTAATTTCTTATTCCTATTTCCCACTTCTTTTCCTATTTCCACTCATCATTGGTTAAAATTCTATCGAATTCTAAATACATCATGCTAGGAAAATAAAAATAACATAAGAATAGATAAAATAAATAAATGATAGACAGATAGATAGATAAGAATAAAAAAAGAATATGTTTTATTAATTTAAATATATAATAATAAAAATGAGAGATGAGATTTTCATTTTTATTATTAATTATTATTGTATATCTAAAAAATAGAAACGAGATGCGTATAAGTAAATGTAGGATGATTGTATTATTAATACAAACGTTGTTGGGAAATTTCAATTATTCTTTTCCATACAATCCTACATATATTTACATGTATTATATAAGAAATAAAATTAGATTTAAAATTATCGTTGTATAATATATTAATTAATATAAATATATAAAACAAGCATAATCACTAGAAATAAAAGTTAAAGATGAGATATACATTTGTATTATTATATGATAAATTAATTGATGTAAAAAAAGAAAAGATACATAAGATGCTTAGACAACAGAGAAAAAGCAGAAAGGTAAGTCCGTATCTAACAGAAGGAAGAAGGTGTCGAGATGGTGTGGTCCTTCTTCGTTACACGTGACCCTGTGTGGGGACCCTTCGACCGATTCCTAAAATACCGGGCCAGTGATCAACCGGGAGTTAGCCAAACCGCCAAGGTCGCTTATGCCTTGAGGACGACCTGTCCAAAAGGAGTGTCACCCGGCTAACGGTAGGTACGCGTAACCCTGTGTGGGGACCCCTTGTTGCTTCCTTGACATTTCTTGTCAAATTGACTCTTTGAAAGACCTTACTTCAGCTTAAATAGAAAAAATAATATATATATACTGTAACGAATGTATATTTTTTATAAATTATAAATATGACAGTCACCCCAGGCGGTGTTGCACAACTAAATGACACATCTAAGGGATTCCCACTGGCCCTCAGTGCGGTTGGCGACTTTTAGCATTCTATAGTCAGTCTTTCTTTAGCGCTCTTTATATACAGACGCATGACCTAGTGTTTAAATGTGATCCTCCATGTTGGATGAATCTTTTGTCGATAATAATGTTCTCAAGTAATCCCATATGCTTGGGGAGAACATCTTTTTATATTTATTCAATTAATCCATGTAACTGGATTATAATTATATTATTTGTAACTCCCATAGTGGAGAATTGATATAATATTCCCTTTAACTTCTTATAATTATACGTTTACTTTTTATATAATCATCTTTAAATTGATTTGGTAATTATTGAATTTAACCCCGTGAGGTAAGGGAGGTTAATAACTTTACCAAACTTGTTTCATTAAATAGTCATAATCATCCTTTCTTAGAAATTTGCATGGGCATCTTATATTTTTCTATATATTTTTAGATAAAAAAGATTGAAATTTTAACATGTACCCCATTTAACCTTATTTTGACTGCCATCTTGCCATTATAGATTGGTTCAACCATTTGGCCTCTAGAGGGCAGCACCTATAATCGCAATATAGCTGTCAAAAAAGGTTAAATGGGATACATGTTAAAATTTCAATCTTTTTTATCTAAAAATATATAGAAAAATATAAGATGCCCATGCAAATTTCTAAGAAAGGATGATTATGACTATTTAATGAAACAAGTTTGGTAAAGTAATTAACCTCCCTTACCTCACGGGGTTAAATTCAATAATTACCCAAGAAAATACCTACCTGCTTACCTGTGGAGACCTAAACTCTTTTCCCTTTCCATTAATTCCATTTTTCCCTATTCCACTTCTCCTCTTCTCTCTTTTATCACATTTTCACTCCCTTCCTCTCCCCCTCTTTCCCTCTCCTTGTAAGGGGCCTACTGGCACCCCGAACGTGGGCCCTCCCCTTACAAAATTGGCACCCACCGTGGGGTCCCCCTTACAATACTAATATTACAATTCTAATCCGATAATTATCTTCTTTTGTAAATTAAAAAAATAAAATATTATCAAAAGAATTAACTTTATTATTTTAATAATAGCAAATATTAAATGTCAATCAGTTATAGTTGTATATCAATTATTTTTTATTTTATTTCTTTATATTATTTAAATGTATTGTGTTTTATTATTATTTTTTTAAAACTAGTTCCCATGCGCAGCTGAAGGGGCGCTAAAAACACTGATTTAAAAGTAAACATAGCGATGGTTTATTGTTAACATTGAATGTCTGGGTCTTGGAACGTTTTTTTAATTTATTTTGAAGGAATAATGGGAATTTAATAATGAGAATGCACACGATTTGCATCAAGTTATAGAGGGCTTTAATTTTTACCAGAAATGTAAAAATTGTGATAGAGAGGGAGAAAGAGAGATGAAAATTTCATTTTGATATTAATGTTTAAAAATAATTGATGTGAAAAAGAAAAGAAAAAAATATTTTAATAGGAGTGATATGCTAATAAGGTAATATACAGAGAATCAAAAGGAAGGAAATTAATAAGATTAATATTATACTTAAATTATAATATATATAAGTACATGAAGTTGAATTGGTGAAATAAGATAAATAATGATATTGGAATAATATACATACTATAGTATCATAATTATGTATATATATATATATCTATTTTGTTAATTTTAGAAAACAAATTACAAATATTTTCGCCTTATAAAAATTTTATAGTAATAAATTCAAGGACATAAATTTAGTAACAAAAATCAAGGATTAGCACTTTCATTGACCATATGAATGAATAACTTCGTGTTTTTATGTTAAATAAATAAATAAATTTAAATGGGATATAAACAGGAAATATAAATGGATGCAGGATAATCTAAATAATACCATATAAAAGTTAGTTATCTTAATTTTATGTTCAATTAATAGTTTCTTTGAGAAAGTTTACAATTTTAACAATAATTTTTAGACCTATAATTGTTAATATTAAATTATTGACAAAATTATTTTAAATATTTTTTTTAATTTATTTATTTATTTATTTATTTTTTTTTTTTGATTTTAATTATTTTTTTAATTTAAAACATTTATAAGGGAAAACGATTTCAGAATCTATGTTAATACTAGCATAATTTAACAAATATAGGATTCTTGATTTTTTTTTAATTATTTATTTATTTATATAAATTAAACATAAGTTGTTTATACTCAGAAATCAACGATCATATCTACTGCTTTAAATAAGTATTTAACAAAAAGTTTGCTTTTATTTATTTTTTTTTTTTATTTTTAGTTTACTTTTGTTATATATACTACTAAAAGCATTGACCTAACGCAAACTTCATGCTAAAATTAACAATTTATATCAATCATCAACATGAAAAGTGAGTGTAGTTTTACAAAAAGTAGAATTTCGAAAAAATATAACGAGACCAATCGTATTATATAAATAAACATGGAATTTGTCAAAACGACAAGTTTAACAAAGAAAGCATGGACATAAGGCACGTCATGCTAAGAATTTGCACTTGTTAGAAAAACCACGCACCACTAGAAAGGAATGAACATTTTTTTGTTTTTTGTTGTTTTATCTTGAAACCACTAATCAGGAACAGGAGGTTGAAGTTTCAAATAAAAATGCACACCATTTGCAACAAGTTATATAGGGCTTTAATTTTTATTCTTGTAAAATTGTTTTTTTTTTAATTTATTATATTTTTCTTAATTAATTAATTAATTTTATTTATATATATATATATATATATATATATATGTATATATATAATTATATATATACATATATATATATTGTTTTCATTGCCAATAAAAAATTGGAGTAAATTTGTCAGTTTATTTATTTATTTATTTTTTTGAACATTTTCTTAAAATTTTTTCAACTTTTTTTTTTTTTTTTTTAATTTTATTTTTTCAAAATAAAAAGAAAAAAAAATTATTTTTCCTCTTTGGTTTGTTTGTTTATTTATGTTTTTGTTTGTTTGTTTTTTTTTGTAATTTTTAAAATTTTTTTATTTTTTTGTTTTTTTTTTGTTTGTTTGTTTTTGTTTTTGTTTAATATATATTTTATTACCATTTTTTTTTAGTAATGGTATTTATGGAAAAACATTTATGAACAAGCGTCATCTATTTCATGTGGTCTTTATTTTATAAATACATCTGTATATGTATATACAAATATAATTGTATATAGAGCGAGAGAGAGCGCTAAATAGATATTTTGGTGATATTTGTTTCGAGTTTTACGCACATATATATATATATATATATATATATATATATATATATATGCATATAAAACTTTTTTTTTTTAATATTTTATTTTTTAGTTAAAAATGAAGACTTTTTGGTCGGCGGAATATATCTAATATAAGCCATACGAACGTAACAAGCGATGAATTATGAATTCAAATGAGAGGTGCTCAATCACTTCAAGTGTTTCCCAAAATTGGGTACGCGTAGTTCCGAACGGCTCTAATGAATGTATGCGTATCCAAAGTCGAATCCATGCACCAATTACTAACTTTAACAGCATAACAGCAATTGCTCCAATCCATCACTCTGTCCTTAGATATTTTATTTATTTTTTTTTTTTTTGTATTTTTTAATTTATTTAATTTTTTTACAACGTATTTTAAATATTTTTTTTTTTGGTTTATTTTGTTTTATTTTACATAATTATTTATTTTTTAAATTATATATTTTGTTCTATCCGATATTTATAGAAATTGTCATATGAATAAATTCGAAGAGAGCAGTTGAAAAACAGAATGAGAAAAATTCCTCAATGAAATAACAATAACATTATTAGAATTAAAAAAATAACATTTGTCTTCTTGCTTAGTATTTATTATATTATCCTTTGTATTTCAACTTGCTTTTAATTTTATATTAATTTAAAAGTTATATATACACATATATATATATATATATATATATATATTTGTTATTATTATTATTATTATTATTATTATTCTCTAAATTAGAATATATGATCGCTAATTTTGTTTTGTATGGAGTAGGCGAGTATGAAATGTTATGTTTGGGAAACACTAGTATATAGAATTGAAGATTAGAGAATGTGCATCATATGAAACTATATCAAAAATCTAGAGCAATTGAAATTAGATAGCTTATATACTTTTTGATTCCTAAATGAGTGCTATTTGATGCATCTGATTACCCTAAACCACCTACAATCAGATGTCAAAAAAATTTTCAATTATATTTTTTTATTTGCTTATTTTTTTCTTTTTCAATAATTTATTTATTTATTTTACTATCAGTCATATAAGTAGTTGATACTTTTATTATAATTTATCTCATTAACAACTCAATTCAAAGATAATTTCTTAGAAACTAATGCAATATCGTTAACATCTAAGATCTTTGTTTTTGTTTTTTACATACAGAACATAATGCAGTCACACAAGAGATTTACAAAGTTAACTAGAGCAATCCGAAGAGTATGTATGATTTATTTTGATGGCAAATGTGTATTTAGAATGTATTAATTTATATTTTATTTTTTTTGTTTTTTTTTTTTTAATTTTCGTTTATTAATTTTTATTTAAATGTCACTCTTCGACGATCCAATCTTTTCATAAGTCAACTTGCTAGTGAAGAGCTTTTTAAAGAATACCTTTTAATTAATTTACAATAATAGAATATGTATATATATATATATATATATATATATATATATATATTCAAAATTTAATTTAATATATTTTTATTTATTTATTTATTTTATTATTTATTTTTTTTTATAATATATAATTCAACAAGATGGAGGTGAATCATTTGTCCTTGTGATGAAGAGGATGAATGGAGAGAGAAATATTTCATACAATGTCAATATATAAACAAATTGATCAAAACGACCAATGGTTCAAGAAAAGTAGTATACAGTATAGTTCATTTTTTGTTTTTTTTTAAATTTGACAGGATAAAATAGATAGGCATCAAACTACGCCTTATGGCAATAGCCATATGCATTGCAATTACAATCAGTTAATAAAAATACTTTCAACTTTTAACTTAACTATCCTATAAACTATGATTTATAACAAGAAATACATCAAGAAAATATCTAAACAAAATCGGATTCTAAATGGTTCCAATCAATGAGCATTCGATACATGAAAAGGCAAAGCCTCAATGGGCTCAGTGATTAGTGGCTGATTGGCCTCCAATTTACTTCTACAATTCATAGTATAAACTTTGTTAAACTATGTATTAACTCTATTAAGGTAGTGATTAATACGATGACGTTTTATTAGGGGAAATTTCATTATAAATAAAATTACCACATGAGAAAAAATTATGTTTAACAAAGAGAGTGAGAGAGAATAAAAATAAAATAAATAAATATTCCCCCTAAAATAAATCGCCTGTGTCTTCATTTTTTTTTTTTTTTTTTTTATTTATTTTATTTTGTTATATATATATAATATTTTTTTTTTTAAATATTATTTGTTATAATTAAAGTAAAAATTAAATTATCTTACAATAATTACATGCATGATGAGCGCTCAAAACCACTATTTAACACGTTCCCGCCGGCTCCTTAATTTGTTATTTATTTTATGTGACGGCATAAGCCACCGGTGGTACATGCCGGTGGGGACGTGTTAAATGGTAATTGGCTTTAATTCTTGCATCCGAAATTTACTTTAAAATTGTCTTTTTAAATAAATAAACATATTTGGTTTGTTTATATATATATATATATATATATATATATATAAGAAGATAAGTTTTTTTTTATTTTAGTCATAAAGGGGGAGAAAGGATTGGGGATGGATTTATAAAGAATTCACTTAAAATATTACGGCAACAGCAGAGCATAGGCAATAAGAAGAGAGAACGAGCCGATGAATGATTGAATGAAGGTAAAGGGCAATGATGGAGGGATGACAGGACGGTGATTATGAATCCAAATGAATTAACACTCTACACTTGCACTAGGATTGGTGTCTCCTATCTATATACACACATATATAGATATAGATATAGATATAGATATATAAATATAGAGATTTATTTATATATATCTATAGTTATAGATATATATCTTAAAGATATATGTATATAGATATATAAATAAATATATATAGATAGATATATTTAAGAGTGTATTTTAGGGGGCTCTTCATTGTCGTCGGCGTCGTCGTCGTCGTCGTCGTCTTCGTCATCGTCGTCTTCCTCTTCTTTATCTTCGGGAACAGAAGTGCTCGCTTCACAGGAGGCGGAGGCAGCAGCAACAGCAGCGGCGGCGGAGGTCAATCGTGGCAGAGTATGCTTCAAAGAGATTTGCCTTTGGCTGAGTTCAGGAAGAGCGGCTTTTTTGCCGACCGGGGAGCACTAGACGGCCGTTTCCGTATGACTGTGCGAGGAGAGACGTTCAACGTCAATATCCGGGACAGCCAATTCATCCAAATTGGCTTGATCGGCGTATTCAATGGATGATGCTTGTGACAATCGTTTACTTAAGGAGGATTGTTTTCGAAGCACTTCCGCTAAGGAGGTGTTCTCGGAGTAACGGGCGTCTAGGCCCTGCCGGAAAGCATTTACTACACGTATCTGAAAACAATGGCATAACACAATTAATGATTACAGGAGGAAATTTTATTCAACATAAAATATATATTAATATACTTATATATATGTATATATATATATACATATATATTTATATTAATATATATAACTAAAAAAAACACATAGACATGCGCTCCCCAGTTAATACAACTCGAGAAAATAGATTCTTGAAACAGAATATTGATTTAAAAAAAAAATAAGCCTCATGCTGTTGTTATTAATAAGTTAAAAAACAAAAATAAAATTAAAAATAATTTTTTTTTTAAATTTTATATATGTATATCTACATCTATATATATATATATATATATATATATATATATATATATAAATATATGATATATTTTAGATTAGGTGAATTTTTTTTCCTCTGGATGGAAAAAAGTGAATAATTAATAAAAAAAAAATGGAAAAAAAAATAAAAAAAAAAAAATTTAAAAAATTAAAAATTAAAAAAATAAAAAATAAATAATAATAATAATATAAATAATAATAAATTTGAAATGTCAAACAGCTTGGGCAAATATTGACCATCCAACTTAAATGGTGAAAGAGAGAAATTGATTGTGTAGAATTGTGATAATAATAATAATAATAATAATAATAATAATAATAATAAATATGAAATATTAAAAAACCATTCGTGTGTCGATAAAAGAGAAAAAAGGGCTGTCAATCCAATCTTTATAAAAATGTTTCATGAATAAACATTTGGTTCTCAAACTACATATAATATTATTAATAAAATAAAATAAAATATTTACAATAGTTTATCATTATTGAATATAATATTTTTTTTTTAAGTATATACATGGAAAACATTTGGCAAAAGATACCCAGAAATAATAATAATAATCATAATAAGTAATAATAATAATATAATAATACATGCATACTCTGAGCATGCCTTAATAATATCTGCTGATATGATTCTTCTTGAAATTCTTGAAATTCATTATTGTGTGATAAATTCTTTTGTTTTCTTCTGGTGTACCAATTCATTTTATTTTATTTTTTTTTCCAATTTCGCTAAACAGATTCAAAATACAGTTCTTGTCGTTTCAATTATAGAAATGAGAATATTTATACATAAATATATACATATATATATACATATATATGTATATATATGTATAAATATATATATTTTTCATATGCGTAGCCAAAATTAGCAAAATCTGTAATCTAAAGTGGTTGTAACTAGATTTGCATGAGTGGAAATAGGTGCCGATAGCGGATACTCACACCCATTTTGTTTTCATTTTCGGCTTGTCCTCGTGATTTGTGATACCATTTGAATTAGAGAGAGAGAGAGAGAGAGAATGGTGATGGTAGAACGTTTCGAGCTGTTTTACTTGTCTACAGATGTCATGTAATATTAATTAGAGAAACGCCGGAACAAGAATAAACCTTTCAACTCTGTAAGACTGAACTGGTTAGCAAATTAAAATTTTCAAAATCAAATAAAAATAAAATTATAATAAATAAATAAATAAATAAATAAATAATTATTTCCTAATAAAATTTAAATCAAGGACTAGAAAGGATAATGAATCAGGACAATTTTATATATATATATATATATATATAAATTAATTATAATAAATAATTAAATAAAAACTAACAAAAATAAATGAAATAAATAATAGTTTATAGATCTCTTTATATGTATGTGTTTAAGGAAAACAATACAAAATTTCAAGAAGTAATCAGATAATAATAATAATAATAATAATAATAATAATATATTTAAAACTATAGCTATAGAATCTTTAGCAATATTTGTTTTTTTTTTTATTTTACAATATTTGTGGTATAGTAACAATTTATCCACACATACTTATTTTTAACAATGTAAGAAATTTAACAATATTTTTATATATATGAAACATTATATATATATACAAATTATATATAATGTTTATACATAGTTCTAAATTCGGAATAGAATAGTAAGATTGAATAACAGGAATAACATTTTTTTTTCTAAAGATATTTTTATTATCAGTGTAATACGAATGATGCTTTGCAAATTATTTACTAAAAAATTGTTGGTATCCAAATTCAATATTTTTAAATAATTATATATATATATATATATATATATATAAATTCACTGATCTATTCTTCTATTTATCTATTTGTTAATTACAAAGCCCATTTTATATATATTTTTTGTTTTTTGACTTTCGAAGACTAATTATTAATTCGACCCCCGTTAGTATGTTCTTGTGCTCAAAATGCTCAAGGAAAGTGATTAGTTATCAACTAAGTAATAACAATTTGCCTACGTGATGAAACTATTATCCTAAGATTTTCATTCAACCGTGAAATTAATTTTGAATTTATTTATTTATTTATTTAATCTTTTTGAAATCATCACTTTGCACTCTAATATTGATTGATAGATTCTTAAGCATTTTGAACCTAAGACGAAAAAGAAAAATAGAATTGATAATTTTAGAGTTATGATGTATAATAATAATAATAATAATGATAATAATAATAATAATAATAAATATATGTCTATGTATTGAAATGAAGAATTAAATATTTTTGATTTATTTATTCAAAATAGAGATGAAACGAAATTGATCAAATCAAGATAAAACAATTAATTGGAAATTATTTGAAAGCAAGAAAAATTGTGAAAAGAGGGGGGAGGGGGGGGGAGTGATTTAAAAAATGGAAGGGCTCTAAATCTGAACGTTTGATCAAACTATGATAGATTTGAAATCCAAAAGACTAATTATATAAATAAAATTAATAAAAAATTCATAAATATACATATATATATATATATATATTGGTCAAGACTAAAAATCGAGATTTTATATATATATTTTAAATATTCTTAAAAATAAGAATATATCCTTGTCCGTCCTTCTATATGCTCTTCATTGGAATTGATTTTTATATCATAAAATAAATATCTCTATTATTAATTTAATTATAATTATCTCAATAACTAGGCAATTGTAATATATATATATATATGTTTATAATTTATATTATATTAATTCCATTCAAACAATTTTCCAACCATTTAATCTAATTCTAAAATGATTCAATGAAGTTATTGTTTTTTCTTAAAAGAGCATGATAATTGATCTTTTAGGGATGATTTGATTTTTGAGATTCATTCTCTTATTTGATTAAAACTTTAATATATTTTATTTTTTATATTTAAAAAAAAATCAAAACAAAATAATATATATATATATATTATAATTGAGAGCAGCGCCCACTCTAGCATTTACGGCGCCCCGGGGAATAGAATAAAATTGCCCTCCTATATTCGTAAAATTTATTACATTCATAACCAAAATGCCGCCCTTCAGATTTATCGCCCCGGAAAAATGCCCAGTTTGCCGCCCTCTAGTGCGAGCCCTGTTTGAGTTTGGTTAGATAAGGTACGTTCACAAATTCACTTTTGTCAAACCTTTTATACAATAATATATAATTTTTATTTCTTATTTTTTCCCTATCTATCATTTCTTTTAGCATATAATATTCTCTTTCAGTTATTCTATTTTTTTTTCCTTATTATTATTTATAATAATTTGAATTATTAAAAATGAAAAGCTAATTTGATTAATCTAAAAAGAATAATTATATTAATTGTAGATTCTATTGTTAAAGCTATTGTTAATTATTTTTTTTTTTCAATTTTAATTGAATTATTTTTATATGAACTAAAATTCTATTTTTTTATAATCCTAAACTATAGTTCATTAAATCAATTATTACTTATTTACAAACACATATATATTTATTTATTTTATTAAATTAATTTGATTAATTAATTAATTAATTTAATTAAATTAATATGAATTGGTGTTTGCAAAAGTTATACATTTAAGTACACCCTCTTTAATATTATAGATACGATTTATCTTTTCTGCCTGTGAATTGATGAGCATTTCCATTATATTATTCTGGATAAATGGCAAGTAAGTAAAATTTTTCAATAGTTTTATCTCATTTTAATAATTTCACTGGTGAACTGTTTATTTAAGAAAGAATAAACAAAAATGTATAAAAAAAAAAATCTGAGAGAAAAGAAAAAATTCTTCATTTCATTGATCAGTTTCAATATAAGTGCCGCTGTTGTATAATATTAGATTTATATTATTTTAATTAATTAGCTAAGGGGTTTGATTATTTTTTTAATGTAACGCAAAGGACTCACAGAAATTGCTATTGTTTTCAAGGATATCCTTTGCCTTTGAAAACAAAAATGAGATGAGAACCAATGTTTATAAGATTCTATTATCAATAATCATTTATTATTATATTATTATTGTTTTTGTATTTTAAATATATATAGATATAGATATACAGTGGCGTCGGGCCGGGGTGGGGGTGAGCACGGGAGGTGGGGGGGACCGTGCCCCCCCAAACCTTGTGCAAAAATAAATTTAAAAGTTATTAGTTTTGTAACTGAGAACCCAAAAGAAAAATAATAATATATATAATAATATAATATAAGTATAGTCTAAACGTTATGAATAAATAAATCATTTATTTTGTCAAAATCTTTTCTGTGTGAGACCCCCGGACCACCCCGTGACACCCCCCCCCCCAACATAATAGATCAAGCTACGCCACTGTATATATATTATATATATATATATATATATATATATATTTAATATATATCTATAAAGAGTTATAAAATTAAAATTTCTTTTATATATTTTTAATTTTAATTTTTTGATTTATATATATTTATATAGGCCAATAAGTAATTTTTTGGAATTTAATTTGTTATTAGTGTTTGTTTTAGAATATTATTTTAAATGTCAACCATTCCACAGACATCCAAAATTACGTTGAAAAATTAAAATAAATAATAATTCAATGCAAATAATAGATAAATTAATTTAATTTGAATTAATAAGTAAATATATATAGAAAACATCTAATTGTAAGAACTACACATACTCTCTAACTCCATTTAATTTTAAAACACTTACGATAATAAACTCCCTCCTTTATATAATTTTTATATATTCAAATATATATCTTAACATATATGTATTATATAAAAATGAGAGAATGAGAAAAATGTATATTATAATTAAAAAAATTCACCAATTTTTTTATTTATTTTAAATAAATTTATTTTAAAGATATAGGACCAAAAATTAGTATTAACAATAAACTAGATAATCATTCCTTCTAGATAGCAAAAAAAAAAAAAAAAAAAAAAAAAAATTAATAGTAAGATAGCGCAATCCAGTTGGATGGCCAGGTAAGCTAAGCTTTAAAGCTGGTAGTGTCTGGCAATCAGACGAAAACCATTTAATAAAACTACAAAATTCGAATTTATTTATATATATATATATATATATATATAAATAGAGAGAGAGAGGTGTCTAATTAATTAAAAATCAAAATAAATAAATCAATATATGATTCAAATAAAAAAGAAAATAAATATTATCTAAAAATAAAAATAAAAATTCAAATAATAATTAATTAATTAAACCAATATATATATATATAATAAAATATTAATTATTTTATAAAATAACTAAAATAAATTTAAATATGTTTTAATTTTATTCTTTCCTTCCCCCCACGTCTATCAAAAAAAAAAAAATTAAATTAAATAAAATAAAAAAAAAAAAAAATTGATAATAAATAAATAAATAAAATAATCATAAATAAATGAATGTAAAAATTTTTATTTATCCACCACCGATGAAATAATTTTCTTAATGGTACAGAAACAGATGTTTTGCAAAAAAAAAAAAAATAAAATAAAATAAAATAAAAATAAATAAATAAAAATAAAATAAAATAAATAAATAAATAATAATCAATTCTGAAACTGATATTTCAATTCTTTTAAACAATAATAATAATAAGATAATAATAATAAGAAAAAAATATTGGTTACATAATTAAAAAAAAAAAAATCTTAATAATAATAATACCAGAAAAGAAATTAAAAATAAATTAAAAAAAAAACAAAAAAAAAAAAAAACAAATAACTATGATATATAATAATCACCTGAATCTTGATAATAATACCTTGTTAATTGAAAAAAAAAATAAATCAATTACACTTAATAAACATTAACGTGCAAAAACAATAGATTTGGCTTAATATTTAATCAAATAAAACATAAAGACAAAAATTTTTAAAAATAAAATAAAATAGAACTAATTAAAAAAATTAACAAAATAAAAAAAGGGTTAAATATATATGTTTATAAGCAACATTGTATGGGCTGTTATTGTTGCAATGAATGTGCAGCATGCTAGGAACACCTTGCATGCCACACAATACACATACGCCCTCGAACATATATATATATATATATAATATATATATATATATATATTATTATTATTATTAAATTATAACAAGTACGCACACATACAAGCTTCAATTTACAAAACAAATTATGGCCCTTCTAAATTTTACAAAAACGAGCGGCAAAACCATTTCAATTTCACTTTAAATTAAATGAAGTGTAATCACACCAGTTAGGAGATATATATATATATATATATATTATATTATACATATATATATAAATATAAATATATAATTAGTAAATTTGATTAAATTAAACGCCGCCTATTATTAGTGAATCAATTTATATTTACATATCTAAATATAAGAAAAGGTACATAGAAATATTTATAGATTCATTGTTATTTACATGATATGCTATATACTTTGAGTTGATTATATCTAATGAGATAAGATTAAACATCAATCTTATCTATTATGAGATTACACACTTCATTTTACAATTATATAATGAGTTACTCGTAATATATTTGTTTTTGTTTTTGTATTTTGTATTTTGTATTTTTTTTTTTTAATTTTTCTGTATATATATATATATATTTGTTTGATAACATTAATTCAGTCAAATAAAATTTTTTTTTAACTATGAGTCGATAATTACACAAATATTTATTAATTTTTGAAATAATAATATGAAAAGCCTAATTTTATAATTTCCCTAAACTTTTATTTTCATATATAATTGTTATATATTGTTTTTTTTTTTTGTTTTTTATTTTTTTTTTATTTTTCTCAAATTATTCGATTTATATATTTATAAATTATTGATAATAAAACAAGAAAAAAATTGAATTTAATATATATATATATTAAAATGTATGAATTTTGTATAGGCACTCATTTTTAATTATATCTATATCTATATATAGATATATAGATGTATATATTAAATTGTTAAATGTTTTTTTTTTGTTTTGATTTTTTTTTTATATTTTATTTTAATTAGCATGCACCTTTTGGGATTCTTTCAATTCTGGGTCGACCTTGTTTTAATTTTTCTTTTGTTTTTTTTTTTTTTTTGGAGTGGAGAGGAGTTGGAGGGTTGGACTGGAAAGGAAATATTTAGACAAGCCCAATATGACCAAAGAGTCAATGAGCATGTCTTAAAGAGAAAGAGTAAAAGAGAAAAGTAAGAAAAAAGAGAAAGATAGTTCGATAGATAGACAGTTAATATATTTATATATATAAATATATGTATATTCATATATTCATATATACATATACATATATATAGTTTTCGATAGAAAAATGGGGGAAAATAACGTATGCAAAATAAAGCCAATAAAAGGTGCAAATTGAATTCAAAATACAATTTAAAACAATTTCATAGTGTATATATATAAAAATTTGAAGAAATATGAAATGGAAATAATTACCAAGATTAAAACATGCTAAACATATTACATATAGTAATACAAGCCAATATATCAATTTACTTATAATACATTAATAAAAAAAAAATAAAATAAAATAAAAATAAATAAAATATAACACCTGAGCAATTAAAAAAAAAATTGGATGCAAGTATAACTTAAGGAGCATTTTATTTAAATATAGATAACGACATGAAAAGCTTTGGACCATGTTACTCGATACAAATGGGCCCTCACACACATGCTAGGTTTTCAAATCAAATAGGCCCAATTGTAACATAATCAACGATCACAAGGTCCAACAAAAACGAGCGGACAAGAAAGAATTAGGAAAGCGGCTTACAGCTTGGTCAGTGGAGCTCTTGCTGTAGGGAACCGGAATCAAACGTTCTTGCAACTCACCACCTATCACCTTCAAGAGTAAAGGGTAACATCGGTCAGAAAACAGCAGTAAGTGTTTCAAACCCAAGGAAAGGAGGATTCTATGGAACTAACAGTAACAAGGTGCCAATAGATGTTCTACAACAAACTCTTGAGGTGGGACGGAAAGAGTGCTAATAATTAACCTTCAATGAGAGAAAATATTTTTGTCAACCCATGCCAAGCAGTGAAAGAAAATGAAAAAATAATAAAATGAAATAAAGAAATTAAAAATAAAAAAAAAAAAAACAATCAGGTGGTGAGCGACCGCGACTAAAGCTCAACCCCTAGAATTCAACAACACAATTTAGTTGCTGGAATTGAAACAGAGGCATTAAAACAAAGATGAAGAATCAAGTGATCATTGTTATGAATAAATATATTCGTAGCTACAGTAAAGTGAAACTTGAACCAAAAAATAACCAATCATGTATATACAGATAATTTCTTTTTGTGTAAAAAGTGGGAAGAAGTTGTATTGTCAAATGGGATACATATATATATATATGTAGATATATATATTTATATAGATATATAGATAGAGATATATTTATAAATAAATATATACAGATATATATAAATATATATTATATAGGGACTACACACATTGAATATTTGTTGAAAACTAATAAGATGCTTGGTTTAAAAATAGGGTAAAGAATGGCAAGCTCTCACAAACATTCATTCACAATACAACACCCATCTAAAGAATGAAATTAGGAAAGAGGCTTGGGGAAAAAACATGATTAGGAAAGGGAGGCGCGACCCGGATGAAGATTTTCCTCTTGGCGGCCTTTTCCACCAGACCCTAACCTGAGTCGAGGCGGTCTTGCGAACCAGCTACACATGCAGTGCTGTGCAAGGAAGTAGGGTCTCACACCATAAACCTAACGAAATTGATGGGGGCAAATTAAATGGAACAGCGGCGCTTCTGGATAAAATACATAATATTCTTTTAATTAGCTATCCTTTAGATTAAACTTATAGTTTTGTTAATATAACAAAGATTTCTAGATGCTTGTCTCATGTACAAGTTTAGGCATTTCACTTTCGGAAGACGGAGAAGCCGTCGTTGTTTGTGGTGAGAGATTCTGGAGGTGAGCAGGACTTAAAGGCTGATAAGGAGAAAGTTTATGGGAATGAAGGGCTCTGTCGTTGTCTGTAGAAGGCACCAGACGAGGGTCCTCCGCCGGAAAAGTATTCTTCACACTGAGCGTACTATTTTGGCTTTTATCACGATCGTTGATAGGTGACGGCGATTTCACGGGATCTTCATCTATGTAACTGATGTCTGAGGAGAGGGGCCTGTTCCCTGCGTGGCTTCGAGAGCTGCGCAAACTGTGCAAGCTGTGTAAACTATGGACAGAGCGACGCTCCTCCAAATCTTCCAAAGTCGACTTGAACGCTCTGATAACTCGTAGCTGCAAACACAGGCAAGGAGAGCATGAGGGGACAAGGGCTCTACGCACACAAGATATTGCCTTTGCATGAGCGAATCCGTTGTGTACAAGACACAACGGTCTCGGCACACCACAATGTTCATTGATGCAAAAGATTTTTAAATAATAATAATAAATTAATTAAAAAAAAAAAAAAATTAATTAAAAAAATAAAATAAAAAAATACAAAAATAAAAAAATTAATAAAAAAAAAAAAATTAAAAATTAAAATATATATATATATATATATATATATATATACGAGGGTGGGATGAAGAGTTTCCGACCTGACCAAGAAAAACGATGTTTTTCAATTTTTCTTTTGTTTTATTTTTCAAAATTCAAGATAGCTGAGACCTGTACGAAGTCAGCTGAACGTGTGCGAAATATTTTGCAAAACCATTTGAATATGGAAAGCTATGTGCAATGTGGATGCCGCATTTCCTAACGTTAGACCAAAAATTGCTTCGAAAAACCATTTCTAACGACAATTTGGCGCTGTAGGCGTAATCCAAACGAATTTTTTCGTCGATTCATAACTATTGATGAGACTTAAATTAAATTAAATCAAATTTAATTAATTAATTAAATAATTTATTAATTAATTAAATTAATTAGAACATCGTTATGAGAAATGTATCAGTGTTGATGGAGATTATGTTGAAAAATATAGCAAATAAAAAAATTTAAAAATATCGTTTTTCTTGGTCAGGTATGAAACTTTTAATCCCATCCTCGTATATATATATATATATATATATATATATGTAATTAATATTAACTAATAAAAGGAAAAAAAAAAAATAAAAAAATATAAAAATAAGAAAAGATGTGTGTGTTGATGAAAAAAAAATGAAAATGAAAGTGAAAAGATATCATCAATGAACATCCAGGCGCACTCAAGTGAGGTGAGATGAGCGGGTTCATGCATAATGTTTATTAAGATGAGGAACCCAGAGATGTGCAGTGATATAAGGTAAGGGTTAATTTCTAAGAACTCATGCGATACATCTCAAGCAACACAAAAATAGGATCTGGAACTTTCAGCCACGATAAAAAAAAATTACCCCCCTTCAGGTGGCGATATTTAAATATAATTAAGCACATATCAAGTGCACATGTTAGATGATGAACCAGAAATCACACGTATTAATAATTAATATATAAATTTAAGGAAATTATAAATATTAATTAAAGAAAAGTAAACTGGACGTCCACATACACAACTAAATCACTCACTCATAAATACTAAATATAAGTTTAAAATGATTTCTAAAAAGCTTTAGTATAATTGATTTGTTTTTGATTTTTTTTTTTTTTTTTTTTGATTTTTTGATTTTTAGATTATCTGAAAACGGGAATTAATTAAAAACTAAGATGGTTGGCCGTTTATAAAGCGCACTTAGTAAGACTCTAAATTTATAAAGAAAAAAAAAAAAAAAGGATGTTAATGGTTATGTTTTAATATGCGTAGTCTAAACAATAAAAGGTGTAGTAATGACAATTAAGAGAAGAAAGGTGACTAGATAAGGAAAAAAGTCCACGAACCACTTGGAACCAGCTATCAAGTGTGTATACATGTGCGTTCCAGGAAAGTCAAGGGTCTTGCTCTGTGCCATATTTAAAAATGGTACGAAAACAGAGAAAGAGAGACGAAGTAAGAAGAAGCTGCAAGTTGATCGTCTCGTTTTAATGAGATCGAGGTGATCATACTTAGAGAATCTTCCCAAACAATCACATCTTTGTTGTTTTTAGGTCTTCTGTCTCATTTAGATCTAGTGTATATATATATTTAAAAACTAAATATACTTTTTATATATTTAATATATATGTATATAAAGTTATTGTTCGAAATATACATATATAAGTTAGGTAAATATATAAAAAATAAAACAAATAACAAGCAACAATTCTCAACCTAATGAAGAACCGAGCTTTAAGCTCGACACTCGCTTCCAAGACTTAGGTGTCCATAAAGTGGTCAACAGTGGAAACTGGCAACGGACATTTAAGTGTGCATTCGGTAAAAAAAAAAGCTGGGGAATACTCAAAGCATCAAACAAATTTTACTCGACAAGAGGTGAAAATCATCATCACACAGGTTGGAATCGTGAATATATCTATATCCCTATATCTAAGTATAGATATAGAGTTATATATATGTATACCTATAATATATATAGCTATAATGATATATAAATATGTAGAATGTTTATATGATATATCGATATAGTTATATATTTATATGTAATTTTGGATCGGAATCTCTACGAACGGCAAGTTAATGGTAGCAACAGAAGAAGCTAAACCTTCAAGAAATACTGGGTCTAGTAATCTAGCTCTACTAATCCATACACAGCAACAACACGACTGGCAAACTACGGTTTTTTTTGTTTGTATGTTTTTTTTTTTTTTTTTTTTTAATTTTTTAAAAAATTGTAAATTCTTTGCTTTCCACCAGCTCAGCAGCAGCTATCGCAAGCAATCGCAAGCAGTCATCTACAAGCTACCTCACTTGTTCACTTGTCTGTTACTGCGTCTGCCTGCATCTGTAACGTCCCCTTCCCTAGACCATAGTTTCTCTTCCCGTGGTGATGGGCCCCCAAACCCGTGTGGGTTCGCTTCGCTTGCAACACGGATTGCTCAGAACTAGTACGGCCACTCCGTCCCCGGGCTCGGGAGATTCAAAGGCTGCTTCGGCCACCTGCTCGGCATAGCACACACAAACACTCCGATTAACGTGTTCCCTCGTAAGAATATCTAAAAATATGCCCACGATATGTTTTCATATTTTATTTTATAATTATTATTGTTTTTAATTTATTTATTTATTTATTTTTTATTTTATTTTTATTTATTTATTTATTTTTTTGATGTTGATTTGACTGAAATATAGATGAAATCCCTTGAAAACCTAGCCGATGTGTGTTTGAATAAAAATATTTAATAAAGACGATGCTCTGTGCGAGAGGTAAGATCCATTCCACAAATCAGACCAACATAAAAATAGCAGGTACATAAAAATCCTACCCAAAATATTAGTAGAGGGAACACATAATGGAGTAGGAAAGTGTCGGCAATTAATTAGTGGTGCTAGCAGGTTAGTCTACTTGGGTTTAAATCGGATGTGAGGAGACAAAAATTAACATAACTACTTAATTTTAAAGTCATTGAAGCAAAAATTAATTTATTTATTTTATTTTAATTAATTTTTTTCGATTTATTTTTAAATATTAAATTTAAGGAGTGTTTTTCATAGTAATTATTAGTCAGTTGAGTTAGTCCAAGTTTTTGGTCTTATGTTTTAATTATTTTTTAAAGCTTCTAGCTTAAATAAAATAAAAATGGTCAGCCCGAACAAGCGAATTCAAAGTACACTAGCCTTAACCTAGCGCGAATTCTTGAATAATCTTCTTTAATTAAATAAATAATATAAAAAACAACAACCTTTAACAGACACACAATAATTCAGACAATCAACCAAGCAACCCTCATGCTTGTTACCGAAAATACTTGGTACAATTGTTGAATGGAAGTGAAAATTTACCACTTTATGGATCACCTATTCTTGTAATGACAAAATACCTAATAAATTCTACCTGCAAAAAAATTTCTGGTTGATGAAATTAAAATGTAAAAAAAAAAAAATAAAAAAATAAAAAAATAAATCAGTATTATGTGTAATTATCAAGAATGATAACGAAATAAGCTGCCAATTCACCCTCTTTGATCTGAAAATATGTATCTATATCGTGTTGCAAGCTGTCCTTAGGGGTGTCATGTGGCGTATACGCTAAGACATGTTCTAAACATGTCGCGTAGTCTGTATCAAATCAAACTGAAACCCCATGTCGAGTCAATTTTGATCAGACACGTTACAGCTGCTGCAAATCAGGCAAGGTGGTTCATGTGACATCAATACAGTCCAAATCAAACACAGTTGTGAAATATATATAAAAGAACAACTAGAGAACTGCTAGAGGCCCGTGTCCATGTCAAAAGCGACTGATGAAGACTAGCGTGACAGTGAGGACGTGACACGAGACACGGGACCCACGAGACACCGACCGGAAGGAGAGACATCGACGAAATTAACAACAACACGTCGTAGATCAATCAGTGCGTATTGACAAATATCCTAGTCGGAGTTGAGCGGACTTTAGGTAACTGCCATAATATCTGAAACGAGACGGAAATGAGCCTAATCACCTAAAAACTTAGCAGGCCAAAAAACCTGATGCAGCCAATAAATTCTCTTAAAAAAAAAGATTATCAATAAAACTAGTACCATTATTATGATATTAATTAATTAGTTTTTTTAAAAATATTAATATTATTATAGTATTTTATGGTGTTCCTTCGATCTCAAGTTGAAATGTTCCTTTCATTTTGGATACCGTGCAATATATATATAAATAATATTAAATATATATGCAACCAATCTATCTAATTATAAAATTCAGATTGCAGATGATATAAAAATAAAATGCAGAAAAAGAGAGCGAAGCTAAGAATCAATCATGCCTCACTGCTAATAATTACGGTCATCCATCAAAGAACGACTTTAAAATACACCCAACCAAACACATCAATTTAAGGGACATTTCAACTCAAAATTGGTATCTTATTAGAATAAATTTAGTTTTCTATGAAGAACACCAGGGATTCCAAAACATTTTTGTGTCTTTCAAAGCTGAAAATAAATATTTTTTTAAAGACCTTGCCTGATTTTGATTCACTGTGTTAGATTAGAAAAAGCAAAACACTTGTGCCAGAGAGAACTAAATTTAATTATATCTAGACCTTTTGGAGACAGTAGAAAGAAAGATATTTGGCAGAGAAACTAAAGAGCGAAAGACATTTACAAGTACAAAAATGAAAAAGAAATAAATAATAAAGAAATTATGGATTGATTTAGATAGATAAATAAAAGGAAGGCAAGAATGAAATGAAAGATTTGTTTGTGCTTACCTGAGTTTGAAGTCGTGTTAAGCCTCGGATCCATAGGATCTGACCGGCGCGAGGCTTTTTACCCTCTTGTGAATCAGGATCAAACTTTTCTTCAACCAAGTGGATTCCTTCAGTGTATTCCTCCGGATGGCCTCGACCCCACCTGTGAGGAGATACCGAGGATCTTGAGGTCCGGAACACGCTATTTCTAATAATTTCTGATAATTTTGAAAAATAACGTGCAATTCATGCATTTCCCCAACAATAATAATAAAAAAAGAAAAATATATAAGAGAGAACATAAAATAAAAAAAAGACCAAATGTAACAAAGAGAGCAACGAATAATAAAATAAAAATAATTAAGTTATTTTTAATTTTGATATAATCCATTTTTAAATTTAGATATATTTTAGTTTTGTTTATAGAATAGCACATTTATCAAGAATAGTTAGTATTGAAAAACCCTAAATATCGATTTTCATTATACAAATAATTTGTTTGTTTTTTTTATCTCTTAATTTACTTACGAAAGAATCTTAGGAAGTTTGCGAGTTGGAATGGTTGTTACTAATTGTCCCCATAATAGAGTACCGATTCCAAAAAAGAGGCACCAGAGCCATTGTTCTAATGTAAGGCTTGCGGTTGTGAATGCTCTTCTTCCAAATTGAATAATAACAACCTGTAATTAATGATTATTTAATTAATTATCAAGAAATATAGTTTAATTAAGAGCTTTTTTTATTTGTCATCAATTAATAAAAATATTTTTTCAAAATTTCAATAATGAAATGGTAGATAGAGAAATTGAATTAAAAATGAGAAAGAATTAATTCATAATCGGTAAAAATTAAAATTTAAAAATTTATTAATTTGTTTCAAAATAATATAGAATTCGAAAATTTTATAATTTTTATCAAACACTCATTAAATTTTTAAAAATATCAATGAAGAAAGAAAAAGTATTAATTTTGTTTTGATTAAATTTAATTAATTATAAATTATAAATTAATATTAATAAATAATATTTATTAAACCAGCGCGTGTTTGGCTCTTTATTGATGGCACCACGTCAAGTGTTGGCGCGTGATGCCCGTCAAAGTGTTAAAAAGTTAATTCCGATACTTTCAGCGATTCAATCAAGCTGAAATTCTATATATAGCAATTTTATACAATTTTTAATCATGTAAAAAACTATCAAACATATATCTTTATTTTTACGGTGAGTTTAGAGGAAAAAAAAATGAAAACGTGGTAGGTAATGACCCTCTACCATTTGAGCTACATTTCTCAAAAGTTGATAGAAAACTACAAATTTTGAATAAAGCCCGTATACCAAATTTCATTATTCTAGCTCAAATCGTTTTTGCGTAATCTTGTCTACATACATACATACATACATACATACACACACACACATATACATATATATATCAAGAAACATCTCTCTACTAGTTGTATATATATATATATATATATATATATCTAAAAGATGTTTCTTATATATATACAACTAGTAGAGAGATGTTTCTTTCTTCTATATATATATAAAGACATTTTTCTCAACCTTAGTGAAAATGACTCAGGAACCTTAAAAACATATAAAAACATCAAAATCTCGACATCGAAAATTTTCGTGATCGCAATACTATCTCTGGTGAGATAGTAAAAAAAGATATATGAATGGGTTTTTTATTTTTTTTATTCTTTTGTATTAATTTTAGTATATATTTTGCTTTAGCATATACTATTAGATTGAAGAAGGTATACAGACACCTTGAGATCACCTGTGTTAATGTAAATAATATAGTTTCGGATATCAGCGATGATTATTAATATTTATTTTTAATCAAAATTACAATATATATATATATATATATAAGTATGATAAATCATTTTATATTTTATATTAAATTTATATTGATTATTTTAATAAATTATTGTATGTAAAATTTTAATTAATTATAAACTGTGTATTATAAATTTAAAGTTAATGTTTTTTGAAAATTCTTAAACTCATATATATATATACAAAATTTTTATTAGTTTTTGTATAAGATATTATTCTAAATTAATATTTTTAAATTATACAACATATTATGTTTTATTATTTATATTGTTATTTTAATTATATCTATTTTGAAAATTTCGTTAATTTTCTTTCGTTTTTCAGATTAATTTTTCTGTATAATTAATAGTAAATTATGTATATGTATTAATAAAGATGTAAATAAAATATATTGTCTAAAAAAAGTATAAAATAGAAATAAATATATAAAATATTAAAATTTGTTATTAAAAAAAATCTTTTTATTTTAAATAAAAAATTTCGATATTTCTTCAAATAGTAATGAAGAATAAATAAAAGTATGGTCATAATTTTAGAATGTTTGAAATAAATATTGATTTTTATACCAAATCTCCTTACCTATAATATCACAAAAAAGTATTTATTTAAAATTAATTATTATTGTAAAATATATTTTATTATACCTGAGCAATTCCGGTAAATATCCAAATTCCGTAAAAAATTGGATTTGTAAAAATACCCTGGAAAACATTTCTTTGGCCATGGATTTTTCTAGCATTAATCTCGTTAAATAAGGTCATCATAACAAATGTATTAAAAATTATAGTAAAATGTTGGCTTGGTTTTGCACCAATCTCTGCTCCACGGCCAGACGGAATGTCTAACATCTTATCACCTGGTGGAAAAAATATAATTTCGAATAAATTTTTCGTTTATAACATAATATACATATGTAGAATATTTGATTATATATATACAGTAGGACTTCCATTATACGAGGTAATGACGGGGAGGTGGTCAACGGATAATTGAAACACAAGATTTTATTGACTAAATGTTATGGGTTATAAGGTTATTAAGAACTGTGTAGAACAGTGATTCTAAACCAATGTGCTGCCAAATTTTACAAATGTAAAGTTCAAATTAAGAAAAAGTACTTATTTATTTTATATGTATGTAAAAAAAAAGGTAAAACGTTTTTGCGATCAGGCTCTTAAACATTTCCGACTTTTTTTTTCAATTTTTTTCAGTATGGCTTAAAAAAAGGTAAAAATTGGTATGATTATTACACTTATCATTTTCTTTGTGTGCCGCCAAATTTTTAAACCGTTAAAAGTGTGCCGCGGTAAAAAAAAAGGTTGAGAATCACTGGTGTAGAAGATGTCTTGTAAATCTTTTTATTTGCATTATAAAATGTCTATGTAAACATTTTATTAACAACTTGTATAGGCGCAATAATAAACTCAAGTTCAAATTAAATACATATTTAAAGGTGAAATATAAATAAAAATTGTCTCATCAAGACCCCGGTTAATTGAAATCCCGAATAATGGGGTCCTACTGTACATTATTTCTACAAATTCTTCATAAAAATAAGACAGGAAAAGTATCTCACCAACAAAAAGAAGCGTAAAAATGACAACCAATTGATATATGGCTTGACCTAAAATATTCTTCATCATTGTTCGAGAAATCAGAGGTTTAGTTCGACCGTATGGTTTACGAAGTAAAAGTTCAGATGTTGGTAATTCAGTTGCCAGGGCTAAAGATGCTAAGGTGTCCATAATTAAATTAACCCAAAGCATTTGAACAGCCTGTGGAAATTTAGAAAAAAAAAATTATCGTAATAATTATTTAAAAAAATCGATAGCTACCAATAAAAATATACATATTAATTAAGAAATAGGTGAAAAATTTCTAAAATATTATTTGAATTAATTAAGAATTATGTAAGTACTAAAAAACAATAATAAATATGATTTAAAATAATATTTAAAATTAAAAATTACCTTCAAAGGACTGTCCTGGATTGCACAGGCTCCAATGAAAGCAACAATTACAGCTACAACATTTACAGTAAGCTGAAATTGTAAAAATTTTGCTATACTGTCATAGACATTACGTCCCCACATTACTGCCTTAACAATACTACTAAAATTGTCATCTGTTAGAATAATATCAGAAGCTTCTTTGGCTACATCTGTCCCGGCAATGCCCTAAAAAAATAAATTAATAATATTAAAATAAAAAAAAGATGATAATAATAAAAAAAAAAATGCAGAAATAATCAAATAATTACCATAGCAAAGCCGACATCAGCCTTTTTTAGTGCAGGACCATCATTGGTGCCATCGCCAGTAACAGCTACAACCTCTCGATTTTCGCTCACTTTACTATCAATGATTCCCTTTACAAGTGTATATTTATCTGTAGGAGATGATCGGGCGAGTACTCGTAATTTTGGCCATACTTTATCAAGAAGGTGTTGTTGAACCTGAATGAAAATAAAAAAAAAATAGAACAAAAAGTATATATCTTAATTCCAATTGATTTCAAATTATAAAGAAAAAATAAATAAATAGAATGTTTTTACATCGCCATTGTTATCGCGTATTCTCCTGTTAAATTCTTTGCCTTCTAGAATTAGGAAATCGTCTCCGGGTTTGAGAATACCGCATTTAGTTGCGATAGATCGGGCAGTGTTGATATTATCTCCGGTAACCATTCGGACAGTGATACCCGCACGCTGACATTTTCGAATAGCATCAGGCACCTAAAAGCAAAAAATATTAAAATATTAATAATAAATTCACTACAAAAAAAGAAAAGAAAAAAAAACATACTAATACTATGATATTATATTATAATTATATACAAATAACTTTACTTATAATTAAATTGATTTATTTAAAAAAAAAAAAATAAGTTGACCTGTGGCCAGGCACAGAACCGATCGACGGTTTGAAATAAATTAATTTCCAGCTACAGAAACAATTTCAAATAATTTAAATGTATCTATTAATGCAATAAAAAACAGATATGGATATAATATAAATATTTTTAATTTTATTTTATTTATAATATATAGGGAGGTGCTGGCTGTGACGTTATGAAGGGCTGTGTGACGTCATATATTTTAAATTAAGAAAAAACTAATGAAGATGATTTTTCCCGAAGATAAAACCAATACAAAGTGCATGATTAGTAGAGATATGTAAAAAAATCTCCTCCTGTGAAATTTGGTGTGAAAATAACCCTTCCCTTCCTATCGTTGATCGCTAATACTACCACTTCCGGTTTCCGGATATACACCAAAAGTTGTTCAATTCATCATACTAATGCATTAAGTAAATATACCAAATTTTATCAAAATCCGTTGAGCCGTTCAAACTATACACATCTATACGGACACAGACAGACGGACGGACGGACAGACGGACAGACATCATGCTAAAAATACATTTTTCTGTTAAGAAAATGCATGATTCGTGGAGATATGTAAAAATCTCCACATGTGAAATTTGAAGTGAAAACAATACCCTCCCCTACTATCGTCGGTCGGTAAAAAATGTTAAATTTGCTAAATAAAGAAAAATCTAAATACCTCAGGGCGCACTGGATCTTCAATGCCAACAACACACAGGCACGTGAGGTTATTGACTATGTTCTCTTCATCATCCCAGTTAGGCTCATTATCTATATGTACTTGATTAATTTCAGCCTTTCCAGGTACGAAATCTCTATAGGCAATTGAAATTGTTCGAAGTCCATCGCAGGCCATGGGCTCTATTACTTGTCTTACGAGACGTTCCTGCATATCTCTGGTGAATTTTTCTAGATGCCCATCACGACCATAGATGAAGGCACACCTGTAATAAAAAAAATATTAATTATAAATTAGTCAAACAGAGATGAAATTAAAAAAAAAAATATTTTATTTAAAGAAAAAAAAGGAATCCTATTAAATTTATATCAATAAATATAAATAGATTTGAATTCTTTTTTTTTATTTTAAATTTATAATAAAATGATTAAAAAAGAGATAAGTTATTATATAAATCCAAAGTAAAAATCAATTTTGATTTCAATTAATCAGTAAAATAAATATTGTTCTTATTTTGTTTTGTTTATACATTTTAAAATAAAATAATTGAAAATAACTTTTTTTAAATAATATTTTTTTTAATAAATATTTATATTTCATTTATTCATTTTTTTTTTCTTTCTTAAGTTTTAAAGATCAATTTCTTATTTTTTATTAATAATTATAATAAAAGTAATAACTCTGATTCTTTGTATTAATATTATTAGATGTTTGTTTACCAATTGTAATGAAATTTATTTTTAAATGAATGTTAATATTTTCTTTAAATGATATATGCATATCATATAAATATATAATTAATTTTAGAGAGTTGTCTTGGTAAACTTTTATTAAAGTTGCATAAAATAAATAAATGTTAATGGAATAAAATTATATTTATATAGAAAAAATCAATACTGAAATAAAAATATTATTCATGATTAATTTAATTTATTAAATTGCTAAAAACATCTTACAATATCACTTAGGCCGTCAGGTGGTAATGACCAATTCCTGTTTGTACAACAATGGGAGAAATTGGAGGGTTTTATTTATACTATAACAGGTCCAAGATAACATTAACCACCAAACAAAATTACCAAATGGCCATATTAACACGTTCCCGCCGGTTCCATAATTTGTCTATTTATTTTATGTGGCGGCATTAGCCACCGGTGGTACATGCCAGCGGGAACGTGTTAAAAAGACTAGAAAAATGAATCAAAGAAATTTCAATTATTTTATAAATAACTTTTTTAATTCAATGTTATAAAAGTGTTCTCTTTTATTTATTTATACACCTTAGAAGAATAACAATTTCTACTTTAAATTTATTTATAATACTGTGTGTCATATGTTTGTAAAATTGATTATACATTCTATATAAGATTTGTTGTTTTTATATTATGATGAATAATTACTTTTTAAGAACAATTTCGGAAGCGCCTTTGGTGAACAGCCGATAGCCACCCCCTTTTCGTGGTACTACAGTACTCATTGATTTGCGTACTGAATTGAAAGTATAAACGCGTGTAAATACTTCTTCAGGATAATCATCACGAACTGTTTGATATGATTTGTTTAACGCTGTAATGAAACCGAGCAGTGAACATTCGGTTTTGTTACCAACTTGTTTCGGAAGTTCTCCTGGATCCTCCCCAGGCTAAAAATAAAATCATAATTAAATTTAATTAATAATTCAATCAAATTAATTTTATTTTCAATAGAACATGTCATAAATAGGGTATAGAAGAGAAAATAAATATTAATATATTATATTAATTACCATGACGCGGGAAGTATAGGCTGAATTTATTGAAATTGCTTCCACAAGCATTTCTCCAACATTCGATGGAATATCAGAAAATTTTGGTGTTGTTTTACTAAGTTTTTCACAAATATATGATTGAACGACAGTCATTCTGAAAATAAATAGAAGGTATTAATTTATGTTAAAAAATCAAAGGAATTTATTTTAATATGATAATAATAATAATAATAATATTTACCTATTAGTAGTTAAAGTTCCTGTTTTATCGGAGCAGATTGCAGTTGCGTTACCCATCGTTTCACAGGCATCTAAATGCCTTACAAGATTATTGTCTTTCATCATTTTCTATTCAAAATAAGAATCAATTAAAAATAAATTAAAAATAATTATATAATGAAAAAAATTAATATTTAAATAATGCAGTAGAAAAGCACTGCTATCTAATTTTTGAATTTAGTTATAAAATTATTTGTGATTTTCTAATTATATTATATAAAAAAATATTGAAATTATCTTGATATATTTTCAACGTATAAAATTGAGAAAATTACAATTGGAATGAAGATAAAGAGGGAAGAAATATGAAAGACTAAGACTAAATATTAATTCATAATAAATTTAATTTCAAAGTTAAAAATAAAACAATTTAATTCACCCAGTGCTTTCTATGGTCAATTTATTAATTTCATAGAAATTGATAGATTAAGAAGGCTTTGATCCTTTAACAAGGAGTTAAATAAATCCAAAACATCCCCTATTCTTAGGATAAGAGACGACTAAATGAGGATAAATATTGCATTATGGCAGATTTAACTATGAAGGAATTAGGCAAGGGTCAAGATTGGATGGAGTTGAAATGATCCAGTATTTGAAAAGGAAGTTGAGATGAATGTGGAATTAAATTACCTTGACTGAATAAGCTAAAGAAAGTGTGACGGCAAGAGGTAAACCCTCTGGCACCGCTACCACGAGGACGGTGACACCGATGATAATATGATTAACAAAATAAGACACGAAATCTCTATGCCATGGTTTGCCTTGGAGGACGAAAGTCGAGATACAGAATCGAATAACAAGAATCATTACTGTTAAAACAGCGATTGTAGAACCTGTAAAAGAGAAATTATTATATATTAATTATTATACTTTTCTGTAGAAATACAAAAATTAAATAAATAAAATGGATTAACAGATCGACAATTACCAGCGTAGCCGATTTGAATGGCAAGTTTAGTGAGTTTAGCTTGGAGAACTGATTTTTCTTTTTTAGGACTCTCGCCACCCCCACCACTGCTGGCGGTATGATTTTCTGTTGACTCAGTATGTTTGACAGGCACATGGTCAGAAGTGGGTCCGGAAGGAACAGAAACATGACTGTTACCAGTCACAGGCGCCGCGTCGCTCTCTGCCATCGATGTATACAAATAATTAGCCATTATTAAAAAATTAGTGAAAGAATAGAATTAAAATTAAATTATTTTGAATATCAAGATCATATAAAAGTTAAGTTTTTTTTTAAAATTTAATTGAAATTATTATATGGATAATTATTGATTTAGTTTTGCATTATTTTATTATATATCATTATTTATACTTAATTAATTTATTTAGACTTAAAAAATAAAAATAAAAAATAATAATAATTAAGACGAGTCTGAAATTGAATACGCCGAGAGAAATAAAATAATTTAAAAGTATTAAATTAAAAAAAGAAAGGTTCGCTTGGCCCGAGTTTAATTTATATTTTGATTTCATTAAAAAGAATTAATTAATAACGTGTAAACATTCTTTTTCAAAAAAATATCTCAAGATATTTTATAATATTTAATTTAATACTAAATAATAATCATAATAAAATTTAATAAATTAAAAATAAAGCGAATAAAAACCACAATTTCTTTAAATTATAAAATTGATTTTATTTATAAATAGATAATTCTTATAAAAATGATATTCAAAATAATCCTTGCCACATTTATTTAGAATGCGCTTAAACTATACTATTATTATATATATAAGAATGTAAAACTAAATAAAAATTGAGAACGACCGGATATTTATTTCTTAGTTATTAATTTATATTAGTCATTGGGAAAATTAAATTTAAAGGAAATTTATAATAAAAAAAAAGATTTAAAAAAATAATTGAGTATGGTGTTTAATTCAGTGATTCTCGACCTTTTTTTACGCGGCATACTTTTAACGGTTTAAAAATTTGGCGGCACACAAAGAAAAAGATAAGTGTACCTTTTTCAATAGTCGGGTACATTTCTGAAATAATATAACAGGGGTGGGCCTACTAGGTGATACTTAGAGTCATATTGAAAAGTCGAAAATGTTTAAGAGCTTGACCGCAAAAACATTTTACCTTTTTTTTACATACATATAAAATAAATAAGTACTTTTTCTTAATTTGAACTTTACATTTGTAAAATTTGGCGGCACATTTTGAAAATCTTGCGGCACACAAAAGTGTCGCGGCACAGTGGTTGAGAATCACTTGTTTAATTTGAGATATACCGAAATCTCAAAAAAATTATCATTGATGTATTTAATTAGAGTAGTATTTTTATTTTTTTAATAAAAAAAAGAGTTATTTCTTTTAATTTATTAATGTGTACAAATGTTATTGTTTCTAATAATATAATTAATAATTTTATGTGTGTGTTCTTTGGACAAATAATTGACATATAAAAGAATTAACCTCAAAATGTAAATTCACATATTATGTATTAAATATTCCATTTAATCAAATTAAAATCATATATAATCTAAAGAGTTATTTTATATAAATATAAATTTTGATCCTATAATTTACTAAATAATTAAACATTGATGAGTAATATATCTCATTTAGTCACTTTATAAAAACCATTTATCCTTTTAGTTAGATGAATTTCCATATATTTATGTTTTTTTTTTAATTTTATAAATTAAATATGTATGTATTTTATAAAGTAAATATTTCAAATTAAATATAATTAAATAAATTGAATATATATATATATATATATATATATATATATATATATATAATCCTTTTTTTAATTAATTGATGTTACTCTTTAACTAAATAAAAATAAAAATCACCACAGATTTATTTGTTAATCTCATTAAACATATTGTAGATTAAAAGTTAAGGTTATTGTCGGAAAATATTTAATAATAATAATAATATCCATATAATTAATTAATTATTAATTATCGAAGTAACCTTCAATCGATTATCATCAAATGATGTTTATTAAAATATCCAAGGTGAAATTTTATTAATTGGAAAATAAAAAAGAATTTGTATATAATTTTACGTATACTTTTATATATTTATAATTTTTATTTCCTATGAAAATAAAAATATTTATTTGGATTAAATTACTTAATTGGTAAATTTTTAAATAATAAAAATATATAGATAGGGAAAATAAATAATTTAATTTGTTTTGTTTTTTACATTAATGAATATTGATTGTATTGGAGGAAAATCGAAAGGGCGGCATTTTGATTATGAATTTAATAAATTTTCTGAATATAGGGGCGCCAATTTATTCATTTGCACGGGCGCCGTAAATGCTAGAGCGGGCGCTGGTATTATACCTAATTATACTTAAGTGGATTACGAAACAGATTATTTGTATAAACTAACATGTCAAAACATATTTCTAACTACATCTACCTACATACTTATAGTAAATTGAAATGAAAATTGTTATTTTTAGCTTTTTAAGATGATGTCTGTGGAAGATTGGAAAAATATTGCACAATATTTATTGAATCATCAGGTAGAAAATGTAATCAAGACTTTAAAGGTCAAATGTCTTCATAAATAAACAATTCTCATTATCAACTTGATTTCTTTAATGAATTTTTATATACCAACTAACCATTTAATTAACTTTTTATTCTTTTATTCCGTTCTTATCAATAAAAATAAATGTTAATAAAAGTGAATTAAAAAAATGAATATGAATTTATTTTAAGTGGCCTATAAATTCTTATATTTGAATCTATAAATTTATTAAATAAAAAAATTGAATAAAATACATAAAATTAAAAATAAAAAATTCGAATGTAAAATTATATATAAAAAAATATTGTTAAAAATTGTCAATTGCTTAAAAAAATTGCTAAAATTTTAATATTATTGATAGCTAACTTTGGTTTGTAAATAATTATTTTATATTTTTAAATTTGTTGCTAGATAACGTCTTCATATCCGAATTAACCAATCGGACATAGAATAAAATAAATAATCGCTATGCTATCTTAGCATTTGTGATTTTGGAATTATTTTATATAATATATATCAAGTCGTTCTCATATTAAAAATTATCGTATCCCTCGGCTGTTTAATACTGTAAATAATTTATAAAAATAAAAATAAAAATAAATATAATATAAAATAAAAATAATAATATATATAAAAAATATTTTATTTAAAAGATAAAGAAAAAAAAAATTGATATATATTTTTTTTTAATTAAAGTTTAATTTGTTATTTATTTAAAAAACATTTAAGTGTTAAAAAAATATTTTAAAATTTTTATCATATCATTGGGATCAGTTGTTTTCGTTTTTATAAATGTTAGGAAAAGTGGAATGGAGATATTGTCAAGAAAATTATTTTGAATTCATGTATTTATATTAAATTACTAAGAAATATTCAAAATATTTTAGATTAAAAAAGAATTTAAATGTATATATTTATATATTTATTTAATCAGAATTCAATTAATTTATGTTAACCAAGGGATACTAAAATATTAAAGCATTAGCAATAAAAATGCTGTTTGGTTCTTAATTTAATATGAAATTAGTTAAAAAAAAACATCGACAAAATTAAAAAAAAATAATTTCCGAACACAAGCATATTTAATTGCTAATTGACAAGCTTATTTAAAATAGAGTAAAAAGTGGATAAAAAGGAATTTCACCTGTTAGGCTCTTCTTCTTCCGTTGTTTCTTAGCTTCTGGAGGGGTTCATGCAAAATGAAACACATTAGTTTGACAAACACATAAAACCAAAATCCACAAAATTAAGTTAGGTGATTCTGTTCCACACTCTATACCAGAGTGTGCCTACAAAAAGGGTAAAAAAGATCAATTCGAGAGGGTGAGGCAAGCAAACAGGAGCTACACATACCACACCCAAACTACCACCTAAGGCATTACCATCAAAAAATGAATGAAATGAAATATAGTTTAGAATAGTGAATCTCAACCTTTTTTTTACCTTTTTATTTTTTTTATTTAATTTTTTAAGCCATATTAAAAAAATTTAGAAAGTCGAAAATGTTTAAGATCCTAGTCCCAAAAAGGTTTACTTCTTTTTTTTTTAGAACCAGATTGAAAAAATTTAGAAAAAAAGTCGGAAATGTTTAAGAGCATCATAATCTTGCGGCACAGCGGTTGAGAATCACTGGTTTAGAATATAAAATTTTATATCTATCTATCTATCGATATTTCCATATATCGATAAATAGATATCCATAAAATAATAAAAAAAAAAAAACAAAATTAAAATAAATTACAAAAATCAATTCAAAATAAAACATTGAACAATCTTGGACTCTGATATTATGTGGAACAGACATTCGAATTAATATATACAAATATTTAAAAAAAAAACAAATTAAAAAAATTAAAATAAAACAAAAATAAAAAATCAAATTAGCAATCCTAGATTACTTAAAATTAAGTTTTATATTTTAAAGTATAGACCAGATGAAGTAAACAAATAATAAAAATAAAAAAGTATATAAACTAAAAAATAATATATATATATATAGGTGTATATAAGTATATATATAAAGAGAAAGAGAGATAGAGAGAGATTGATAGATTTGATAAAAAATGAAGAAAAATTAGAAATATTTATGCTGAATCCGAAAGTATATTGTAAACTTATAACATAAAAAATTTCGAAAATTAATAATTGGATTACATGTAATGGGAGGGAAGAATTGAGAAACGCATGCATTGCAGGCAGAGGATTTTTTTGTACTCGTCGGCTCACCCTTTTTTCTTTTTTTGATTTCAGCTTCCTGTTGATCCACTGCAGCGCCCAATAACGTGAAAATTATACCCGCTTGTGAATTGACACCAACAGCGGTAACCACCATTTTACCACTTCCCTCCATAACATGTGTACCTAAAATTAAAAGAATAAAAAAAAAACAAAATAAATTTCTAGTATATTTTATCCTTAAAATATAAAACAACTAGTTGCTCAGACCGCCATTGGCGTTCTTTTCACCTGGACAGGGGGCTCTGCCCCCCTATATCCCCGAAGTGATACTTAGTATTTGGTTGAAAGTCTTTATCTATAATAGGTTTTTATTTAATTTATTTCAATCAATTTATTAGAACATTCTTTAACAGTTTGTATTCTTATTTATTTTTTTAATTTAATCAGTAAATTATTTATATATTTCTTGTATATGTCATAATGGGATTAATATTCATTTTATTATTATCATGGAGATTTATTGAATAATTTTTATTACAATGAAATTTAAGGAAAACTAGAGTTAGAGACATGAGATAATTTAATATATAAAAAACTAAGACTATATAAAACCATAGATAAATATATTTTAAATTAAGAAAAAACTAATGAAGATGATTTTTCTCCAGGCTGAAACCAATACAGATCGATTTGTCTTTATAAATATTATCTATGGTGTGAATTTCAAAAAAATCCAACAATATATATATGTATATATATACAATTGTTGCTAGTATAATAAGATAAGATATATACATTTAATATTGTGTTTGATCGATATAAAATCACAAGAGAATTTATTAAACATAATAAATAAAAAAAGAAACATTTTGATGCATTTATGTGTTTATGTTTAAATTTATAAAATTTGTTTAAATTAATTTTTTTTAATTTCAAATTTATTAGGATACAAAATATAAACAAGGCCTTATATGTTTTCTTTTTCAGACTTTGTTTTAGAACTACTACACTGTATATATAATCATATAAAAAAGTCAAAAATTAAAAATCCACCCAATTTTAAAAAGAGAAAAATTGAAAACAACTCATTTTTCTCATTTATTTAAAAAATCATATTTAAATTGTGCAAACAAAAACCTTTTTATATATATATATATATATATATAGTTATTCTGAAAAAAATGAGATTTTTATAAAATATTGATTTATATTTTTCCTTGCAATTTTCTACATAAAATAATTAAGCAGCTTATTTAACAATTATTGGGTTACTTCGTTGTCACATTTTATTTATTTTATATATAATTCTTTTATTTTTTTTATTTATTATATATTATTTTCTATGTTTAGAAATTAAAGGGTGCCATACCCGAGAGAACCATTGGATCGAATGATTCACCCTTCTTGACGTGGTCTGATTCACCAGTGAGGGAGGATTCATCCACTTTAAGGTCGTTACTTTGTATAAGCACACCATCCGCTGGAAGTAGATCTCCATATTTCACCTAAAATTAATATAATACAATTTTATTTATTAATTTAAATTACAACTAACAAATATTAATTAATAATTTTAATATATATTATATTCATGTTAGTTTTATTTTATGAATAATAATAATAAAATTGATGGATGAGAGAGGAGAACAATAAATAATAACATATTCCCAGGGGAAAAATTACACCTGCAGAGATTATTGTATTTATTTAACTCAGATATAAAATATAAATATTCTCATTTTATTAAACTATCATACTTTATTTGTTATATAAAATGACCAACAGGGAATATTTCATTTTTATAGATAATATTATTATACCTAATATTTCAAATGTTTTTTTAATATATTAATTTATTTAATAGACATAGAAAACAATGTGATAATTGTAAAATTTATTTGAACAAATTCATAAAACTAAGTGATTGATTTTTTTTTTAAAAAGTTAAATCAATGTTATCTAAGAAGAATAAGGTTATGATAAATAATTCAAAAAGAAAAGAATTTATCAATAAAAAAAATAAAATAAATATTTATTGATAATCTATAAAGGAAAAAAAAGAGAGAAAAATATTCACGATTTTGTAATTAAACAAGAGATAACCTAAAAAGAAAGAAAAGTGGTTGCAATTTATACCTATTATTAAAAATAATTATATATATTATTTATTTTTCTAGTAATATCATTATAAGTATTATTAAATACATTTTTTGAATGGGGTGACGGGGGTTTTCTTTTTGAGTTATCTGAATGGTATTTTGCGTAGGGTAAATCATACAGTCGTTGGCCCCCTTAAGCAATTCCTAGCAGTCTTTAATGTATATCTGGGCAAATTGGGGAACAATCTGTGTCAAATTTGGTTTGTAGACATAACATAGATACTAAGAGCATTTTGATGAATAAAAAAAAATCATTTTCTCATGACATTTTCAATAAGCACGCAAAAATCCTAAAAAATACAGTTATTGGCCCCCTGTTATAGTTATTGGTCTAGGTATTCTATAGTGATTATAAAACCATTCATCAAGCGATTACATAACCATAGTTAATAGGGCAATTTTTAAAATAAAAATCTCTTATTATTTGTGTTTTAGTGATAGGGGGCCAATGACTGCCTCGGGGCCAACGACTGTATACTTTACCCTATGTGAAGATTTTAAATTCTATTTTGGATAATTATGATGATGATATATATATATATATATATATTTAAAGGAAAATTATTATTTTTCAACTCATTTATATTTAACAAAGGATCCTGATAATAAATAATTCACCTGACAGATATCTCCAACGACTATATCACCCACGGAGATCTGTTTCACTTCTCCGGCACGGATCACAGAAAATTTATGTTCACCCTCAATTCGGCTTTGAAGCCCTCGAAATTGTCGTTCTTTAGTATAATCATTAAACGCGGTGACGAACACTACCACTATCACCGAGATTAAAATAGCAAGACCTTCAATCCAGCCATGTTTACTGTCTTCGTCATCTGAAAAAAATAAAAACAGTATTAATTAATTAATAAAAAAAATAGTGTAAATAATTCTCTATCCAAAAATTATTTTCCAATACATCTCCATCATCATTAAATTATTATTATAATTTTTTTTTTAAAATAAAATATTCTTATTTATATATTGTATATATGTATATAAATAGAATAAATATATATTATATTATAAATATCAGGTATTTTTTTATTAAAAATGTTTTTTGTTTGTTTTATTTAATTTAAAGTTTAAATTTGTAATAAATTTAAAATAAAAGCTAATTGTATTTATTTGATTGGATATTAAATAATAACGAACAACATCATATTTATCAGGAATACATACATGGATACAATTTATTGAATGGATAAATAAGGCATGCTTTAGTCAAATATCAATAGACAGACAGACACAAAGAAACAGATATAGAAAGAGATAGTAAAAGAAAGAGAAAGAGAGAGAGATGATTGAAGATATATTTTTGGAAAGATACTCATAAACAAACATTCAACAGTAGTTTAGCATTTCTCAAACTGATTATCATTTTATTTGTATAAAGATTTTTTTAATTTTTAGGTGAAAAGAGATTTATGGTTGTGGAAGAAGAGTTCAATTTCCAGAGTTCTAATAGTTTAAGAACTTGTAGAGCTAAAATTCTATGATACAGTAGACTCTTGATTATCTGGAAGACGTTTGTCTTTTTAATATATATATATATATATATATATATAATTATAATGATGATTTATAATGAATTTTACTTTAGTAATATGCTAAGACACTAAATGTAACTGATGACGACTTGAGCCGAATATAGTCGACTATATCCGATTCAGCGTAAAGCCAAAAATATGAGCATGAGAGTTAAGTTTCATTTACTGCTCAAGTACGTCTAATGCAGTTTTCAATTCAAAAATATATTTTTTTCAATGTTTTAAACTTTGGAAGAAAGGCTTACTAAGAAGGAAATGTTTTAATTTTTCTGTCTGTATTTCAGCCTTTTATTTAAATTTTTTATTGGATATTTTTCAATCTTTACCCAATTTTTTTGTTATCAGAAATAATTTTGATCAAATTCATAATCAAGAACATACTGTATTGGAAAACACATATGGAAAGACACATTTACAACACAAATTCAAAAAGAAGAGGATGGAAAAGTGTATGTCTAAAGGTAACGGCAGTTTCAAAGTCCGAGAAGAGAAACTGTTGTAGTGTATCTAGAAGAGGCTACATATCGTTCGTTCTGGGTTATAGGTGTGTACGGGTGCCGATACCTTTCGACATTTCCCGAATCTCTCCATGGAAATAACATTTATACGTTACTAGATCCCGGGTATTCGATCCATAAATAACAACTAGTTGATGTCCTAGTGACCTAAAATGTATAAGTGGTGGTCCTTTGGTATCTTTATGTTCTACAAAGTTAACATTGAATCAGCAGTTGAAGAAACAAACAATGCTTATAAACAGAGAAACATTTAAAGGAAAAGAGTAGGGGAAACTACGTAAGAGATCCAAAAAGATACGTTTAGCTTTGTTCAGGGTTACACTAGAGATACCATTCTCCAAAAAAATTTCTACTCAACAAGACCATGTATTTACCATTATCTTCTAATTCATCTTAAGATTGCATTTCAAAAATAGATTGAAATTAAAACAATGTGGAAAAAATTATCAAATGAGAAAACATAAGATAAATAAGAAGGTAATACAGTTTTTATTGGTTAATTAAAAATCAAAATATGCTCAAAAATAAAATTTGAATTTTGATAAAATTTAATTCTTATAAAATTTTATTTAAAAAACTGCATGTGAAAACTTAAATTATTTCTTATATTATATAAGCATATATATATCTAAAAAAATACAACATTAAAAAAAAAAGATTTACAATTAAAAAATATAAATAAATAAATAATTAAAAAATTTTAATTCACAATTGTAAAATACAATAAATATAAAACATTTTAAATGTTCAAATTAATTATAAATAAATAAATAAATAAATATAATTATATATATATATATATATATATATATATATATATAATATCTTTAAGAACTTGACTAATGAAATACTAAAAAAAAAAATAATCTACAAACCCAATATATTATTTAAGAAAAAAAAAATAAATAAAAAAACTTGATACATTCGTCTAATTCTAATATACTATTATAATTCCATGCTAGAAAAAATATAATATAGAATGGAACATTTATTAATTTACCTGCCTCTGATGAATTGCAAGCAAAGAGGAGAAAAAAAGAGAATATCGATTAAAACAGGATTATTGCATAGGCAAACGACAAAGTTTGGGCCAGGTTTTTAGGCCTAACTGCCTACTGTTTTGAAAATATTTATAAATAATTTTGTTTTTTAATTAATATTAATAGGTAATTTTAACAGTCAATAATTAAACAATTATTTTTTATTTTTTTTTTAATCGATTGGTAATAGTTGACATCGAAAATTAACGCGATTAATAAAAATGAAAAAACAAAATTAATTAATCCATCAAAAATCTTATATATTATGTTTATAAATAATTATTAAATTTAAATACAATTTACCTTTCATAGATAAAATATTATAATATTTAAATATTAATGAAAAAGGTTAAATGAAAAACAGTGAGGGCCGGGTAAGAAAAATTTTTGGAATCCCATAATCAGGTCCTGATTAGAAATAATATTATTATTGACCAGTAAACTAACAACTATGGGCAGTGATTCACAACCTTTTATTTTTTTACCGCGGCACACTTTTAACGGTTTAAAAATTTGGCGGCACACAAAAAAAAAATAATTGTAAAAGTATACCATATTGAAAAAAAGTGGTCCCAAAAACGGTTTACATTTTTTTCTTCTTCTTTTTTTAGAACCATATTGAAAAAATTTAGAAAGAAAGTCGGAAATGTTTAAGAGCCTCATAATCTCGCGGCACAGTGGTTGAGAATCACTGACTAAGGGCATCAATAATAATAGATAAAAATAACATCCAACCTCTCTGTTCATTCATATTATCAATGATTAATTATGTTATCTAATTATATCTAATTAAACAATTTTATATTAAAAATACACAGACCAAAATTAAAAAATTCAAATATTGATATTTTTTTAATCAAAATATTATAACCATGTAAAATATTATATATTAAATATAATATATATGTATAATAACTAAAAAATGGTTTTTCTTAGTTAAAGATAATTATATTATTTATAATAAATATAACAGTGTATGAGGAATTGTATTTGTATATGAATTTATATTATTCCGGGGGATTCCCAGATTTACGAGTGAGCAGACTTACCACACATCTGAACATCTTATCTCCAATGATATCCTAAGATGTATAAAAACAATATAACTCCTAATTAAAATAATTACTTTTCATGTTTTATATAAATGAAAAATTTTTAAATCAGAATAAAAGTTGTGATCAAGATAGTTAAATGTAAAAAAAAATTATTTCTTAAGAATTGTTTTATAAATGCGATTTATTATCAATTAATTAATTATCGAAAAATATAATTTTATGAAAATTTATCTAATGAAATTATAAATAGTGTTTTGTTATAAAATATAAAATGTATTTATAATGGCTACGGATAAAGATTAAAAACAATCTCTTATTAAATTATTAATAAAATTATATATATGTATATACGAGGTGTGTCTAAATCAGGGTCTAAACCCGCGGCCCGCCGTAAACATTTTTGCGGCCCGCGAGATTCATCACCCTTTTATATTCTGCGCCCTCATGAAACAAATATCGCACTAGTGAAATAAATATGATTTCATTTTTTTTATTTCGTTGTTTCTTTTTTTATTTTTAGTATTATATATTTTTTACAATGTGCATTCAGTATCATTATTATTATATTATAAATGTTTATATGTAAAAATAATAGTAAACATAATAAAAATTCATTCTTTTTCAATTTGTCACACCAAACAATATCTATAATGGGTCTAAATCTAATGTGGGTATGTATAATTGTATATGCGGCCCGCGAAGTTATGATGCATTTCCAAAGTGGCCCGCAAGATCATTTGGGTTGGCCACCTCTGGTCTAAATAGTTCGGTGAATGGTATGATAAAAACATTAAAAAGAGAATGTTAATTGTAAATACCTTTATAAATCTTGAAAATACTCTTCATTGGCCACAACCCAATTCTGACAACGTTCGTATACCGCTTGAAAATTGTAGTAGAAGTCTTGATGTGGAATCGTTCTCAGAATAGCCGTCACAACGTTCTGGTCGGCAATCCACAAGCAGGACACCAGAAAACACTGAACGTGTACGATAGATTCTAACACGATTGACTCTGCGACTAATAGCCGAAGAATTGGGTTTTAGCAAAGACACAGTAAGTAGTGTTTTCTGGTGTCCTGCTTGTGGATTGTCGGCCTGAACGTTGTGACGGCTACTCTGAGAACGATTCCACATCAAGACTTCTCCAACAGTTAATAAAGGTATTTACAATTAACATTCTCTTTTTATGTTTTTATCATACCATTCACCGAACTTTTTAGACACACCTCGTATAAATATATATAATATTCAATTTATTTTATAAAGAAGAAAAAAACAATTATATATATTATTCTCATTAAAAAATTCGTTATTGGAAATTTTTTTTTGTTTGATTCAAGTTTCATTATTAAATAAAAAAAAAAAAATTTGCGTGGGGGGGTTATGAGCCACTTGATAAAATATGACTGAGTACCATTGAAAACGATCAAATGAGTATATAAATGGTGAGGAGTAGAATAAGGATGAAGAATTAAATTAAAAATTAAATGTATATATTTTTTTAATGAAAAGCACAATATAAATATACTAAATTAAAATTGACTCGAGAGAAAAAAAGAATCGAAAAGAGAAAGATAAGTTTGGATTGTATGGATTTTTATAAATAAAGATGAGATGAAGTGGGTTTGTTACAGACATGGAACATCTATATTTGAAAAAGTATAAAAATTAATTAATATTTTATAAAACACACATCGACATTCTATAAATGTAATCAGCTGATGGGGAAAATTAGTTATATTTAGAAAGCTTTTTGTTCCAATCTATCTATTATTTATGCATACAAATGGAAAATACAAATTTAGAGGTTTTTGATGGGATTGTTGAAAAAAATGAGTCAATCAATCATCATCAAATAAGATTTTTTTTCTGACTATAATATATGAATGCTAAACAACAAATCTGAACTAAACCACTTCATACAGTGAATTTTTTAAAAGCCAGTTAAGTTTATTTTTTTTTTTTTATTAATATACCCACACAATTTTTGTTTATTTATCAATTTACACGGCTATACTCTTAATCAACTATATATATATAAGAATTAGAGTTTAGAAGTGAAGAAGTTAATCAAATAAAAAAAAATTTGGATAAATTATTGGATAATAATTAATATTAAGATCAATTAATTATATAAAAGTTAAGGTAATTGTTCAGTCTAACCAATGTATCATGGATTTGGATAAAACTTTCCTTTTTTGATTCAAAACAAAATTTCCTTAAGCAGTATGTGGTGGTCGCTTCTAGTTTACGAGATAAAAATTACTAAAGTTTGCATATAAATCCATTGATATTCTATTTAACTACCATGTTTGATTATTTGACCACCAGAGGGTTCCACTAATTTTCTGGTTTATTTTTTAAGTTCGGTTTATTTTTATTAAAAAATTAATTAATTAAATAATTTTTCTATATCTGTACCAAACTTATAAAAATCGAAAATCAGTGAATTAGTCAATAAAACATTATTAAATGAATGCTCAATCATAAATAGTTTATCTGTCAACAGGGCCGCCCTAACCACAGGGCTAATTGGGCTATAGCCCTAGGGCGCAAGCCTTCTGGGGGCGGCATTTTTTATTAGTTTATATATTTTTACTAACCATTCTGTGTAATTTCTTATGAAAAGGGACGCAAAATTTTAGGAGCCCACGGGCGCCGAAAATCTTAGGACGGCCCTGTCTGTCAAACTTTAATATTTTTATCTCGTAAACTACACTTAGAAGCGACCGCCACATACTTCTCAAGGAAAGTTTATTTTGAATCAAAAAAGGAATCCAGGGGCAAAGTTTTATCCAAATCCATGATACATCGGTTAGACTGAACAATTACCAAAGTTTATATATATATATATATATATATATATATATATATAGGGCAAAATTATTTTTTTAAATTTTAATAGTTTAATTGGGCATTACTGTAGTGTCTATGGGGATTTATTAGTCATATAGGAAACATCTTCAATGTTATATTCTAAATAGGTTAATTATTCCCTAATCGATTTTATTCTTTTCGTTTCACATAAATAAATAGAATGATATGTAAAAGGAAAACTAATTAAATTTAATTTAATAATACATTTTATATATAACAATCACCAAAGAAGAATACAGTTTGAAAAGAATTAAAGTGAAGTAACAAAAAGTGGTATAATTAAATTTATGAATAAGTCAAATTAAACAAGAAATGAAAAATTAAAAATTATCTTAAGTATTTTCTTTAATACTTAAATAATTGTATTAAAAAGAAATAAACATGAATATATAATAAAATAAGTAGATATTCAGTGGCAAGTGAAATAAATTATATCTTTTATTTCTCAGATACAATATATATTTCTATAGGAAGAACTAATTAGGAAGCGGCGATTAATTATCTTTAGAAAATAGGAATTATTTTCCCTAATCGGATTATTATGAAAATACAAAAATACATAAAAACATTTTGATAACTTGCATCATGATTATCTTCCCAACCAACTGGAGATATTAGTACATACCTATTGTTAAAAAAAAAACAAAAAAAAAAAAAAAAACAAAAAAAAATAGAAGAGGGGTTCCAGGAGGTGTACAGCCCCCGGTTAGATGCGATGACCGCCATAAGCGGTTTGAATAGCTAGTACACATATAAAAATTTCCATGTAAAGTTGTTTTTGAGAAATATTTTTGTTGAAAAATGATGCAAAAATATAATTAAAGGTGAACTAGAGAACAATTTGAGGTAATTTAAATTGTTTATCTCATGGATTTGGATAAAACTTTACCAGTGGATTCCTTTTTTAATTCCAAATAAAAATTTCTTATGCAATTTTTTCGGGTCACATCTATAGTTTACGAGATAAATAAAGATTTTTTAAGATTAAGAGATTAGCTAGCTATGAAAGTCGAAATGTGCAGTCATTAAGTAATGTTTTATTGACTAATTCACTAATATTCACTATTTTTAGTTTTTTTCGGTCCGGTTTGGATATAGACAAATTATTTAATTATTTTTTTAATTTTTCTATATCTGAATCCGAACTAAAAGAAAACCCCCCCGAAAATTAGTGGAGCCCTCTGCTGAACAAATTAATAAAACATGGTAGCTAAATAGAATATCAATGAATTTATATGCAAATTTTAATAATTTTTATTCGGTAAACTATAGAAAAGACCCGTAAAAATTGCATAAGAAAAGTTTATTTGGAATTAAAAAAGGAACCCACTGGTAAAGTTTTATCCAAATCCATAACATAAAGACTAATTTGAATAATTACCCAATTTGAAATTCTTTATAACAATCAAAACAGAATATCACATTTTGCTCGAAAAAATTGAACAAGACAGTGAATTCTTTCTCGTATATGATCAATTGAATAAATTAAGTTTATATATAAAAAACAAATTGTAATTAAAGATGATTTTTCGCGTCCAAGAGATTTTTATTGGATAAGAGATGTTTATAAATTTCATATCTTGTGAGTTGACAATTAATCTAATGAATATTAGTAATTTTAATAATTTTTATTTTATTTTCTTATTGCGTAAATTAATTTAATTCTAGTGTTAGTGTTGCTTTTGAATAAAAAATAAATAATTTATAAATACCTTTATCTTCACTTGGTGGATAAAATGACAACCCCAAAGAAACAATTGCGGCAATTTCTAAAATAATAAGAGTTACATCTTGAAGTGCTTCCCATACTAATGTAAGAAAAGTTTTTGGTGGTTTAGGTGGAATTGTGTTGGAGCCGAATGTGTCTTTTCGGTGTTCAATATCTGGATTGGAACCGCTGAGACCTGGAGAACACATCAATTATTAGATTAGAATCAATCATTTATTTGCAATGGAATTAGTTATTTTTAATTTTGTTGTACAATAAGCAAGAAAATAATAAAATATAATTAAAGTAAAATAACAATTGAAAAATTTTATATGGAGTCATAATTGACAATTTTGCAGAAAATCTCTAAATGTCAATAGAATTAATAATTATTATCAAATTAAGATTTTTATGACCAATATACAATAGTACAGCGATTCTCAACCTTTTTTTTTTTACCGCGGCATACTTTTAACCTTTTAAAAATTTGGCGGCACACAAAGAAAATGATAAGTGTAATACCACTTTTACTTTTTTTTTTAGAACCATATTGAAAAAAATTTTAAAAAAAGTCGGAAATGTTTAAGAGCCTGATTGCAAAAACATTTTACCTTTTTTTTACATACATATAAAATAAATAAGTACTTTTTCTTAATTTGAACTTTACATTTGTAAAATCTGGTGGCACACAAAAGTGCCGCGGCACAGTGGTTGAGAATCACTGCAATAATAAAATGTTGACTTTAACTGTAAATTAATTTAAAAATTGTCAAAAAGATTAGAAACGTTTTTTTTAATTATTTATCTATCTATCTATCTATCAATCTATCTCTCTCTCTCTCTCTATATATATATTCATGAATGGCTTTTAACATTATTATTTAACAAAATAGGACATATAATTTCACATTATTAGCATATAATATACCTTTATTTTGAACAACAACTTATTTAATTACAAATCAATGTCAAATTTTATGAATATATGTGATTAATTAATTTTATTCTGTTATTGTACAATAAGCGAGTATATATTGGTGAAAAATTTAGTATTTTTTTTTTTTGACTTTTCAACTCAAAATATTGGCGCATTATATGATTCTTCAATTGAAAATAAATATATATATATATATATATAGTATAGTATGTTAAAGGTAATTACTATTATTTTGACGATTGAATTAAATAAATATGAATCCTGGACCAGTTACAAACGATTTGAAAATATATATATTCATAGAAATAAGATAAAGGACGGAGATGGCTCAGTACAGTAGATTAAAAGTATATACTTAGGTACTTTGGAGTTCACTTGGGCCACAGAGATATGAGAACTATATATATATATATATATCAGTGATTCTCAACCTTTTTTTTACCGCGGCACACTTTTAACGGTTTAAAAATTTGGCGGCACACAAAGAAAAAGATAACTGTAAAAGTTTACCATATTGAAAAATAAGTTGACCTGTGGCCAGGTCCGAACCGACCGACGGTTTGAAATAAATTAATTTCCAGCTACAGAAACAATTTCAAATAATTTTCATATATCTATTAATGTAATAAAAAACAGAAATGGATATAACATAAATATTTTTAATTTTATTTTATTTATAATATATAGCTGAAGTAGCCGGCGTTGCCGGCGTTACCCGAGGCTGTGACGTCATGAAGGGCTGGGTGACGTCATATAATTTTAAATTAAGAAAAACATAATGAAGATGATTTTTCCCGAGGATAAAATCAATACATTCGTGGTGATATGTAAAAAAATCTCCTTATGTGAAATTTGGTGCGAAAATAACCCTTCCCTTCTTATCGTCGATCGCTAATACTACCACTTCCGGTTTCCGGATTTGCACCAAAAGTTGATCAATTCATCCCACTGATGCATTAAGTAAATATACCAAATTTCATCAAAATCCGTTAAGCCGTTCAGGCTGTACACATCTATACGGACGGACAGACGGACGGACGGACAGACGGACAGACGGACAGACATCATGCTAAAAATACTTTTTTCTGTTAAGAAAATGCATGATTCGTGGAGATATGTAAAAATCTCCACATGTGAAATTTGGTGTGAAAACAATACCTCCCTTACTATCGTCGGTCGGTAAAAAGTGGTCCTAAAAACGGTTTACCTATATTGGAAAAAATTTAGAAAAAAAGTCGGAAATGTTTAAGAACCTAGTCCCAAAAACGTTTTACCTTTTTTTTAGAACCAAATTGAAAAAATTTAGAAACAAAAGTTTAAGAGCCTCGTAATCTCGCGGCACACTAAAGTGCCGGGGCACAGTGGTTGAGGATCACTGATATATATATATATAATTTAACAATTAAATATAAAAAAAGTAACAAAATTTTAATTATTTTGTTTTAAATAATTGTTTAATATATTATTTTACAGATATTTTTTCATTAACAAATATATATATATATTATATAATGGAAAAAAACAATTTTTATAATTGTAAGTAATTTAATTTTTTATCAATTTAGTATCACTTTTGTAATTTTTTCCTTAAAATATTCCAAATAAATCAGTGTAATCAAGCTGATTTTTTTAATTTGATGATAACAATTATTATTTTAAAATAGAAAACAAATTCTTTTTTCCTTTATATATTTAAAATTAAATTAGTTAAAATTATCATTGAATCATTTAAAGTGAAGTGTACTTTTATTTAATTATTCTAAAAAGTTCATTGTCAAGCTATTTTAATTTTCTAAATAATTTTATTAGCTATTAAAAATTTAATTTAAATAAATATACATTTATTATTGATAATTATAATAACTGAAATTTTATATTTAATGTATGTGCGATGTAACGGAAACATTTTCACGAAAATTATAATTATAATATAATATATATAATATCATTCATTTATATTGTTTTTCTTAAATATCTTCGTCAGGGTACAACCTGGTTAGCAAAAAAATGCTTGCTTACCAACTCAATTCATTAGAGTTAGATTATAAAATCATTTAAAATATTTTCGATTTCCTTGAATATATTCTTATCCTCTTTAGTCATGGACCACGCCTCATATTTATAGAATGTAATATAACTGACGAAATACCGGTTTTATAGATTTGAATTTGATACTTATTGATATATATATATATATATATATACACTTATTTGATATATATGTAAATAATTTTTATTACATTACATTAAAATAGGTGCTTTTCAAATATCTAAATGACTAATAAATAAATCATTGAGAATTAATATCTTATTTTTATTATTGTTTATTAATTATATATTTTAACTTCAATATGAATTATTTTAATTAATGTAGGATATATTTTAATTTTTAATTTTCCTTATGAATCTTTTTGCGCTCTCATCAGTTTATTTATAAAAATAATTAACAAAAAAAAAACCATTTCCGGTTTCCACTATCGAAAGTACACACAAGTATCGTTTTGCAATATATAAAAGGAAATAGAAACAGCATGCTGGATAAACTTAAGTTTAATTTATATACTTATATAAATAAAAAAATTAATTTATTAATCAAATGTTTATATTTATATTTGCATACAAATTTAATTAAACTTTTAGTTTTATTAAATGGATCTTGGTTTATTTACTATTTTCCTGATTGATGTTTGTTAAGTTTAATATATATTTTGTTGATGTCCCCCATCCTCCCCACCCTTGTTGCCTTTATAGGCAAAATGTATTAAGTATAAAGATAATGAAAAATCAAAATAGAATTTCATAAACAACAATGTATATTTTTCAAAACATTTGATCAACTCCAAATTAATTTATCTCATCGCATAAATATTTTTATGAAAATTTGCAGAAAAAAATTTATAATAAAATTTTCCGTTCAATTCAATGGTGAATATAGAAAATATTTTTTATTTTATTTGATTGTACAACAGTGGTCGGAGAACCGGGGTAAATTACACCAAATGGGGTAAAATTGAAATTTTTGGGGGTAAAAATGAAACCTTTGTGTGTAAAAAGTATATATTTTTAATTTGCTATTTTATAAATCTGTTAGTATTTTTACAAATTAAATTTTTAGTTATTGTTTTCTTTTCAAATTAAGGCGCCATTGGGTGTGTGGGTAGCGAACCTGCCTCACATTCACATGGTCCCGGGTTCAAGTCCCGGGCCTGGCAAGGGAATTTCTCTAGCTGGGGTCTATGGGACGGAGTCAACCCAGCCTCCGGGAACAACATTGGAGAAAAGCTACTTGATAGCGCCTCCGATCAAGAAAATCAAGGTAAAGGATTACAGGACCCGTTCTACTGATCATAGAACACCTCATTGATATAACCGGCTTGATAGGCGTTGTCCTTGCGTAGGACGTACAAAGTCAGAGGTTTTTTTTCTTTTCAAAATTATCATGGGGGGGGGGGGGCTATAATAGGAAATATGCTAAAAAGATGAGATTTCTTTTTTTTTTTTTTTTTGTTCACCATGGGGTAATATCAACTCACACAAAAATATTTTGGGGTAATGATTAAAAAAGTTGTACAATAATGAAATACGTTTATGTATATAAGTTTAACATATTAGCACTATTATTGTTTTATTTAAATTAGTAAAAAAAAATTAAATGTTTCTCATTTTGTGAATAATAGTATTTATTGTATATCAATTTCGATATGTTCATATTTTAAAAAATTGTTAACCGGGGAATTTGGATAAAAAAATTTTGAGGAGGAAGAAATATGTAAAAATAAATCCTTTAAAAATGAAAATAATTTTTTGCCTATTTTCTTACAGTCAAATAGTAATTAAACGTTTAATTAAAAATTATATTACAAAATAAGGAAAAGAGTACATACTTTATTTCAAAATTATATTTTTATTGCACTAGCTAGCTTAATATATGAAAATAATTAATTTTAAATTAATAATTAATAATAATTAATTTAATTGATTAAAAATATCAAATTATATTTTATTTAAAAATTTATAATTTTTCATGAAAATCTGACAAAATAATAATAATTCATTCAAGTTGAGAATTTTAAATCTAGCCTGGTGTGAACTCTATTCTGGATATCGTTTAATCGCAGTTGCCGAATCTCCTATTATATTTAAGTCGTCTGCGTAACCTAATACATGAATATTTTTGTTTCATTGGATTCCATTTGATTTTTCCCTAGTTTGTCTAATTAAATTTAAAACAAAGGATAAATTAATTTATATAATGTATATATATATATATAGGTAGATGTGGTGGTATTTGGATAATAAAATAAAAATACTTAAGAGAATTAGGAGAGATTAGGAGTTGGATGCAGATGGCTTAAAATTGAAAGGAATTTGGTTATTATAGCCAAGAACTCTTGAGTTCCATAACATCACAGAAATATATATATATATATATATATATATATATATATATAATTTTGAATTTTATTTTAGAAAAATATCTCCTTTTACAATAAATAAGGGAGAGTATTAGTATTCGATGTTAGTGATGATTTTTAAATTTTTTTTCTTTCTTTTATTATATTTCATTTGTTTTTATGGTTACCTTCGCTGGGCGATGTGTAGAGCTTTTTACAAAGCTCCTGGACGCCGCCGAACTCGGCTACCTTGGAGACGCCCTCGCGCCCCCGCGTCTCCATCAGCTCGCGGAGCTGCTTGAGCGTGATGCCATACTGGGCCGGTCTGCCGTCAATGGTCGCCATCGTGTCTGTAATCGAAACAACATTGCAAAAAATAGAAACTCATTTTTGTTCTTTTACATGCAAATCAACTGAAGAGGAATTGTAGCAATCCTACGACTCCATCAACCACCCTGAAGCCTAGCGGGCTTAGTTCTTCTCATTAGTTCAGGGGTGGGCAAATACTTTTAAGCGCGGGCCAAAATGAAGGATGAATTCTCTTTTTATTTTTAGAGACATATTGAACAAAAAATCAAAATAAGAGCCAACTTTTTCAACGGGCCGGCGGGCGTTCAAAAGGCCCGCGCTTAAAAGAATTTGCCCACCCCTGAACTAAAGACAAGAACTAAGCCCGTGTAAACTAGGCTTAAAGAATTTATATTCTTAGTTTGTTTTTTTTTTTTATTTAAAGTATTTAACTAACAACAAATTTAATAATGAATGGGAATAGGAGATGAGAATTAGGCCGGAGAATGAACGAACGCCATACTTTTTGATTGAAATTCTTGTTCACTCTCGTTCTCTTTCTCACTCGTTATAAAACATCCAAATGGTCGATCAAAAGGAATTTATATTAATATAATTATAATATGCATGAATAAGTTTTAACTTTTGAAAGATAATAATCAAGATAATAATAAAAAGAATTATATAGAATACTTTTATTTTATTTTTATAATAAAAAGTATATCATATTCTTATTCTATATTCCTCCAGACACAATTGGAGCCAGAAAATTTTATGATTTTTATTAAATCAAAAAATAAATTATTTAAATTAATTTGCCAGTTATATATAGATAGTTGGTACGACGACGCTATGGATAGACAATATAATGAGACTTAAAAAAATTAAGAGAGAAAAGAAATTGAATGAATGTGGATTAAAATATGAATGTGGTTATTGGGGCTAAGAACTTTCGATTTCCGTAGATATAGAATTATATTATAATCTATAGATATACGAGGTTTGTCCAAAACAAAAGGTGAATTTTGAATTCTCGCGGGCTGTGTACATTCGATTAGCGAAATTTTTTTTGTTATGTTGGTACACATATGTTTCTCATATGTTGACATTGTCAGCCATTTTGGATTAGTAGTTTGTTTTTGACAACTGAAAAAGTTAGTCACGTTTTTGTGTGTTTTTCGATTATTTACTTAAAAAAAAATAAGGAATACCACAAGGAGGTTATGCAATGGTTGCGTGATTTTTTGGCCAAAATCAACAGCGTAATCATGCCTCAATCACCGTATTCACCAAATTTAGCTCCTTGTGACTTTTCCCTATTCCCAAAACTGAAGAGACCAATGAAAGGAGAGCGTTTTGGCACAATTGATGATATAAACTTGGGATCGAAGAACGAGTTGATGGCCATACCGAAAAGCGCATTTCAATAAGTGCATTATACCTGAGGGGAATTACTTTGAAGGGGGCAAAATGGAAATTGATGAATTAATAAATACTTTTCGAAATAATTTAAAATTCACCTTTTTTTGAACAACCCTCGTACTTCAGAGTGTAACATCTTTCTGCACTCACGTGGACTCGTGATTTATCTCTTTTCCAATCCCTGTTCTTAACTTTCTGTCCCATGGCTATTTAACCATTTTTCAGTTTAATCTTAAAATTGTATACTTATTTCTTATAATACAATTACAGGATTATATGTACAAAAATAGGCAAATTTCCAATATGATATTATATAAATAAAACAAGCAATAAAAAAATGCTTTTCGATAATTAAAAAAAAAAAAAAAATTGAATTAACATTTTTTAAGAGTTTTAATTATAAATCAATAAAATGAATTGGACTGTAAAGATGGCACATTATGTTTACCTTTTTCAGATTAGTACGATTAATTAACGAGAATTCAATAAAACTTTAATTATTAAATTTGCTTCGACAGTTGGAAGAAGCGCTGGCATAAGTGCATTATATCTGAGGAGAATTACTTTGAAGGGGACAAAATGGATATTGATGAATAAATAAATACTTTTCGAAATAATTTAAAATTCACCTTTTCTTTTGAACAAACATCGCATATAATTTTGGATTTTATTAGAAAAAAACTTCCCCGTATTGTCTACAATAAATATCTGTCAATCTCTGAGAATTTAAGATCTTGAATTTTCTAGGCCACCGGAATCACATTCCTCCAAACGCCTTTATCCTGAGCTACTCCCATCTAACTTATATTTTCTCTTAACTCCCTTACGTCCCTCCCCAAAATTACAATAAATAAGGGAGAGTATTTGATGTTAGTTATATATACATATATTGTTCTTTGTTTTTTGGGGGGTTAAAACCTAAACTAAGAAATTCTTCTCTCAGGGTTCCGAAAAGAGAATCAATAATAACCCAGCAGTTTTAGGTCAAGTGTTGGTCTTTTTTTTTTGTTTTATTTGCAATCGATTGCATATTCTCAAATGAACGAATTTTAATTAAACAAAACATATTCATATGTTGTATAAAATGTAATTATTCTCTAGTTTGGATTATAATATTCTCCTCGGATGTGTGGATTGTATTACTGACACTTAACAACCCACTCGGTAGATATAAACAATTTTTTATTGATTAAAAATTGGATAGCTGTAACTGTGACCTTCTATCTTAGAATAAGATTGAATTAACTCTCTAAAACCATCATCTCTAGAACCCTTATCACCATTATCACCATTATATTCAAGATTCATTAATTATTATTATTATATTATCTCGATGTCTTCTCATTTCAATTTCCAAAAACTATAAAAATAAACAAATACTATTTGAATTGAAAAATAAAAAAAAAAAAAACTGAAATTGATTTCATTCAAATTTCCATATCACAAACAACGGAAAATAGTAATTATCTTTTTGTGAAGCCACCCATTCAGGTGTGTGTGGTTTAGGGTGTGGCAAGAGAAGCACGGCACCAATGCCTTATTGCCTACATCAAGCCAACTAATTAGAATATAGCAAAACAGTTTACATTCAGAGATTAAAATAATTCTCTGTAAAAAAAAAAACAAAAAAAAAGAATGAAATAGAAAGCATAGATGAAAGAAAAAATGAGAGGGACAAAATGAAAAAAAAAATGAAAAATAAATAAATAAATAAATAATAATAATAATAATAATAATAATAATAATAATTCATTTCCATTTGGGTAAACTACTATAGAAAACCCAGTTGGAATTCCTTTTTATAATTTATTTATTTATTTTTATTCATTTACTCGAAACAGACCAACAGAATATAATTGATAACAAGGTTGTATTTTTTGAAATAAATAATTTTGTTTCATTTTAATTCTATTTTAATTAAGTCAAACAACATCCTATGAAGCATTGATAAATCTCAAATTCTAAAGGTTCATCCACCGAGCTTTAAACCAGATTGTTGATCAAGTATTGAAATTAATTGGAGTATTAATTATAACGTGGATAACGATATCAACTAAGGAGATGAGTGGTTAATTCAATTTATTCAATGACTCTGTAGCACTCAAAATGTTTGACTGATTCGGGCGATTACTTCATTGAAAGCAGTTATCAACTGAACAAGCAAATTAAATGTGCGAAGGAAAAAAAAATAGTATAACTATATATATATATGCGTTGGTGGTGTGTGAAAATAGTACGTTTTTTTACTCTTTGTACATTCATTCAAACAAGCAATTATGAAAATAATAGAATTATTGTAAATTCTATGGAAAATTGATAATTTGAATTTTACGTTAGTATAGAGAAGGGATCAATATAAATCAAATATAATAAATAAAGAAAATGTAAATTTTCGGAAATAGTTAATTTCAAAAAAAAAATATTGATGAACGCAGTCATTTAAAAATTATAAGAATTTTTTTTTTATGTTGGGTAAAATATACAGTCGTTGCCCCGAGGCAGTCATTGGTCTCCTATCACTAAAACATAAATAATAAGAGATTTTTATTTTAAAAATTGCTCTATTAACTATGGTTATGTAATCGTGTGTTGTATGGTTGTATAATCACTATAGAATACCTAGGCCAATAACTATAACAGGGGGCCAATAACTGTATTTTTTAGGATTTTTGCGTGCTTATTTAAAATGTCATGAGAAAATGATTTTTTTTTATTCATCAAAATGCACATAGTATCTATGTTCTTCAAACCTAATTTGACACAGATTGTTACGTAATTTGCCAAGATATGCATTAAAAACTGCTAGGAATTGCTTAAGGGGGCCAACGACTGTATGCTTTACCCTATTAATAAATTCAAATATTTTTTGGTTTTGTTAAAATTAATAAATTATTCTATTCGATCTGTAAATATTCATAATAATTATTTATTACTTTTAAAGATTATTATTATTATTAAAATAATGGGATATTCATTTTCATTAATCGGACAAGAATTTATTTAACATTTCAAAATTCAATTTAAATCCTATATATAAATATACTTTGTAATTAAATTTTATATTATAATAATTAATTTTAAAACAGTATTTATTTGTAATTTCAAACCCTCCCTCCCGGCCAAGGACTGTGACAATGTTGCTTTCTTTAAACAATCATTGACAAGTGAAATTGTCAAAACTCCTCCATCTTTAATTATTATTTTATTATATAAATAATAAGATATGTCAAAGATAACTACCGAGGTCATAATTATTATCACCATCATCATCATCAGCAGCAGCAGAGATATAATTTATTAAATGAGGATTCTTTTTTCAGCATATTATATTAATTCTATAAATAAATAATTATCCTAGTGCTGACAGATGTATTTTATACAATACACTCTCATTGACACAATTCCTTGTATATTTATCTGAAATTTAATTAAAAATTCAATGTTAAATTAGTTAATATTTATTTGTATATATATATATATATATATATATATATATAATTAAAAGTATTACCTTAACAATTAATAATTTTCTCATAGAGGAACAAATTCGAAAAACATTTTAGTTTCTAAATTAAATTATTATTTATGAATGTGGTAATAATTTATTTTGAATATAATATCTACATAATATATACATCTAATTAAATACATTGTTAACTTTTTGTTGAAATGTTCAATTAATAAATCATGTTTCAATAAATTATACAATTGTTTATTGAAAGTTATAAATAGAACAACTAAATGTTAATTATATATATATATATATATAGATTAACATATAAATGATATTTTTATCCTAAAATAATAATCTATAAATATATATAGATACTTAATTTTTAATGAAAATAAAAATTAAAAATAAATTATAAATAATATTGTAAATAATATGTAGAAAAATTTACAATAAAATGATTATTTATTTTTTATATTAATATATATGAGCAGGGGTCGGCAACCTTTTTCGGATGGCGGGCCATTTTCAAAATAATTTTTTTTTATGCGGACCGCACATTCAAATGTAACTTACATAGTGCTTTTATATCATATACAAGTATAAATATTATTAAAAGATTATAGAAAAAAATACTTTTTATTGACAGAAAACAAAAATAATATAGTTTGGAACAAGAAAAAAGAAAAATACAATTGCAATTACAAAAATACATTATTATGTGAATATAAAATATTAAAGGAAAATAATTTATCTTTCATTTTATTTATTCGTTAAAGTTCAATGCGATGTTTGTTCTTGAATATTGTTGGATAATTCATTTACGTCCGGTTGTGTTTGGGATACTGAGATCCTCAACAAGTTTTGTAAATTTTCATCCGTCAACCTCGTTCTATATTTTGATTTTATGAAATTCATTCTTGAAAATGTTTGTTCACATAAATAGGTGCTTGAATTGATTTTGCAAAATTTCTTAAATTTGGAAATTTATTTTCTGGTAGAATTGAATAAAATGCAATTAAGTTATTTTCATCAAAATTATTTTTATAGACATCATTAGATTGCAAATCAATTAATTCTAATTGCAAGTTTTCTGGTGCTTTTTCAATATCAAATTTTAGGGGATTTTCAAATATTAATAAGTCCATTTCTTTTGCATAAAAATCTTGAAACCGATGACAAAAATTTTCATCCAGTACTTTTAGTGACCCAATGAAAATATTTGAAGGGCACTGTTTTTTGGTTAAAAATGAATTTAAAGTAGGAAAATGAGTATAATTATTCTTTTCAAGCTGAGAAAGAAACAATTTTAATTTAAGCTGGAAACTTTTGATTTCAGTAAATAAATCGTTGATTAACTTTCCTTTGCCTTGTAGGGCTAAATTTAATTTATTGAGGTACGCTGTAATATCCACAAGAAAAGCTAACTCGCTTATCCATTTAAAATTTGATAATTCTGGTATATTATGGTTTTTTTCGGCCAAAAACATTTTAATCTCCTCTATCAATTCGAAAAATCGTTTTAAAACTTTCCCACGGCTGAGCCATCTTACTTCAGAAAAATAAATAATATCTTCATATTGTGATTCAATTTCATTTAAAAAATTTCGGAATTGTCTATGGTTCATACCGTTTTTACGAATAAAATTGATTGAATTTACTACAATTTTCATAACATTTTCCAAATTTACTACTTTTGCACAAAGTGCATGTTGATGAATAATGCAATGAAGTTGTAGAGGCTGTGTAATATTTAATTCTTTCAATTTGTTATGAATCAAGCCTACCAAACCAGTATTGTGACCAGTCATATTCTTGGCACCGTCAGTTGTCACATTTTTTAATTTTTCCCACTTAAGATCGTACATATTGAAAACATCTGATAGTTGCAAAAATATATCTTCACCTCTTGTGTTCCCATGGAGGCTTTTTAATGCAGCAAGTTCTTCGGTTACACAAAAATTTTCATCAATTCCTCGAATAAAAATCAATAATTGAGCGGTGCTAGTCACATCGTTACTTTCATCTAGTGCTATTGAAAAATACTCAAATTTTGAAGAATTTTCTTTTAATTGATCAAACAAATTAATAGATATATTATCGATACGTCTAACTACTGTATTTGCAGACAAACTAATTTCTTCAAATTTTTTAATTTTCTCTGGAAAGAATATATATATAGGTAAATAAATGCATTTTATTTATAATTAATAAATCGTTCAATTTATTTATTAAATTATTTTTTTAATTAATTTGTCTATAATATTTTCTAACGGAATGTGTAATTCTATGGGACAATCGTTAAAATTATATGAGTTGATTCACTATTGTATTCATTAAATATGTAAAGAAAGAAGAGAGACTGAGCCTTGACCCGAGAAACGGAGATCATTTATTCATCCCGTCAAAAATGAAAATTATACACCAAAATTTAAAAAAAAATAATACAATTAGTATTTCAGTTTATATTTAATCTCAATCAATTAAATAAATAAATTATATTAAATATAAAAAAAAGGAAACAAAAAAAAAAAAATAATAAAATAAAAACGGTTGATTGATTTAAATTAAATAAATAAAATATTTAATATAAATTCTATTTTGAATAAATGGATTTTTTTTATATTTATTATTATTAAGTATTTAAAATTATTAGAAAAATTAATTTTATAAATAAATGAAATTTTCAATTTTTAAATCTATTATTGGAAATAGCAGTGGGAGGTTGATATAATGATCAAAAAAATTAGTAAATTAAATTACAACAAAATAGAATTGAAATTTGATAAGAATAACTCAAATTAATATGTTAAAACAAATTTAATTATTATTTAACCTTGATGGTTAAATTAAATACATTTGATTATTTTGTATTTTATTATTATTAAAATTAATTATGTATTTTTATATTTTATCACATTATCAATGTATACATTATTGTGAATGACTTATTATATATATATTATAATATTATATGGAACGAATATTATTTGCATTTGAAGCGGTTCATTGAAGACTACGATAATCAAATTTAAGTATAAGTAATTATTTTGTTATTTTCTGTAAAAATTTGAAAACAAAACAGTTTGGAAAAATTACAGCTAATCTGAAATTGAACCATAATTAAGAAGATATATGAATAAATCAATAACCTATAAACTTTTTATTGTCAACTAAATTGTTCAAATTTGACATAAAAATGCAATCGATAAGTTTTATGAAGAGGGCGTGACATACATTTTACCAGGAATTTCAAAACATAGACTATATATATAAATTGAATAAAGAACATCAACCCTGTGATATTATAACAAAGTTGAGAGAAAACATGACTCAACTTTTGATAGAAAATAGTTTGGATATAATATATCAATGATAAGAATCGATGAAGATGAAGGAGCTTGTGAAGAAAAGTACTCTCTTATCGAAGTTTTTTTTTTAGTTAATCACTTTCTCAGTAATCTCGATTACAAATAATGATAATGAATGTTAAAAGACATAAAAAAATTATAATATATATATTATCTAATTAGGAATGTTTTAAAATAAATAAATAACACAATTAATAGCAGAAATTTTTAGGAAGTAATTATGATTATTATAATTTAAATTTAATTATACATTAAATTTAATAATTAAAGTTTTATTTAATTCTTGTTAATTAATCGTAATAATCTAAAAAAGGTAAACATAATGTGCCATCTTTACAGTCCAATTCATTTTATTGATTTATAATTAAAACTCTTAAAAAATGTTAATTCAAATTTTTTTTATTTTTTTTTTAATTATCGAAAGGCATTTTTTTATTGCTTGTTTTATTTATATAATATCATATTGGAAATTTGCCTATTTTTGTACATATAATCCTGTAATTGTATTATAAGAAATAAGTATACAATTTTAAGATTAAACTGAAAAATGGTTAAATAGTCATGGGACAGAAAGTTAAGAACAGGGATTGGAAAAGAGATAAATCACGAGTCCACGTGAGTGCAGAAAGATGTTACACTCTGAAGTACGAGGGTTGTTCAAAAAAAAGGTGAATTTTGAATTATTTCGAAAAGTATTTATTAATTCATCAATATCCATTTTGTCCCCTTCAAAGTAATTCCCCTCAGGTATAATGCACTTATTGAAATGCGCTTTTCGGTATGGCCATCAGCTCGTTCTTCGATCCCAAGTTTATATCATCAATTGTGCCAAAACACTGTCCTTTCATTGGTCTCTTCAGTTTTGGGAATAGGGAAAAGTCACAAGGAGCTAAATTTGGTGAATACGGTGATTGAGGCATGATTACGCTGTTGATTTTGGCCAAAAAATCACGCAACCATTGCATAACCTCCTTGTGGTATTCCTTATTTTTTTTTAAAGTAAATAATCGAAAAACACACAAAAACGTGACTAACTTTTTCAGTTGTCAAAAACAAACTACTAATCCAAAATGGCTCACAATGTCAACATATGAGAAACATATGTGTACCCACATAACAAAAAAGAAAATCGATAATCGAATGTACACAATCCGCGAAAATTCAAAATTTACCTTTTTTTAGAAAAGACCTCGTAGATGTACTCCTGACAATCTCTCCCCGATTATCCCGATCAAAATGAAAATAATCTTTAATAAAGGGTTATAATATATTTTTTAAACATATCCATTTTACGGCCCTTGATCATTTAGATTTTTCTTATCAATATTACGTATTTTATTACTCATAAATAGATTTTTTTTTAACTCTTTATGAGTAGTAGACATAAATATTGAATATCAATATTTAATGATTGTAATATAAAAAAAAACTGAGTGAATTATTTAATACATTAGAGAAAGTAGAATTAATATAATGAATAAAATAAATAAATAATAAATAAATAAGTACTAAAAAATAAGAATGACAAATGTTTAATAGAAATAAATTAAAAATGAAAGAAATCAAAGTTATTAATTAAATTAATGCTATTCTAATTAAAAATAATGTAAATGTGATTAATAGATAACGTCCCATTCTTTTCTTTCTGTTTAGGTAAATAGAAGTTACTAAATAATCAGAAAAAAATATGTCTAAGATGATTCAACAGGCAAAAAACAATATTTATATTTTAAGAGAAAATATTTGTGTTAAAGAAAAAATAACATAAGCCACACAGGAATGGATTTCAATTTGTTTTTTGTGATTTCACTTTTTTTTTAACAGGAGTTGATTTTATTTTATCAAGCGTGGGTGAATGTTTTTTAAATTATAGATAAAGATAAAATAAAAAAAAAAAAAAAATAAAAATAAAAAAACCACCTAAGATATAATAAACAAATTCATCTTGCATGATTTTAGATCGATTGTAAATTAAAGATCATTTTTTTTTTGAGGGGATAATAAACAAAAGTTAATAAAAAAGTTAATATTAAGCTCGAATCAGAGACGTTATTAAGGGGCTGACTTATATAAGGCGCCTGTGCAGTCATTTGGGTCGGGAGAGGGAGAAGGGGAAAGAGAGAAGTAAACCACTCAAGGATTATGTTGGTCACACCCATTCTATTATGCAAAAATCAATTCATCCCTTATGAATTTCCAAGATGAACCTTTTCAATTAAAACTTAATTCTTAATTTTTTTTATATTTAAAATAAAACGCCTAAACCAGTGATTCTCAAACCACTTTTGTGTGCCGCCAAATTTTACAAATGTAAAGTTCAAATTAAGAAAAAGTACTTATTTATTTTATATATATGTAAAAAAATAATAAAATGTTTTTGCGATCAGGCTCTTAAACATTTTCATTTTTTTCATTATGGTTCTAAAAAAAGGTAAAATGTTTTTGCGTTCAGGCTCTTAAACATTTTCGATTTTTCAATATGGCTCTAAGTATGCCCACCACTTTTATATAATTTCAGAAATGTGCCAGATTATTGAAAAAGGTTGCCGACCCCTGATTATTATCATAAACTATTTTACACACTCTATTATAGGTAAGTAAATAACTTTTACACTTATCTTTTTCTTTATGTGCCGCCAAAATTTTAAACCGTTATAAGTGTGCCACGGTAAAAAAAGGTTGAGAATCACTAGCCTAAACCCTTCTATTAAAAAAAAAGATGAAAGAAAAATCTTTAAATTTATTGAAGTTTATCTCTAAGACATCTTTCTATTTTTTTTTTAATTATAAATCTATGAAATCATTCTGAATAACGACTTATGTCAAACAATTTGTTGTTATACATATAATTTCTTAATTAAATCTCAAGTATTGATTTACAAGAGCTGTGATGGCACATGTTTAATTTAAACTGATTTATGGTTTCGCCAGTTTGTACAAGCATATTTTCGATTTTTTAACTTACAGTATTAAATTACTTTTTGTAGAGTTAAACAAACACTGATTTTTTTTTTTTTGTTTAATCAACTAGAAATAGAATAAAAGAAACATTTTTTCTGGTAGATAACACAAACAAATATTTATGTACATTTCTCATTAATTATCATTTAATTTATGTATATATTTTATAAAATTTTTAATTAGCTTTGATATTGTATTTCAATATTTTATTATTATTTCCTTAATAATTATAATTTTAATACATGTAAGTGTCAGCAGATTATTTGTCATCGTACTATAGTGCTTATTAAGTGATTTAGATTATTCCATTGTGTGTAAATATGTAATTAAAATTTAGCGATAATTCGTTGTAAAGGTATAAAATATTATCTATAAATATAAATTTTTAAAAATTTATTAATATTTTATATTAAATAAATATTGAAATTGTCTTATTTTAATTTTAATTTTTTTAGGCATACGAAATATCAAAGGGTTATTCAGATGTATTGATTAATAAATTTAAATTCTACAGAAAAATTTAATTGAAATTATTAATAAATGATTTATAAAGTTTAAATTTATTCACTATATATAAATAGAAATTTATTATTTTCTATTAAAATAATAGTTTATTAATATTTATTTATTTCCTTTTTCTTTTTTTTTTTAAAAAAAAAAAGTAAAATGACTGAATATTTCCACAGGAGGATTTGATTTAATTTGAATTTGAATCACGAATCGGTGAGGAGGGGGGAAGAAAGAGAGAGAGAGAGTGAGATTAAAAAAAGTTTTTATCGACCATGAATTATGAATAATAAATATTTCATAGAAATGGTAGTGAAAGTTCAATTGGAATTAAAGAAAATATATTAATAAAATTTTATATATATATATAATATATAGAGAGAGATATTTAAATAATTATTCGAAAATTATATTAAAAATAAATAAATAAATTATCACAACGTTTCTAAGTGTGATATTAATTTTTAAAAATTATTTGAATTATAATAAATCTGGAGTACATCAACTCGAATATCTTGCAAATTTAATTAAAATTAATTTAATTAATTTAAAATAAATATTATTTATTAATTAAAATTTATAATTATTAAATTAAATTTAATTAACATGTCCGATAATTCAATTTAATTTAATTAACATATATTATATTTAAATTAAATTTAATTAATTATAAATTAAAATTAATAAATAATATTTATTTTAAATTAATTAAATTAATTTTAATTAAATATAATATATGTTAATTAAATTGGCAGTCAACGTGTTTAAAAATTTAAAAAATTAATTCCGGTACTTTCAGCGATTCAATCAAGCTGAAATTCTATATATAGCAGTTTTATACAATTTTGAGTCATGTGAAAAACTATCAAGCATCTATCTTTATTTTTATGGTCAGTTTAGAGGAAAAAAAAATGAAAACGTGGTAGGTAATGGTCCTCTTCCGGTTGAGCTACATTTCTCAAAAGTTGATAGAAAATTTCGAATTTTGAATAATGCCCGTGTACCAAATTTCATTATTACTCAAACCTTTTACATTCACTCACACGCACGCACAATTCTTTCTAGCAACAATCACATTCCTCCATATGTCCCTATCCTGAGCCATTTTTATTCAAAAAATATTTATCTTTCATATTTAATTTTTTATTATTTTATTATTGCCATCGGATTTTTGGTCAAATAAAAAACAAAAATATTTTGTAATTAAAAAAAATAAATAAATAAAGTTTAAATAATTTTAATTTAATTAATTCTCATAGAAAAAAAAATATTTATATTTGTTAATTTAGTAATTTATAGTACAATTATTAAGAAAAATAATATCCTAGAAAATAATAATAATATTAATAATAATAATGATAAAATTCTTGAGCCTCATCAGCATGAAAGTTGTTATAAAATCGATAAAAAAAATTAATATCGAATATATACAATAACATAAACATAAAATGTCTGTAACTAATGATCGATCTAAAAATAAAACGTTATCTTAAACGTACAATGCCTGGGGGAGTATAAGGTGACCTACGTTTATTAATCGATTTCGTCTACGTATTGATGGCTAATTTTATATATTTATATAATTGATGGGGAATAACAATTCGGTTGTTCAACGATTAACCTTCTGGGAATGTGTAATAGTTTTGAGTACCCACGTCTTTTTCGTTCATGAATAATTATAACAAAATGAACTAATCTACCATTTGTTATCTAAAAAAAAAAAAAAAAAATAATAATATTGATTAAAAGGTAAATGATGAATAAATAGTTTCAAATGAGAAATAATACTAAAATATTTATTACTTCTCGGTCTACATTTTATTTATTCATATCATTAATAAAGTAAGAGCAAAAATTTTGATTTTTTTCAATTTTAAAATCAGTAAAACAGTTACATTTTTCAAGAGAATTTCTGATCATAAAAAAATATTTTTATATATTTATCAAAAATAAAAACTTGCAGTTATTTTAATAATTATATACGAGGTCTGTTCAAAAGAAAAGGTGAATTTTGAATTTTCGTGGGCTGTGTACATTCGATTATCCAATTTTTTTTTTGTTATGTTAGTACACATATGTTTCTCATATGTTGGTATTATCAGCTATTTTGGATTAGTAGTTTGTTTTTGACAACTGAAAAAGTTAGTCACGTTTTGTGTGTTCTACGATTTTTTACTTATGTCCCAACCACCGTATTCGCCAGATTTGGCTCTCTGCGACTTTTTCCTATTCCCAAAACTCAAGAGACCAATGAAAGGAAAGCGTTTTGCCACAATGGATGAGATAAAGTCTGAATCGAAGAACGAGTTGATGGCCATACCAAAGAGCGCATTTCAGAAGTGCTTCGCCGATTGGAAGAAGCGCTGGAATAAGTGCATTATATCTGAGGGGAATTACTTTGAAGGGGACAAAATGGATATTGATGAATAAATAAATACTTTTCGAAATAATTCAAAATTCACCTTTTCTTTTGAACATACTTTGTGTGTGTGTGTGTGTGTGTGTGTATATATATATATAGTAAAAAATAATTCTTATTCATATATATATATATATATATATATATATATGTTAGGCTGCTCTAGAAATTTCTAATATATAATAAGTAATTTATAAATTTTGGGTAAATTCTGATCAAGAAAATTATATATATCTATATATATAATGATTATTTTTATTAGATGCAAAAACATACTAAAGATTATTAAAAAAGTTTTTCCTTTCGTTATACGAACAGTTTTAGAGCCGTATTCGCCGAGGCACAGTCATGCAAACAATGAACCTACACTAATTCATTTTCAATTTAAAATATTAATAATAATTACAATGAAAGAAAAGAAAATGGAATTGGAAAACCGAAAAAATGTATTTTTTTAAATTCATTTGTATTCCTTTTTAGTTTCACAGTTTTTCCATATTTTAATATTCAACGAGTTGATTGGTCATCTGGCATTTTTGTTTTGTGTGTCTGGGATTAACTAACAAACCACTCCAGAACGCATTTGCAATTTAATTTCAAAAACTCATTGAAACAAAAATTCATATCATTTAGTAAGACCAGACATACAATGATGCGTTTGTGCAATGAACTTGGCCTTAATATTTTATTTCTCTCTCTAATTGAATGTAACTATAAACTCTAATATTTATTTTTATACGATGTATTTTGATTAACAAAAAATATATTATCTTTAAAATATCATAAAAAAATAAATAAGTACCTGGTTCACACATCGAGCCGCGGCTCGGTACTTTAAAACAATTATTCCTTATGAAATATGAATATTTAAGATTAAGATTAATATTTAAAATAAATAAACGACAAAATATATGAAACAAATTCTAATAATTAAAAAGAACATTAATAAAAAAATTAGTAATAAAACATACAGCGTTTAAACGTATGTATTGATGCACTGAAAGGCAGAAAAGTATGGCCTGTGGATATAACATAATATATATTTATTTTGTAATCAAATTACGATTTGATTACAAAATATTATTAAAATAAATATTTTTAATTTTATTTTATTTATATTATTTTGTATTTAAGGAAACGTTGTCCGGCGTTGCCCGCTGCTATTTTTTTATTATTAAAATTTCTATTTTAAATTAAGAAAAAACTATCAAAGATGATTTTTCTTTATAAATATTAACTATAGTGTGAATTTCAAAAAAAACCTTCGAGTGATTTAATATTTCAAAAATACAAATATATATACAAGTTTTGCTAGTATAATAAGATAAGATATACCATAGTGAAGTATTTCAATGTTGTTGTTTTTTTTTTATTTTAAATATAATAATTTAAATTTACAAAGAGAAAGTTCATAAACATTTAAAAAAAAGAAAGGGCACCAATCCCTGACCTCTCTAACAATTATAAATTATCATTTTAAAAAAATATAAAACTTGAAAAATGGATCAACTTTCAAGAAAAACTGATGAAAACCCTGATTCAAATTTAATAAGTAAATTATTCATGATAATTTATTGAAGATTTTTTAAAAATTTAAAAATTTAATTATTTAAGTTTCATTTAATTAATTTAAACCAATATACTAATATATAGTAATACAATGCACATATTTTAAATTATAATCTACAAATTTTAACATTTTGATATCATTTAATTATCTCTATGTGGTTACGCGAATTGTTGACATTTAGCTTTTAAATGTGACATTTAAAACCGTAGAAGAACGAACATAACCTTCAAAAGTATTATATATATATATATAAATCAAAAGTAAAGTTATATATCATAAAATCTATTTAACTTTTAATATGTTACTATAGAAAAAAAAGGCAAAAAAATAATCGATTCAGATTCTTTCTAACTTTTCCTCAAATAATCACCTGAGATAGGAATCTACATTATAATAAAATATTAATAAAAAAAAAATAAATAATATTCTTAATAAATATTCTTTATTATTAATCGTAATGATCTTTAATTAAAAAACAAAATTAATGAAATTAATTTTGAAATGATATCAATTTTAAATGAAATTTAACAAAGGAGTAGATTGTTTTTAAAAGCTTTTTATAGTATAACACAATTTCCTGACTGAGTTAAATTAAAGATGGATATAATACAATTTTCTATGAAGGATATTTGAAATTGCTAAATCAGAAATCAATAAAATAATAAATTTTCCTTTTGTTTTATTAACAATAAATGGAGACTAAATTTCAGAAAAGGATTCTTAAATCCCATAGATGGAGCTAATCTTCAAGGGGAAAATCCTATATTTGAATTATAATAGAGGTATCTTCCTCACTATTTCATCTCCTAGTAATCCGATTATAGTTTCATGAGAACAATTTAATCATCTCTCATAAAGATTATTCAAATTACAGAAGAATATCCCTATTCTATTTTCATAAAAAAAATTTATTTCATAATTATTAACTACTAATCTACTACTCTATCAACTTTTGAGAAATGTAGCTCATCCGGAAGAGGACCATTACCTACCATGTTTTCATTTTTTTCCCTCTAAACTGTCCGTAAAAATAAAGTAATATGTTTGATAGTTTTTCACATAATTAACATTTGTATAAAACTGCTATATATAAAATTTCAGCTTGATGAATCGCTGAAAGTACCGGAATTATTTTTTTAAATTTTTTAACACGTTGACTGTCAATCACAAGCCAGCACGTGACGTGATGCCATCGACAAAGAGCCAAACACGCGCTGGTTTAATAAATATTAATTAATTCAATTCAAATTTGCGTGATATTTTTTTATAATGCTGTTTACAAAAATTCCCAAATTTGGCAAAAACAGAAATAATACTCCAATTATCTAGTAATTTAATTAAAAATCAATTTTGAAATTGTAGCCGTAATTAAATATTTATAGAATTAACTAAGCTAACATTTATAATAATAACAAGTTTGATTATGTCAATGTACGTATTTCGCACAACAAACAAGATAGTTGAGTGGGAAAATGGTAAGCCCAGGGAGATGGTGGGTTCCCTGGGTCGACTAGTGGAATTTAGGTGACCGTATCGAGTCCCGGCCGAGCAAAACTCTGGTCGATAAAAGGAGATGGGAATGAGAAGATGGCGAAGACAATTTAAACTTAAATATTACAAAATAGAATCTAGTATATATCTCCAAGAAATATTATATAGATATATAACATGATTAAATAATGAAGAGTGAATAATAATTAGTTTTTTACTCTTCATTCAAAGAAAAAAAAAATTATTTATTATTATGCGATCAATTAATAGATATTAGTTAATTACAATAGAAATAAAATAAATTAATAAATTGAAGGATGTTATTAAAAATGAATTTTTTATTAGAGAGATAATTTAGTACTTGAAAGGCCCCAGGTGTATTTTTTATTTTTTCTAACAAAACTTTTATTCTAAAGGGAATAAGCAATATTGAGTGGGTAAAAATATGAAAAAAGGATATTAGTTAGTTAGAGTTACTTTATATATAAAAATCATCTTTGAAAAAAAAAACAATTTCCCATTCACAAGATTAAATTCAATTAATCCATTTTCAATTTCATTTTTTCTTATTATTATACCAACAAAAACCTATATAAATAAAATATTAAATGTATTAATAAAGATTAAGTTACTTAAATATTATTTATACAGTTGAAATAAAAATATTAAAATATATATATTTTTTTTAAAGAGGATATTTATATTTTTCTTCACTTAACACGTTCCCACCGGCATGTACCACCGGTGGTTCATGTCTTTATATATTAAGTAAATAGTATTTCATATATTTCTAAAAAAAAATTATTATAATTTTAAAATAAAAGATATTGATTTATTTAATATAAAGTAATAATTTTTATACCATTTTTAATAAATAGAAAAAACAATAAATTAACTAATAATATACCAATTAAAATCAAACTCAAAACTAAATGGTTATTTATTTAATATATATATACATATATATTTATTTTTATTTTCTATTTTTTTCAATATTTAAATAAAAGTTGACATTTTTAAATCTCTTAGTTAATTTAATAATAATTTAATGGAAGTTTAACCTCAATTTTCTGTTATTCTTAAATGCAATATATACTATATTTATAGATATATTGACTAAAAATTTTTGAAAAAAAATAATTAAATTAATTAAATAATTAATCATAGAGTGAAGGCATTATTTTCATCTCATCTTATAAAATTGTACCGATTTATTTATTATTGATGATTGTCGAATAGTGTAATTAATTTTATTTACATAATAAGTTACCATCATCTTTTTGGACCAGTTCTAGTAGTTGGTTCTCTTCTGCTCAATGTTGAAAAAGGATCAATAATCGTTTCAACAAGGCCCTTTCTTCAAATTAATGAATTGTAACTTTGCTCATCATATACTGTGTTAGGAATTTACTCTAGCTAGTTTAAATTCCAAAACTTTATCGTATAAATTAAATATTTCAAAATGAAATTTTTACTAATATATATATATATAATTGATTTTAAAAATCCTGTTAAATTAACTACAATATTAAGAACTCTAACCTCACTTTTTTGTTAATAATAATAATCATAATAATAATAAAGAGAATAAATATAAAAATTCTATGTATAATTTGAAATTATTTTTTTAATTAAGATAGATGAATTTGATATTGACCCTGAGCAAAGCTATTTTTATACTTGTATATATTTTAAGTTTAATTCATTATATAATTGTTTCGTAACATTTTCGTTCCGAAATTCTTGTCTAAAAATGTTCATTGATAATCATTAAATAAGATTAGTGAGAAAATGGTGCAACAAGAGGATAATATGTAATACCCATTTAATGGCTGTAAAATCTTAGGACGACAACGAAAAAAAAAAGAAATAATCACAACTCACCGATGCTTTTTCCGAGCGAAGGGTTGTCTTATCTTCGAGTCATCGGAAGGGATGTCTTTCTACTCTGAAACCAAAGAAAAAAAAAATAATTCTTTTTTAAGAACCAGTGAGAGTACAAAAATACCACGACCTGCCCATCTAAAGACTGATGCTCTTCAAAAACTGAGGCAACGAAAATTAATTTTGCTATTTTTAAGTTGGAAATATAAATACACGTAAAACATGGTAAACGAGACATCCTATAAATTTTCAAAGAGATATGATTCCGCCATGACGACAGAGATAAGTAAAGAGCCTTAAGTAAATCATTTCTAGCATGTCATAGTATAAAAAAAAATGACTTTTGAAAAAAAAAGTAATACACACTACCTTGGTAAGATTAATCAGAATATGTTTGTAAAGTCAGATTTTGAATGATTTAATTAACAGGGGGCTTTGAAAAGAGTTTTTCCCTCCATCTTTGTAAGAAATTACATTCTACTTTTCAAGACAAGTATCAATTTAGATGAGTTAATTGGGTTTTGAAACTAGCAAATTGGAATTTCAAAGGAAACAGTATCAAGAAAAGGGCATTCAAGAAAATAAAGGTTGCCCCTAAATGCCCATCTATTATAATTAAATATATAATGTACAAGTAAATTATAAAAAGAGAAATTTATCGTATTATTTAAGTTATATAAAAAGTATTTAATTTAAATAAATATTGTAACAGAGGGAAAAAAACTTATAAAAGTGTGTAAAATATATAAATTGAAAATTATTAATTATTATATTGATAGTATTTATTTATGAAAACAAATGAACAGTATTATACATGTATTCAATAGAAATTTGTCTAAATTAATAGCTGGGTAATTGTTTACAAAACGGGAACCTTCAGGGATTTGGATGAAACTTAACCAGTGGACTCCGTTTTTACTTCCAAAGAAATTTTCCTTATGCAATATTTCTCGATCTTTTCTAGTTCATGAGAGAAAAATTATTAAAATTTGCATATAAATCCATTGATATTCTAATTAGCTAGCATGTTTTATTAATTTAACCAGCAGAGGGCTCCAATAAATTTCTGGTGGTTTGTTTTAGTTCAGTTTGGATATATGAAAATTAAAAAAATAATTAATTAAATAATTATATCTAAACCGAACCGAAAAAAAAACCGGAAATTAGTGAATTAATCAATAAAACATTACTTAATGGGTCCAAATGTTGACGTTCATAACCAGCTAATATGTCAAACTTTAAAATTTTTACCTCGTAAACTAGAAGAGACGGAGAAATATTGCATAAGGAAAGTTTCTTTGGAATTAAAAAAGGAATCCACTGGCAAAGTTTCATTCAATCCCTGAAGCTTCCCGTTTGTAAACACTTACCAAGAGCTGAAATTATTATTTTTATTATTATTATTATTCTATCGGTCAAAATTAATTTTATCTAAGGATTTATCATAAAAACAACCAAGTTCTCTAAAATTTCAAAATAATATGACTGTTTGTTTAGCTAAAGCAAATTATATCTATATTTTCGTAGTTAATCACTAAAATAACTATTATTGTGTGGGATATCTAAAATACCGTAAGGGAAATAAAATTTTTGATTTACATTAATATGTTATTTTTTTTTTTAAATAAACATAGTATGAAATAATATATTATATTCAATGATATATTAAATTAAATTTGATTAATTTTATAGTTATAATAACCGATGTTCCCTGGCGAGCCGGGAAAAAATTTCCTATTACTTGAAATTTTTTAGTTTAAAAAAAAAGTTTTTTTTGGAGTTTTTATTGACTAATTCGTACTTTTTTCAAAAATTTTTTCAATTTGCTTCTAAAAAAAAAAAAAAAGTTTGGGACCTCTGTTCTAATACATTAATCGGTTCATAAAATAAATTACAATTTTAAAAATGAATGAAAAATTATCAAAAAAAAGGATAAAAAAAATACATTATTTTCATAATTACTATATCTTGTCATATTATACTAGCAAAAATTGTAATATATAGAAATTTGTATTTTTAAAATTTATACCATAAATAATTTTTATAAAGGAAAATCGTTCTATATAGGTTTCAGTCTCGGGAAAAATCATCTTTGTTAGTTTCTTCTTAATTTAAAATAAGAATTTTAATATTAAAAAAATGGCGCTGGGCAACGCTGGACAACGTTTTCTTAAATACAAAATATTATAAATAAAATAAAATTAAAAATATTTATTTTAAAAATATTTTGTAATCAAATTACGAAATTTATATTATGTTATATCCACAGGCCATACTTTTTTGTCTTTCGTTGCATTAAGAGCTGTTTTTCTGTTTTTATTTAAATTTATGTTCTTTTTAATTTAAATTATTTTAGCTCGGTGAACCAGGTATTAATATTAACAGCCAAACTCCATAATAACGATCAATTTTTTTTTAATGACCGAGCCAGGTACTTTTACATTAAGTTAAAAAATAAAACAAAATAAAATTTAAATTAATAGTTTTTATTATTATTATTATTGCTTAATGACAAAATGTTTTTTTCATTTTAGGGTAGGAATTATCATTAAAACAAACGCAAATTGCTCATTAACCTCCAAGTTAGCTCCCATTATTTAGATTATTCATATTTTTATTGATTAATTAATAAAATAGATCTCTGTTTTTTTTCAATGATTTCTGATTTGTAAATCCCCCCCTCCCCCACCCTCCTTACATTCCTATCAACATCCATGAGAGTTTAAATAAAATTTCACCATCGTGTGTGTCCAACAACCCTTTTAACCATTGTTTAGATTGATTCGGATGCTTAAAAACTAGCCTTGGTGCTTGTTAGTATTTTTCTATTGCTTTTAGATAAATCATTCAATTTCTTATAAACAAAGTAAATCTGGATGAATATACGTCAGTGTTCGTCTTTTGTTTAATTTGTTTCTCTGCTTTTTATCATTAATAATCACAAGTTGTTCCAGAATTAAAGATCGACGTAATGTCAACATCGTTCTCGTAACGTTTACTTATTACGACAATACATTCTAGAATATATATATATTTCATTTATTTAACAATTACAATCTAGTTGTAGTTTAAAGGATTTATTTTATCAAAAAAAAAAAGAATCTATCGTTAGTCAGCAATCCTTTGAAGGGTTGATTCAGTCACAAATTACACCAATAAATTAGTAAATTCATTCTATTTTTTCACCTTTTTTTCAAGAGTTCAATACGCGTCCATTCAAATTTATTTTTAAACATTTCATGTTCTAGTAACTGATTAAGATAATTGATCAGATTTATAATAATAGTTTTCGAAAATATTGAATACTATAATTAACTTATATATATATATAATTAACCAAAAAAAATACCATAAAAAACATATACATGGTGGGGCAACTAAGGCGCCATTGGGTGTGTGGGTAGCGATCCTCCCTCACATTCTCATGGTTTCGGGTTCAAGTCCCGGGTCTGGCAAGGGAATTTCCCTAGCTAGAGTCTATGGGACGGAGAAACCGAACCTCCAGGAACAACATTGGGGAAAAACTACTTGATAGCGCCTCCGATCAAGAAAATCAAGGTAAAGTGGGTTAAAGGGTTAAAAAAATTTCCAAAGCCCACTTAGGAATGATACTACCCTCCATCTACCGACTAAATCACACCGAATGGTGATCAATTCAAATAATGTTCATGTTAAGTTGCCCCACCCTGCATATATATATATATATATATAAATAAACTTAATTATTTAATACTAATTGAAATTAATAAAAATAAATCTTTTTTTTTCTTATTTAACCTATTCAAATTGGTTAGTTTATATTGTAGGAATATAAAAATTATAAATTTATAATTAAGATTAATATGTGATTACCTTTATATTTATAAAAATTAAGTTACATTTAAAAAAAAAGTTTGTTTTTTATTAAATTATCAAGAAAATATATAAATAAATCACACTATATAAAAGAAAAAAAAATTTCAAAAATTTTAATAAATTTTTAAATATTTTTTAATTAGATAGATGAAGTAGAAAATTCATTTACATCCAAAATAGGGCAAGTGTTTATTGAAATATTTTCCTAAATTTATACTATTTGGAAAATAATTTTTATAATTATAAAAGAATATAAAATTAATATTTAAATTTCGTAAGTAAAATATTTTCAGAAATTTCGAACACATTCTCTATCTATTATTAATTTATATATATATATATATATATATATATTATCAAAAAAATAGATTATGATTATAAATTATTATCTATATAATATATTAAATTTTTGAAATATTTTTAAATAACAGATGAAACAACAAAAAAAAAAAAAAATTAAAAAAAAAATCTAAAAATATTTTATTTAAATTATTTTTTACTTAATTAAAATAATTTTAATTGACGGAATTTGAAGAAGATAGAAAGTGGATGGAGGTGGCAAGGGATGGGTGAAGGGATGTGGATGGTACGACTAAGAACTTTCGAGTTCAGTAGCCCAAAAATAAAGAAGAGAGTTTAGAAAATTCTAAAACAGACAATAAATCTGTAAAAATGTCAATTATCTTTTAGTTCAACATCACTTAATCAAAAGCAAATTCAGTATATTTAAGCCTAGATATAGACGTAAATTAGAAATCAATTGTGAAAGCAATATTGGAAAGGGAGGGGTAAATTGGCAAGTTAGATATATTAATAAGAAGGTCAAGAAAGAGAGAGAGAGAGAGAACAGTGCATGGACAGAAATGTCTGAACTATTTTAAGAGATAATTTAGGGACCAAGTTTTTAAATAGATTTTACAATGTAGACATACTATAAACCTATATATATATATATATTAAAGATATATTAAAAGCAAAAGAAAAAGAGATTCAAGAACATATTTGAAATGTTTGAAATATTGATTATAAAATTAAAAATATTAATAAAAATAAAAATGTAAAATAAAATAAAATAAATTCATTCCATTTTAAACAGTAATATAGTTTTTTTAATAATTCTAAAATAAATATATTTAAGGAATAGATACTTCCCCTCAATCTGTTAAATCCCATAAAATTATCGTAATATTAAAATGTATACATTAAAATATATATATATATATATATATATTGTTTTTAAATAATTTATATTTTTAAAATTAAGAATAAATTTTTAAATATCGTCGGTTGCTAGATAAGCTGGATTGATGTTTTGTATGATCAGTACAACGGATCTTCTCTCTCAAGTATCTATCCAATTTTAATCATGTAGGTTGGGTGACTCTCGTTCCCATAGACCCCAAGTAGTGAGAAATTTCCTTGAAATGCCTGTGACTTAAATGGACCGGGAGGTTGAGAGTCAAGCCTGTTCCGTCCCAGACTGAGTGACGTGTTTATATATATATATATATATATAGGTTTACAAAGGAATACCAGCTCCAAGGTCCCTCATCAGCCATTTTTTATATTTTATTATGAGAATGTAATTATTAAAATTTGAAAAAAAAAATACATTTATTTAGTTAATATTTAATTTATTAAGGTATAGTTTAAAATATGAAAAATTTGTTGGTCGCAATGGAAATAAATAGAATGAAAGCTAATTATTCTGTAATTATTTCAATGGGAGGTGAGTAATATTAAATATAAAGGCGTTTTTTGTTGATTAAGGTTATGAATAATGTTTCGATTTTATATAAATAAGATACATATTAAATAATAACTTTTTCATTCATTATTCTTTTATAAAAAATTGAGGAAAAAATAATTATTATATTTTATATATTATTATATATTATATTAAATTAAATACATTATATTATAAATATAAAAGTATTTTAAATGATTCTATAAAGAATTAATTCTCTTAGAAAGAAGAATAACTAAAGTACTTTAAGAATTTTATATAAATTTAATGTTAAATAATATATTTGTAATGTATTTAAACTTTTTAAAAAAGAAAAAAAAAAATTTTTTTGAAGTGAAATAAAAATATTTTAAAATTTAAAGTAGAATTATATTCAAGGATTAAGCTTTTAGAATTGAAGGAATTTCAACAGTAAAAGAAGAATATTTTAAAATTTAAGTGGGGATTTTATCCTCTTAAGGATAAATCTTTTAGGAATTTGGTACAAAATCGGTATATTTAAAATTTAAATGTAAACATAATCAATAATAAATTGTAATTCTTTTAAAATTTAAATACTTTATGAGAAGAAGTTAAAATATCACACACAAATTTCAGTATAAATTATATAAAACTATTAGATACTAATTTAAAAAAAAAATAATTATTACAGACACTCGGGAGCATATTTTGTTTTTTTATTTTATAAAACTAAAATACAACTGAAAAGAAAATAATTCCACACAATTATCCTTGTATTTAATTTTAATGCTTAAGAGAGTAAATATAAAAAATATAAATGAATAATTGAATAAAAGTGAATTAAAATACATAATTGCATATAAAGTAATTTTTAACTATAATTTGAGAAATTATTTAGGAGAATTACGTAGCCACTTTGCATTCTCAAATATTGTCAAAGTGATTAAAAGTGATTATCATGCAATAAAGGGGCTTATCGCGTCAAAACTATTATCAAAGGGGATAGAAATTAAAATATATAAAACAATTATTTTACTGGTTGTATTATATGGGTATGAGGCATGGTCTATGACCTTAGTTGACGAGAGTAGAGATTGAGTATAGGATTCTTCGAAGCATTTATGGGCCAAAGAAAGATGAGGTCACTGGGGAATAGCGAAGATGGCATAACGAGGAATTGCATGACATCTATGCATCTCCAGATATAGTTAGAATTATAAAATCGACACGTGGCTAGAATGGGAGAAGTTAGAATGACGAAAAATATAAAATATTGGTAGGGAGACCGAGTGGGAAACGTCCACTTGGAAGACCAAGGACACGGTGGGTGGATAATGTGGGAAAGGACGTGAGAGAGATGGGAGAGGAAAGGGACTGGAAGGTTGTGGCTCAGAATAGGAATACTTGGAGGGATGTTGTTGCTGCGGCCAAGAACTTTCGAGTTCCGTAGAGCCACAGAGATAGATAGATGATAAAATGTAAAAATAACCCGAAAATAACTTCCCATAAACTTTCACAAAAACCTAAACGAACAAATATATATATATATATATATATATTAATAATTTACCTTAAAAAAGTAGTAATTTTTGATAATAAAATTAAATTTAAAAATTATTTAAAATAGTATTACTTGAATTAAAATATTTTTTAATGTAAGAAAAAAAGATATCGATTTTAGCATACAATTAATTTCTAAAGAATGGGTGAATCTGTAATTTAATAAATATATATTTTATATGGATGAACAATAATTTTATAGTGAAAGTTGATATCATTTAGAATGTATTGGTATGAAATTTTGAATGAACAGGATTAGCTTCGTTTCCTTGGATATATTAATGGAAAAATCAGTGGGTAGCACATTGTATAAGATATTGATTTATCGAACGTCGTCAAGCCATAACAGAAACACAAAAGAAACGAAAATGATATACATTTTAAATAGAGAAACTGGATTACAATAACCATTTGATATGTAATTATTTACAGTGAAATATTTTTATATTACGATCAAACAAAAATCAAAAATCCAAATAACAAAAAACAAAAAAAAAAAAAAACAAAACAAATAAAAGTAAAAAAAAATATATAAAAATATATAAATTCAATATGTACCGTTTATTATCTCCCCTCCTTCATTCCTCCCACATATCATTCAATTCTCTTTCCTTTTTCTATCAGTAGTATTAATTATCCACCCTCGTTTAAGTCTTTTGAAAATGTCGCCCTTTATTTTAATTCTAAATTACTCCATTGTATATATATATATATATATATATATATATATATATATATATATACGACATCCCTTCTCCCCAGAAAATAATTTAATTATTTTTTCATTAATTAAGAAAAATTCTATATAATATAAAAAATCTATATTACAACTTTTTAAAAAATTTTTAATATAAGGTCATCTAAAAAGTATTTTCTTATTTTTTTATCTCTTTTAAATGACATTTTTATTTATTGAAAATCTATTTTAATTAAGTACATATTGTTCATTTTTATCAATGATCTTTTGCCATATTTCGGGTAGCTTCATATCATTCATTGTAAAACTTCTGTGTTTATAGGCGAAAAACTTGGCGACATGGTTTGCAGCTGCACTTTTGTTGGCCAATTTTTTGCTATAAAGGAGAGTTTTTCAGAGAGCCAGTAGGTGGATGCAAACTTCCCAACCAAGATTTTGCGGAGTCCTTCTGACTGGTGGTGGAACAGAACACCTTTTCTATTGACCAATTCTGGCCGATTATTTCGAATTGCCCGGTATAATCTGATCAGTTGCTGATAATAGAGCTTCCAGTACGTAATACACCGTCGAACCTCAATTACGTTGACTGGGGTCTGCTCAGTATTTAGAAAGTACGTAAAACCGTAGAGGGCCAAAAGGATCTCGGGTCTTTAAGATGTGCGTGCACAAAATTAATCCCAATGGTACCACAGGATCGTGAGTCAGCGTCATAAGCGTTAACTCCCTATCTAACGAGTTGAGGAAAGTTTTCATGGGAGAAGCTGGTAGTAGAAAATGTTTCATCTTTTTGCATTTATATTAAGGAAGAAATAGTAGGAGTGCAGAATGATTCAAGAAACGTCATTCTTCTTAATGCCTGAACTCGATGAAAGTAGAGAGCTGAATCAACCGTTTGACAAGGTTCCAGAATTTTATAGTATTTTATTCTCTTCCATTCCAACCATTCACACAATATAACCTTATTGGTTGTCGTTTGTGACGATTCAGCACGGTTCGACGACGATTCATGGCTCATTATTAAATTTTTGAGAAATGTGTCCATTTTTTTTCAATTTACCAACGTTTCATTGATATCGGCACGGTCAATCATCAAATTTCGTAGTCAATTCATGTGGCGCCCAAATTCAGAGTTTTTATTTTGAGTTAAATGATTCCAAACTGTTTGGTGGTTGATGCCCAAAACCTCAGTGATAACCTGGCAGATTGCATGCCGGTCCATCTTGCATGTCCAAAATTTCAGTGAGAGGCCGGCTTGAGAGCACTAAATCTAAATTTCCACAACCAAAACGTTAGATGACCCATTATATAAAGTATAAATATATATATATATTTGGAAATTTACTCAGAAGTTTTTTTTTTAATTAATTAAAGTTTGTGTTATAGGTATATCTAATTGTATAGTACAAGCTTTTGATGATACAAAACTATTGAAATAATCCAAAAGTTAAATAAAAATTTATCATGAAACGTAGAACCTTGTTTTTTTAATAATCTACCTTTAATCTATTGATTTTATTATTAATTTTCAGTTCCATTTATAAATTAAAAATATAAAAAAAATAAAAATTTTAAGTTAAATGTTTAAATGAGAGCTATTAGTACAATCTTTAAATCTAATTATATGTATATATGTATATAAACAATTAAAAAGATTTTAATTACTAAATATAAGTTTTTCAAATTATATATAGAAGTTTAAAAAAAAACTCTTCTCATTGATTTTCTCTTTTCAAAAATGTCTTTGAATTCTTTAATTAAAAAGTTATTTATTTAATTTATAAAATCACCTTTATTAAATTATTTTTTCTTAGAAAAACAAATCTATGACTTTTATATACCTTCTCTTTTTTCATTTTTCGTTTGCTTTCTGTTTTCTTTTATTTCAATTCAAATCAGAGTTTAAATTATGCAAATTTGAAATGTATGGAAGAATTATTTTTAAAAGAAGAAAAAGATAAAAAATTAAACTTCTTTTGAAAATATTTATAATAGGTAGACTAACTTTTCTTCAAAGATATGTTGTCATGCCTGTATAATTGATTTTATTTTAATTTATATCTATGCGTAGATCGAGGATTATTGTCCAATCATGCGAAAATTATTTTATTCAAAAAATTTTAGAAATCAATTTAGGTTTTTTTTTTTACTTTTAATAATTTTCTTGTTTGCATTTCAGTAAATGCAGTATTGCTTCACTATTATATTCTCTGACGAGATAGTAAAAATTCATAAAAATCCAAAATTTCTCTAATAATCTACTGAGTAACAATAAAATAGATTTTGAGATAATTTTTAAACATACTTAAATCTATACCAGTGATTCTCAACTACTGTGCCGCGGCACTTTTGTGTAGCAAAATGTGCCGATAAATTTTACAAATGTAAAGAGGCTCTTAAACATTTTCGACTTTTTTTCAATTTTTTTCAATATGGTAAATAAGTAAATAACTTTTCAACTTATTTTTTTTCTTTGTGTGCCGCCAAATTTTTAAACCGTTCAAAGTGTGCCGCGGTAAAAAACAATAGGTTAAGAATCACTGATCTATACATGTCTACATACACACACAGACATTTTTCTCAACCTTAGTCAAAATGACTCAGGGACCTTCAAAACGTATAAAAACATCAAAATCTCGAAATTGAAAATTTTCGATATAATAAGTAAAGTTTATTTATTTATTTTTATTTTGTTTTTAATTAAATATTTGCATTTTCAATTTTACAATCCATTTTTATTTAAGATACAATATATAGAATATAAAATTATCCCACTAATGAATTAATTTAATTATAATCATATATCTATTAATTCTTATATTCTTTTAGAAAGAATTTTGATAATTAAACGAATGCATTTATAATATTGACTGATTCTTCACCAGCAACTGGAGAAGCATGAATTGTAAATGTTTACATTCTGATGGTAGGTATTTAGTAAAACCTGTTTTAACTCGGCAGAATTCAGTAAAGTTGTTTCAGACCAACTGATTGGATAACCAAAAAGGAAGGACAAGACCATCGTTCGTTCTCTCTCTTCCTCCTCTCTCAACAAGAACTGACATCTTTGGAACCCACTCTTTAGAAAAATTAAAAAATAAGCTGGAGTGTCTCCACTCGACTATCTCGCAAATTGAATTGGATTATGCATATATTATATTTAAATTAAACTTAATTAATTATAAATTAAAATTAATAAATAATATTTATTAAATCAGGGTGTGTTTGGTTCTTTGTTGATGGCACCACGTCACGTGCTGGCGCGTGATTTGCAGTCGTGTTTTATTAATTCCGATACTTTCAGCGATTCAATCAATGTGAAATTCTATATATAACAGTTATATATAATTTTTAATCATGTGAGAAACTATCAAACATATATCTTTATTTAGAGGAAAATTAGCTGGAGTGTCTCCACTCGACTATCTCGCAATTTGAATTGGAATAAATAACATAATATATTATATTTAAATTAAATTTAATTAATTATAAATTATAAATTAAAATTAATAGATAATATTTATTAAACCAGCGCATGTTTGTCTCTTTGTTGATGGCACCACGTCACGTGTTGGCGCGTGAGATTTGCAGGGTTGAAAAATTAATTCCGGCACTTTCAGCGATTCAATCAAGCTGAAATTTTATATATAGCAGTTTTATACAATCTTTAATCATGTAAAAAACTATCAAGCATCTATCTTTATTTTTATGGTCAGTTTAGAGGAAAAAAAATCAAAACGTTGTAGGTAATGACCCTCTTCCGGTTGAGCTACATTTCTTAAAAGGTGATAGAAAACTACAGATTTTGAATAATGCCCATGTACCAAATTTCATGATTCTAGCTCAAACCGCTTTTGCGTAATCTTGTCTACATACATACATACACATACACACACACATTTTTCTCAATCTTAGTGAAAATGATTCAGGAACCTTCAAAACATATAAAAACATCAAAATCTCAACATCGAAAATTTTCGTGATCGCAATACTATCTCTGGCGAGATACACCTAGTGAAAATGAATTTCTATTCTTCTTCTCATTTGTTATCATTAATTAATGAAATAAATCACATTAATGAAATGGCCTAGCTTCACTGGTCTAATTAACATCTAGAAAACTAAATAATCATGATAAAAATAGATGTGTCTTCTTTTCTAGCTTATTTCTATGATAAACATAAAATTCGGAGATCTCAATTGAGGATTAGAAAATATATTATTTCATTTGATTATTTAATATTTGATTACCAAATACTGATAAATGATTTAAAATTGACATACTGATAATAAATGAATTCATTTTTTTTAATTAAGATAGATGTAGATAATATTCTATTTTTAAGTGTAGTTGAGTGTACCTTAAAATTAGAGAGAATAATTAAAATAATGAGAAATTTGTTTTGTGGTTAGAAAGGCTGTTGATCTTTGGACTGAAAAAAGGCAAATACTTCTCTGTTATATAATAGGAATCAATGTTTGCTTTGTAAATACAAAAAAAGGATTGTATCTCGCATAGCTAGAAAGAGTAGGGTGCTACATGGCATGATGTAGCCTGAAATGTAAAGTCATCTGAAGGGTGTGCACAGGAATAGAAAACGATAAGGGTTTTGATAATGATAAAGAAAAGGACCATTTCCTTTGCTCTCTTCTGTTATTAAAGTAGAATTACAGTTTGAGACTCTTCCTATAGTATTAGTATATAACATAGAACTGAAGAGAACTTGAATCATACTATACAATTATAAAACTGCTGTTTAGTGACAGCAGCGTTTAAGATTGTTAGTCTAAATTATTATCTATAATATTAGAAATATGCTGGAGTGTCTCCACTCGACTATCTCGCAAATTTGAATTGGATTAATTAACATATATTATATTTAAATTAAATTTAATTAAATTATAAATTAAAATCAATAAATAATATTTATCTAACCAGGGCGTGTTTGGATCTTTGTTGATGACACGTCACGTGTTGGCGCGTGAAATTTGGAGTGTTAAAAAATTAATTCTGGTACTTTCAGCGATTCAATCAAGCTGAAATTCTATATATAGCAGTTTTATACAATTTTTAATCATGTGAAAAACTATCAAACATATATCTTTATTTTTACGGTCATTTTAGAGGAAAAAAAATCAAAACATTGTAAGTAATGACCCTCTTCCGGTTGAGCTACGTTTCTCAAAAGGTGATACAAAACTACGAATTTTAATAATGTCCATGTACCAAATTTCATGATTCTCAAACCGTTTTAGCGTAATCTTGTCCACACACACACACACACACACACATTTTTCTCGACCTTAGTGAAAATGATTCATGAACCTTCAAAACGTATAAAAACATCAAAATCTCGACATTTAAAATTTTTGTGATCGCAATATTATCTCTGGCGAGAAAGTAAAAAGCATGAAATTTAATAATTAGAATAATAAGTATAATAAGGTTAATAACAATCCAACAAATATAAATTAAGATTAATATCGGATGGATAAAGTCTGTAATTATTCGGTAAAAAATATCATTGTATTAAAATAATAATGGAAGGATTTCAAAATTAAAATCTATACAATATATATATATATATATATATATAATCTAGCTGTAAGGTATGATAAAGGACTTGAGAATGTCAGACTAGATTTGAAAATAAAATTCTTTGTAAAATTGATGAGGCGAAAAGTCTGGGAGAAGTGACAGTGAGGAATTAGGGTATATACAATTGATGAAGTTGCGATGGCTGAGATAAGTCTTATAGAGGGATTACTGAAAAATATGTTTATAAGGAAATCAATGGGGGAAACCAATGGATAGGTAGATAATATAAAGGGAAGATATATGGAGATTGAGAAGTGTTAAAAATAAATAAAGGGGGCTCAAGATAGAGATGATCGGAGGAATGATGTTGCTGCAGCCTTTATTAACGTCACATAGATAGGATAGTGTTTACAAAAAAAAGTATAGATCATCATAATTAAAAGAATAGATAAATGGGTAATCGTTTACAAAACGGGAAGCTTCAGTCATTTGGATGAAACTTTGCCAGTGGATTACTTTTTTAATTCTAAAGAAACTTTCCTTATGCAATATTTCTCCGGCTCTTCTAGTTTACGAGAAAAAATTATTAATGTTTGACAGATAAACTAGTTATGATGAGCAGCCATTTAATAATGTTTTATTGACTAATTCACTACTTAATCACTTATTCTAATAATAATTCTCTAACTTTCGTTTCGGTTTGGATAAAGGGAAATTATTTAATAATTTTTTTAATTTTCATATATCCAAATCGAACTAAAAAAAACTCAGAAAAATAGTGAAGCCCTTTGCTGGCCAAATGTATAAGACATGGTAGCTAAATAGAATATCAATGGATTTATATGCAAATTTTAATAATTTTTAACTCGTGAACTAGAAGAGACCGAGAAATATTGCATAAGGAATGTTTATTTAGAATTAAAAACGGATTCCACTGGTTAAATTTATCCAAATGCTTGAAGCTTCCCGTTTTGTAAACAATTACCATTAAATGGATATACAATTAAATGACTTGTTCATATTTTTAAATTTTTCGGTACATTGATTGAGATAATACAATTTATATAATAAGATATTGAGAAAAATAAATATTAGTTTCTAATTTCAATTGATGCATTACTACTGATTAGTTCAGGTAGATGATGGAAATTTGCAGAATATATTGAAGATAAATTATAATATATTGTTTATACGTTGCTATAATTTGAACTCCCTTTAATTATGGGTAATTAATTTCAATAACACACACACAATACCTCTATCATTGGAATGGAATGTGTCTCAAATCAAACTTTGAGAGTAATCCTACAAAGGCTAAAGTAGTCCTTTGATATGTACATCTCTCTCTCTCTCTCTCTCTATATATATATATATATATATATATTAGAAAGGTGATCAGTAATAAAAAAATAATAATTAATCAATAATAATAATAATAATAATAATATTTCGTTCAAATCGAGTAACGTGGAAAAGAAATGAAATAAAGTCCTTAAGTTGGCATTTGTTGAAATAAGAAAAAATCGAACTGTTGCAAAAAAGGGTTTAAGAGGAGACCACGCCCATTCCAATGATAACTCACCAAAAGATAAATTGGATTGCATCTTCAATTAAATTAAATTAAATTCAAAATACAGACGAAATAAATAATAATAATAAATTAAAATTCGTTGAATAATTGCAATTCTCAAAATTTTTTTAAAATTTCTCGGTTGCAGTAGGTAAATTCCTTCAGTAGTCTCTAAACTTAGCCAATTCCTAACCTCTCCCAAATCCCTCACATATACCTTTATATTATCGACTTACTGGTGGTTTCCTAATTGATTTGAAAATTTATCATTTAATAAAATATGATTTTATTATCAAATATCCTAATCTATTCTTGTCCCTCAATGTCATGAACCACACCCCATGCGTAAAAGAATAGTAAAACAAAATATAAATATGTAGTATACATTATTTTGAAAGATTTTATCGTCATATTAAACAACTACAATGATTAAAGAATATGTATGTACAAATCTAGGTTTTAGGACAGTGATTCTCAACCTTTTTTTTACCTCAGCGCACTTTTAACGGTTTCAAAATTTGGCGGCACACAAAGAAAGAGAGAAGTTTAAAAAATTTTTAGTTACCTATAATAGACTGTGTAAAATAGTTTATGATAATAATCAGGGGTCGGCAACCGTTTTCAATAGTAGGGCACATTTCTGAAATAATATAACAGGGGTGTGCACTCTTGGTGATACTTAGAGCTATATTGTAAAATCGAAAATGTTTAAGAGCCTGATCGCCAAAACATTTTACCTTTTTTTTACATACATAAAAAATAAATAAGTGGAACAGCGGTTGAGAATCACTGTTTTAGGATTAAAAAGTAAAAAAAAAAATATATATAAATTTTTTTCTAATATTAAATTAGAATTTTATTTATTATATTAAAATATCATTTTAAATTAAATTAATGCTATATTACTAGTATCAATAATATAAATGTGTGGAGACATTTATTATTTTCCATTTTTCTTGATCCGATTATTTTCCAACCCGTATTTTATTCCGATTAGTAATTCTATGACATATGGTATATATATCTTGTATTTTATTCATAAATACAGAGACTTAAAAAATATATATTTAACAAATAATATTATACAAAAGAATATACTAAACATATATAAAGTATATTATGTTATAGTATAGTTAGTAGGATGTTATAATAAATAATTCTTTATCTGTGGGAAAAAATGAAAATCATTTAGGCTTTGTTTAAGTACGTACTTTTTGAAATCCCTAATGAGAAGGAAAAAAAAGCAAGAAATCAGTTTTAAAAATATGTATTAAAAAGAGCTTTATCTTTTGAAGTAGGGAGATTTAAAATAAAATGAACTAATTTATAAATAACGATCAGCCCAAAAAAAAAGTAAATAGCCCTTTAAACATTCAACAGTCCTATATAATATCCAGATTCAATATTGTTTTTTTATAATTTTAAGATTTCACGAAGGTAGATAAAAACAAAATTATATCCCCATTAGTTTTAAATAAATTTAAATAAATTTAAAAAAAAAGAAGAATGTATTATAGTAGGTATAATATACAAAAACAAATAAATAAAAGCCTGGAGTGGAAAAGAATGAAAAATTTATGATAAAAGTTTGTGGAAGTGAATAAAATGAATTAATTTTCTAACTTTGACTTTCAGTTTTATTTATAGTACAATCTATTGATATATATATATATATATATATATAGAGAGAGAGAGAGATATTTATAGATATAAATATATATATAATATATGAAAATAGTATATATTTGAGTATGAGCTAAATATACTAATTTATAAAAATAATATTAAAAAAAAATCTGGAGTGTTTCCACTCGACTATCTCGCAATTGCATTGGATTTAATAACATATATTATATTTAAATTAAATTTAATTAATTTAATTATAAATTAAAATTAATAAATAATATTTATTAAACCAGCTTTGTTGATGACACCATGTCACGTGCTGGCGCGGGATTGGCAGTCAACGTGTTTAAAAATTTAATTCCGGTACTTTCAGCGATTCAATCAAGCTGAAATTCTATATATAGCAGTTTTATACAAATTGTAATCATGTGAAAAACTATCAAACATATAACTTTAATTTTAGGGTCAGTTTAGAGGAAAAAAAATTTAAACGTGGTAGGTAATGGTCCTCTTCCGAATGAGCTACATTTCTCAAATGTTGATAGAAAACTACGAATTTTGAATAAAGCCCCTGTACCAAGTTTCATTATTCTTGATCAAATGTAATCTTGTCTACATACGCGCACACACACAAACATACAGGTTCTCAACCTTAGTGAAAATGACTCAGGGACCTTCAAAATGTATAAAAACATCAAAATCGGGACCCAATACCTACTCTGCTTACTTTACCAATCTGCTGCAAATATTCTTGGATGGACGACCAAGGTTGGTTATGAGTATTTGACAGTTTCTAGGTTGTCTGACACGGATTTGCTTCCATTAACGCCCTTAACATGCCATTTTCTAAAGTTGTTGGTCTTCCTGATTATAAGAGTGGGAAAGATCAAAATTACCGGATTTGAACTTAGAAAACCACCTTTGGCCTTTACGAACATCTAATGCACTTGGGTAAATGTAAACAATACTACCCTTGCGAAACTCAAAAAGCATACAATGCCGGATAGGTACTTCTTCTTCTGGCATTTCGCTGGCCATTTCACATAAAATTGCAAAAAAAAATTTAAGATTAAATTATTTACGGGGAGACAAGTCATTATTGGCACGACTTTGAAGTATACAATCAACTGATAAATGACAAACGAATATCGATATGGGCAGAAACGACATTACTTTCCGGTCCCCCTATTAAAAAAATCGCAAAAATATTAAATACTAGCTTTTTCAGAACTGGTGTTTCTTTTTACGAAAAATGATTAGTTAAATTAAAAAATTTCAATGATAAAATTATTATGGAATATTATTTGTTTGCCCCCTATAATCTCTAATTTTTTAAAAACTTATCAAAGAAAATTGTTGTTTTCAAAATATTTATCACAAAATAAAATCTATATACCTAAATACAATTGTTAAAATGAATATAAATAATAATCAATATAAATATCAAAAACCCTGTCGTTATTTTATATCTATAAAATTATCACATTTGAAAGGATTTATGAATAAAAATACACATGTTAAAACATTTTTTGTTTATATAAATTTCTATAGTTAAGGTTTTAGGTATTCAATATATAAATTTCTTTATCTCTATCAATATAATCATTTTTTTTTTAATTTATTCATATATATATGTAATATATTGGAGATATATTGTCTTGGTGTGATGGAAATGTATTATATTTAATATATTGGAAATATATTATCTTAGTGTAATGGAAATATATTATTATGTTATCTTTAGAATGTGTAGAAATAGATTATATAAAATACATTATGTCATAGAGTAAGAATGTGTTAAGCCCTGGGAATATATAATATATAGAATAAGAAGAAGGAAGGCCTTAGCTGGCATTCCTAGTGGAATGATAATTCCGTGAGAATAAAATATGATAATAGTTATATAAGAAAGAATGATTGTAGTGGGTGGGAGTGAGACGGAGGTATGTTGGTAATGGATTATCGCTGGCCGCCCGTTCAAGGCTGCTGGGGGTAATGGAATTCGCATAGGTAGCGTCTGCTAGAAAATAAGAAATGATTAAGTCGAGAGGATGTACGTGGGTGGGAGTGAGATAGAGACAGGATGGAGACAGAGGAGACAGCAAGTGAAATGGCTCAAGGTGATGGGAAAGAAATAAGAAATGCGTAGGTGAAATAGGAACCGCGTGGGACGTCCGTTATGAGTCGAAACCATAATGTGCAGATTTTTGCATTACAGAGAAGAGAGATGGGTGCCTAGGGAAGGAGAAGGGAATGGAGAGGAGAAGGGGGAGAAGACTTAGAAAAGAAACAGCGCGGACAGGCCTGGGGTCAGAAAGTGAGAAAGTTACAAGGGTCGTAAGATGTGATACACGGTGGCCCCCCGGCAGGGGAAGAGTGGGGGTAGGATGGGAAGTGTGCAGTGTATGATATATTATAAGGGAATGAATTATTGTTAAGTGATTGTGAATGTTTATGTTAATATTTTTAATTATATCAAGTGTTAATATTTTTAGTTATATCAATAATGAGTGTTCGGCCGACACGACAACTAATTGTGAGTCTAATAACATGTATTTTAAATAAATTAAGTAAATTGTTTTCAAAAGATATTAATATCAAATTGAATAAAGTAACATAAATTTGAATAAGTAACTTATAATTAAATTTTGTAAATTATAAGTGAATGAATTTCTGACTTGAAATAAATTAAATGAAAGATTTTCAAAAGATATTAATATCAAATTGAATAAAGTAATATAAATTTGAATAAGTAACTTATAATTAAATTTTGTAAATTACAATTGAATGAATTAAATGAAATATTTATAGATGAATTATAATTAAATGGATCAAAATAAAATTAATTAAATAAACAAATTAAATTATATGAATTATAATTAAATGGATTAAAATGAAAGTAATTAAATAAACAAGTTAAATTAAATAAATTGTATGTGAACAGATTAATGATTTAAATTCTATTTATATTTGTAACCTTATTAATTGAACAAAATAAATAGATTGTGTTTGAATATATTAATGATTTAAATTTGATTTATAATTGTATCCTAATTAATTGAACAAAATAAATAGATTGTGTTTGAATATATTAATGATTTAAATTTGTTTTATAATTGTATCCTAATTAAATGAACAAATTAAATAAATTGTATTTTGACTGGATTAATAATTCGAACTTAGTTAATAATTGTATCTTGATTAGACAAATAAACTAACTTAAGCTAAATGATGTTTTTAAATAACCAATTGGACCCGCTCGTTGACCTGGGTGGCATGATCTTGTTCCTTCCCTTCTAGTATTATGTACAAGTAAATGCTCGGCTTTAAAGTAAGTACTCGGCCCTAAATTACAACTGGTGTCAGGTGTGGGGTTGAGGGTTTAGGGTTGGAGGGTTAACTAATGACGCTCGAAAAAATTATTGAACGCTATCGGCTAACTGGAGGATAACAGATTTTCTTTCTTAGGTGAGGGAGAGTACGGAAAATTAAAACCCTAGACCTGGTGTTTGCTCAATAACAAAGTTGAAAACACCCCCCACGAGAAATGGAGGAACAGATACATAATTAAAGGTTTACGGGGAGGTTTACATAGGCGAAACATGGGAAATAGAGGAGCGAGATAAGCAGGAAGGCAGGACAATGGAATAGTGGAGGGGATGTCGCCCTGGGCGGGGATGGGGCCAATGGACCTATTCTTCAATAAGTTTGAGCAGCTGGTCAAAATGGTTAGCATACCCGACAACCAGAAGAAGGAGGACTTGGAATGGAAGATGGAGGGAACGGCGTTGAGGGTCGTCCGAAGTTACCCAGTGACATCACTTGGGAATGGGTGAAGAAACAACTAAGGGCGAGGTTTAAACCGGAAGACACGGCTCACGGGTAACCCTGCGAGTAGGGGCAGGTGTTACGAAGATAAACGGGAGGGACACAAGGCTCGGAGGTGCCCCATAACAATACCTTTGGGGTACAGAGAAGAGAGGAAGAAGTGCAAGACGACCTGGAGGAGTAGTTGGCCCTGAACACGCTGACACGAAATTTGGAGCCATTAGTGGCATTTCGTCGGTCACCGAGAGAGAAGAAGGGCAAGAGGAGGTCGTGAGAGGACGAGTCTTCAGCACTAAACACGATGACACGGAATTTGGAGCCATTAGTGGCATTCCGTCGGTCACCGTGGTAGAAGAAGTGCAAGCGGAAGACGGGGGAGTCAGAGTAGTCAGCACTGAACACGATGACACGGAATTTGGAGCCATTAGTGGCATTCCGTTGGTCACCGTGGGAGAAGAAGTGCAAGAGGAGAGCGAGCCAGAAGGGGAGGAGGAATCCCGCAGGGTTGATGGAGGGGATTCGGAGTCTCGGCGACAGGAGACCGAGACTGGTGAGCGAATTAGTCAAGGGGAAACAGAACAAGCCTCGCGGGTAGGAAGAAGGAACAACGCGACTACGAAGCCATTGACGACCCTCACGAAGAAAGACCAGAAGTTCCAATATGGATGCCACGGTTAGGGGTGGCGTGGAGGTCCAGCTCAACACCGGAAGCCCGAGAACAAGCACTTCCCCAACAGCTGGGGCGACAGGGAATATTAGTATTCGTGAACCACCCGCCGGGGTCCCACCCAAAAGAGGGGGTAGGGTTTTGGATGAGAGACTAGCATGGGTTGATCAGTATCGGTTACTTTAATTTGGTCTTAAAACTGATCAGTATCGGTCTTCTTTTATTTACATACATTGGAAGTTAGCTTTCATGCTGTCTACTTGATGTAACGCATTCGCGTTGAATTTCTATATTATGTTCAGGAACTGTGGTCTTCTTTTATTTTGCATACATTGGAAGTTAGCTTTCATGCTGTCTACTTGATGTAACGCATTCGCGTCGAATTTCTATATTATGTTCAGGAACTGTGGTCTTCTTTTATTTTGCATACATTGGAAGTTAGCTTTCATGCTGTCTACTTGATGTAACGCATTCGCGTCGGATTTCTATATTATGTTCAGGAACCGTGGTCTTCTTTTATCTGCATACATTGGAAGGTAGCTTTCATGCTGTCTACTTGATGTAACGCATTCGCGTCGAATTTTTATATTATGTTCAGGAACTGTGGTCTTCTTTTAGTTTGCATACATTGGAAGTTAGCTTTCATGCTGTCTACTTGATGTAACGCATTCGCGTCGGATTTCTATATTATGTTCAGGAACCGTGGTCTTCTTTTATTTGCATACATTGGAGGCTAGCTTTCATGCTGTTTACTTGATGTAACACGTCGAATTGCCATACTATGTTCAGGAACCGCGGTCTTTCACGTGTATCAAACAAATTACGCCCAATTGGACTAAAATTAAGAAGACCCACTGCTTGTCTCATTAAAATACAACGGGAGTAATGTATCTTTGTTCCTTCCCGAATAGGTCAGAATAACGATGCAATGGGGAAGTCGGCGAGGGAGAGGGAAGAGGTAATGCCACTGGGAATTTATTTTGAACAAGTCGACGTATAATAAATTAATCTTTCTTTATTCATATATTAAAGAGAAGGTATCGGTCATCAGGGAGTCTCGGGAGAAATTACAGGATGACCGATACGCTCTCTTCGAACGGGAACCGTTGAGGTTGATAGATTTTAAGGAGGATATGCCATATGTTAAACCAGTTTCGAGATGACGGAGGGGATTATTTCACATTTGAGTGAAATGCTACCCTGGCGCGAAGTCGACGTGGTTTGGTAGACGCGGGGGGCACGTTCTAAAAATTCGTTTGTTTTTGACACTCTAGATAATGAAGATCTGGTGGAATTGAATGCCAGAGTATAAAATTTAAAGGAAGATAAAGACCAAAACACGACGCCTGGGGCAAGCAGTAACGTCAGTTCGAAACTGGTTAGAGGATGTCCTCGAGATTGTTACTAGGATTAATTATAGGTAAAAGTAGGAAACTCCTCGAAGGACGGGGAGGGATGACCCCGCTGGAATTACGATCCGTTTGGAAGGAGCGTGCACGGAAGAAGAAGGAGGCCGGAAAGCTGCAGAGTCCACTAAGGAGTGATGGTGCCGTACCAGGGACAAAACAGAAGAAAGGACGAACGGTTGAAAAGGATTGTTTCGTGAAAAATCCTTATCCCGAAACAATCTTTTTTAAAAGGTGGTGGAGTGTAATATATTGGAGATATATTGTCTTGGTGTGATGGAAATGTATTATATTTAATATATTGGAAATATATTATCTTAGTGTAATGGAAATATATTATTATGTTATCTTTAGAATGTGTAGAAATAGATTATATAAAATACATTATGTCATAGAGTAAGAATGTGTTAAGCCCTGGGAATATATAATATATAGAATAAGAAGAAGGAAGGCCTTAGCTGGCATTCCTAGTGGAATGATAATTCCGTGAGAATAAAATATGATAATAGTTATATAAGAAAGAATGATTGTAGTGGGTGGGAGTGAGACGGAGGTATGTTGGTAATGGATTATCGCTGGCCGCCCGTTCAAGGCTGCTGGGGGTAATGGAATTCGCATAGGTAGCGTCTGCTAGAAAATAAGAAATGATTAAGTCGAGAGGATGTACGTGGGTGGGAGTGAGATAGAGACAGGATGGAGACAGAGGAGACAGCAAGTGAAATGGCTCAAGGTGATGGGAAAGAAATAAGAAATGCGTAGGTGAAATAGGAACCGCGTGGGACGTCCGTTATGAGTCGAAACCATAATGTGCAGATTTTTGCATTACAGAGAAGAGAGATGGGTGCCTAGGGAAGGAGAAGGGAATGGAGAGGAGAAGGGGGAGAAGACTTAGAAAAGAAACAGCGCGGACAGGCCTGGGGTCAGAAAGTGAGAAAGTTACAAGGGTCGTAAGATGTGATACACGGTGGCCCCCCGGCAGGGGAAGAGTGGGGGTAGGATGGGAAGTGTGCAGTGTATGATATATTATAAGGGAATGAATTATTGTTAAGTGATTGTGAATGTTTATGTTAATATTTTTAATTATATCAAGTGTTAATATTTTTAGTTATATCAATAATGAGTGTTCGGCCGACACGACAACTAATTGTGAGTCTAATAACATGTATTTTAAATAAATTAAGTAAATTGTTTTCAAAAGATATTAATATCAAATTGAATAAAGTAACATAAATTTGAATAAGTAACTTATAATTAAATTTTGTAAATTATAAGTGAATGAATTTCTGACTTGAAATAAATTAAATGAAAGATTTTCAAAAGATATTAATATCAAATTGAATAAAGTAATATAAATTTGAATAAGTAACTTATAATTAAATTTTGTAAATTACAATTGAATGAATTAAATGAAATATTTATAGATGAATTATAATTAAATGGATCAAAATAAAATTAATTAAATAAACAAATTAAATTATATGAATTATAATTAAATGGATTAAAATGAAAGTAATTAAATAAACAAGTTAAATTAAATAAATTGTATGTGAACAGATTAATGATTTAAATTCTATTTATATTTGTAACCTTATTAATTGAACAAAATAAATAGATTGTGTTTGAATATATTAATGATTTAAATTTGATTTATAATTGTATCCTAATTAATTGAACAAAATAAATAGATTGTGTTTGAATATATTAATGATTTAAATTTGTTTTATAATTGTATCCTAATTAAATGAACAAATTAAATAAATTGTATTTTGACTGGATTAATAATTCGAACTTAGTTAATAATTGTATCTTGATTAGACAAATAAACTAACTTAAGCTAAATGATGTTTTTAAATAACCAATTGGACCCGCTCGTTGACCTGGGTGGCATGATCTTGTTCCTTCCCTTCTAGTATTATGTACAAGTAAATGCTCGGCTTTAAAGTAAGTACTCGGCCCTAAATTACATATATATATTTATATTCATTTATTTTTAAAAAATGAAAATAAATTTGAAAAATTATTTATTATATTGGAATGAAAGTCAATTCAAAAATAGATTGAATCTCGAGTCGATAAAAATCAATCAGTCGCGAACAAATATTATCTTGTATCATTTTTCCATCTAATATCTTAATTGATTCCAGTACATTTTTTTTTATTAGATAAAATGAATAAAGCAATCAATAATGGATTAGTTTTGTACAATTAGATTTAATTAATCTAACCTTAACATTAGAGAAAAATGGAAAAATTAAATTAATAGTTTGATTTTGATATTTAAATCTCTCAAAGAGGGCGACACTTATTGATTTTTCAAATAAATAAAAATATTATATTTATTTTATTAATGTTATTATTATTTTAATTTATTTATGTTATTTTAAATATTAAAAATGTTTATAATTTATATATTAATAATATTATAAAACCGTTTTTTTTTTGTTTTATATTGATTATATATATATTCTAACCGCTCTGAGCGCCGAGGGCGTTCTTCACACCTAGACGGGGGCTCTGCCCTCTGTACCCCCTGAAGTCTATCTTTTTTTTTAACCTCTCTTCTTTTTCTTCTTCTGTCTCTCAGTAGAGCGACCTACTGCATATAAGACCCTATTTTTAAAAAGCCTTTTTTCTCTCTCTGAGACTCAATTAATCGTTTATTTAAATTTTAGGTTCCCTATCTTTGTTTTTTCATTCTAACAAATCAGATTGACCCTACCTGACTTAATTTTAAACGTTCTTTTCTTTGCCTACTATTTTTCAAATACCTACTTAAATTTGATTTTTTCCCATTCTGGAAAAAAAAATTTCTAACTAAAATATAGAGTCAAATTTGAAATTTGATGTTATCGGTTGCCATGGTAACGTATGGGAAAAAGAAAAGGGCTGTTTTTAGGGTTTTCTCGGCAATTATTGGATTTTTTCTAAAAACCATTGTTGGACAACAAGGAACATATAAAAAAAAATTGGCAAAAAAAGGTCCAGGCGTTATTGAGTTATGCTCTTACCAACACATTTTGCGATTCATTTTTATATTATATATATTGGATAATCAATCAATCACAAAGAGTATAAAATCTAGAAATAGTCCACTTTTTGAAATCATATCATATTATCTTACTATTCGAGAATTTTACAAAAATATTTATTCCAAAATTATTCAATTATTATTTATTAATATAAATATATATAAAATACAGAATTAAACGACTCTTATTTGCTAATGAAATGTGAATATCTAAGAATATATACATATTTTAAATTTAAATATTCAGGTGGACAGAATCAAACTACTTTTACAAGAAGTTATAAAATTATAATGGTTGGAAACTAAGTGTCGATTTTTTAATGAAACAAAGGTTTTTTTACTTGATATGGAATTCAATCATCGATGACCCTTTTTAATCTCTCTGACAATTGAAAATTTGACGATCCTATAAAGTTTGATACATTTCAGCCAAATACTCAGTTAAGTGAGATTTTACAACGTCATCATCATTGTAACTAATCCAATGACGCGAGATCCGGGTTATAAGTTGGGTGTAAAATCAATTCCCAACTAATATCCATCAATTTTTGCCGAGTGGCCAAAGTCGAGTGCGGTCTAGCATTGTACTGAATTCATCTCAAATGGTTGACCATAACGTTGGTCATATTTAAGAAGAAAATCTCCAGAACGGAATTTTTTAAACCAATTTCAGCATCGCCTTTCTTTAGGGGCATCAATACCATATACTTCACGTAAATTTTTGGAGCTTTGCGATGCGTTGTTTTCTTTTAGAAAATATGGTGAAAATGTTCATTTTTGCACATATTAATATTGAGGTAACAAAAATTTTAAAAAAATATCTACTCAATAAACTTTTAAAGCTAGATAAGGATAACAGCTAACATATATAAGAAGAAGAAAATCGTAACAGTTATGGATATTATAACAATGGGTATGAGAGACATCTATAACTGAAATCTGCAATAACTTACAAGTTGTCAACCCTTATTTATAAATGATATTAAGAGATGAATCTACACCGTTGCTTTTATTGTATATTAAAAAAGCATAATAAATGAATAAATTTGAATTTAAAAAAAATATTAACATTATAATACGCCATCAATAATTATAATTAAAAATTAAATAAAAATATTTAAAATTTATTAAGAAATTACAATGTAATTTCATTGTTTAAAACAGGGGTTCTCAACCTAGGGGGCGTCAGCACATTCTAGGGGGGGGGGGGGTCGCGAGCATATCAAGTGCCCGCAAACTTTTGAAAATTTTGTTGTAAAATAAAATAAAAAAAAAAAAGTTTAGATGATTTTCAGGCCAAACTTTTCGAACATTTCCGCTTTTAATTTTCTTTCAAAATGTTTTTTTTTTTTTAAAAAAAGGCAGATAATTTTGTAATATTCTGAAAAAGGGGGGCGTGACCTCACATCAGTGTTCTAAGGGGGGCACAGAGCCTGAACCCCCTGGTTAAAAATCTCCAATTTATATATTTTGGATTAAAAATATTATTTTCATTTTTATAGATTTATCCATCTAACTATTGCAGCATAGAACCCACACTAAAAAATAATTAGAATTCAATTTTTTTTTTTAAATCAAATATAGAAAATATTGTAATATAAAGAAGTAAATGTTTCTTATTAAGTTTTCAAGTATATTCTTTTGACTTTGTTCTTAAATTGAGGGTTAGTTTCCTTTTGATATCGTTCCCACTCTTTTATACATATTTGTTTAATAAATATTTAATGAATAGCAATGTTGAGAAAAGAAACAAAATTGTTTGAATGGCTATCCGTTTGAGAGGAGCGTTTGATCAAACTCATCAAGGAGGAAAAAAAAGGGGGGTTCGTAAAGGGAGCTTCACAGCCAGACAATCAATTGGAATTCAAACAACATTCATTCTCAAAAGGACAACCGCAACAAAATTACTTTTTTTTTTCTAAATCATTTTTAAAACATAACAATGAATGATTGAGAGAAAAACAAACAAATAAAAGAAGTTTCTTTTAGAATTAAAGAAAAGAATAAAAAATATAATAGGAGTTTAAATTAAATTAACCAATCTATATTATATACGAGGTGTGTTCATATACAAAGGTGAATTTGGAATTATTTCGAAAAGTATTTATTTATTCATCAACATCCATTTTGTCCCCTTTCAGAGTAATTCCCCTCAAATATAATGCGCTTATGCCAGCACTTCTGAAATGCGCTTTTCGGTATGGCAATCAGTTCGTTTATCGTTTCCGACTTTATCTCATCCATTGTGGCAAAACGTTTTCCTTTCATCGGTCTCTTCAGTTTTGGGAATAGGAAAAAGTCGCAGGGAGCCAAATCTGAAGAATATGGTAGTTGAGGCATGATTACGGTGTTGATTTTGGTCAAAAAATCACCAACAAGCAATGTGTGATTTGGCGCATTATCGTGAAGCAGAATGCATTATTTGTTTCTCCACAATTCTGATCGTTTGAGCCGCATTGCTTCACGAAAACGTTGCATAACTTCCTTGTAGTATTCGTTATTAACAGTACGACCTGTTGGCAAAAAATCATGATGCGCCATTGTAATCGAAGAAAACAGTGAGCAAAACCTTCACGTGATCGTACTTGGCGTGCTTTTTTAAGACGCTTGTTCTACTTTTAAACATTTTTTTGAGACAAAGTCGAATTCCACAGTAAACTTTTTAAGTGAGTTTATTTATTACTTTATTCCATTTTTAACGCAAAATTTAATACAGATTAACAATTGGTTTAAATTAAAACTTCTATTGGATTTTATGTTTAATTTTACTGTATAATAAGGGATGATTTTGTTATTTTTTATTTGAAATATATTTTGAAATAATTTTTTAAATATGTATACATATCCTTTTGTGCATTTCGGTTGTTACATCATTTAACCTTACTTCTTTTCAACACAAATGATTACTAAACGACAATAGAAATTACAAATATAAAATAAATTTTTTAAACATCAATAAAAACTTTTCAATATTCGTATTATAACATGATAAGGGAAAGATTATTCTTTTCGACTGATATATATATTAAAATATGTAGCTGCTTTAATAATTGTTAGATGAAATGTGAATTATAACTAAAATGCCCATAAAATATACATAAAGAATATAAAACTAGAAGTTTTAACTATTTTCAGCTTTCCTTAAGCTAGATTATGATGTAACAACCGAAATGCATATCAAACAAATAGATCTATTACATTAAAATTAACACAATTGGTTTAAATAAAAACTTCTAATGGTTTTTAAGTTTAATTTTACTGTATATATATATATATAATTATATATACAAACAATATTTCTTCTATGGTTAATTCTATTTATTTATAACAAATTGAAAGTAAATTTTAATATCCTATATAGTTATTTTTTAAAGTCTATTTTCTTATTCAATTTCGAGAGAACCTCTCCTAAATATTTTAAGCTTCCTCTCTCATTTTTGTTATAGGATTCGCCATTAAATTTAGAGGGTTGTGTTAGCTACTCGGGTTGCAGCGTGGATGGAGTATATAGAAAGGATTTGAATATTGAATTGATAGGATTTTTTAGAGTTTGGGACACGACTTCCTCCATGGAAGGTGAGAAAAAGTCGTGGCTTGCGTGAGCAGGGTTGCCTCCCTGAAGTGGACCTCACTCTATCTGGATCATAGAGGGTCCACCCGCTACTCCTATCTACGAGGTTTCAAGAAAGCAGTGAGCAAAACCTTCACATTTGATCGAACTCGGCGTCCTTTTTTCGGTCTTAAACATTAAACAATCATTTTTTAAGTAAAAAATCGAAGAACACACAAAAATGTGATTAACTTTTTTAGTTATGAAAATAAACTACTAATCCAAAATGGCTGATAATGTCAATATGAGAAACATATGCGTACCAACATAACAAAAAAAAAAAAAAATTCGAATGTACACAGCCCGAGAAAATTCCAAATTTACCTTTTCTTTTCAACAGACCTCGTAAATTATATATTTTAAAAAATATATATAAAATTTTTTTCTTGATACTTTCAAATCCCTTAAAAAAATTTTCTTACATTTTTTTTTTATAAATCATAGATAAATCATAATAATAATTAACCTATTTCAGTATCTTGATATTTCAATTGATTTAAGTTATAAATATAATAATAAATATTTTTTTTAAATTAGTAAAATATTATATATCTATAAATGGGACGAAGTTAAAGGTAGTTGAGCCATGAAAAACAAATAACAATAATAATGATACAGCCATATAAAATGAAATTTAATTATCCGATATAGGGGCCTTGAAAAACAAAACAATCCTCGAGCACTCTGCATGAAATTATGAATTCCTAAGAATCCATTTAACATTCAAATTGCAACGTAAAAAAATAAAAATTTAATATTAATATATATATATATATATATATATATATATATATATAATCCATCCAATAATAATAATAAAACAAATATTTGTGTAGATTTCATCTTTCTCATGATGATGTCGTCTACTGATAAGATGTCCGACAGAATGCAGTAGTAGTAAAGAAGAGGAGGAGGTAAAGGGAATCGAGGTCATGACGTCATCGCACCTTTTACATAATTAATTTTGTAGAATCGAGTCATTCATTTGCTTAATTGAGATGAAAACGAACAGGCGATGTAATGTGGATTTTTAGCATGACCCATTGGATTAATTAGAAACCTGAGGATAGATTGAACAGATAGCTTGAAGGGTGGAAAGATGGGTGGAGAGTGAGGGGGATGAGGTTAGACGTACGGTGCAGCTCTTATATTAATTGAAATCTACATTCTCTCGTCAACACAAAACGCAATTAAATAATTATAATATGAAGAAGTTGTAGATAATCGTCTGACCATAAATGACATAATAAATAGCTCTCTTTTGAAAAGAAAAAATATGACCGATAAATTCGGATGCTGACTCTCAATAGAAATGTCATCATACATAGTCTCAACCCACTTATTCCTCTCAAATTCCATTTCATTTTTATTGACATTTTTCAGTTATTATATTTTTTATTTCATTTCTAATGTTGAATCTAAAAGTTAATTTTTTTTTTAATTATTATTTTAGATTTTATAATTTAGGAAAACAATGATTGACAGAATTTGATTAGTCCAAAAATTTCAAAAGAAATTTATTCATTTAAAAAAAATATTCTCATTCAAAATTTATAATAATATTTTAATAATTTCAATTCTTTTGTTTTTTTTTATGTTCCTCTTTAAAAATAATAATAATAATAATTAATTACACTATTAATATTTTGATGACCTAATATAATTTCCAAATATGAATCATTCTAGTTTTTGTAATAAAATTGCATTTATTTATTTTTTTATATTAGCTAATTAATTAATAAGGTAATATCCTTAGAAAGTCGTTTTTGTTTTTAATTAATTTTAAAACAATAATATTGTTCTTATTGCTTAATCAGAATGTAGCTATTAAAATGAAATATACAATAAATAAAAGAGATAAAATGATATATACAATATATATATATATATATATATATCAGGGCCCCCAACTCGGTGAAACCATTTTTTTTAAATATGATGTCTCTATGTGGCACCGCTAAGAGGCGCTGCAGGCGCATAACCGATAACTCTGCATGCAAAAACCAGTCAAACACCCACCCACCCACACACACACACACACACACAAGCCCGATTTTTTTTCTATTAGTTACTGCCTGCACTCGCATGGGGGCGCCAAAAACTTTTTTTCAGCAAAGACAATAGAGCAAACTAGTCTTATAGATGGTCTGTGATATATATATAGGGAAGAAGAATTCCACTGTAAATTATATTGATATTGTATTTTCATTAAATGGAAAATTAAATGGTAATTATACAGGAGACTGGCGAAAGGAGGTAGGTGGTTGAAACTTACTTTGAGGTGTTCCTTGAATGATTCTGAACAACTTTATATGCAACTTTTTTATGATCCCTTTTAGTTTAATTAATAAAAAATTAATTAATTAAACTGTGTATCCATACTAAAGTTATTTAAAGACTTTTTCGGTTTTTTAAATTCGGTTTATTTTATTTTAGAAATAGTTTATCCATACTAAAGTTATTTAAAGACTTTTTCGGTTTTTTTAATTCGGTTTATTTTATTTTAGAAAATACTCCGCAAAAGCGTTTAAATAAATTTGGTATGAATAAAACTATTTCTAAAATAAAATAAACCGAATTTAAAAAACCGAAAGTCTTTTAATTAATTAATTTTTATTAATTAAACTAAAAGAGATCATAAATAAAGTTGCATATAAAGTTGTTCAGAATCATTCAAGGAACACCTCAAAGTAAGTTTCAACCACCTACCTCCTTTCGCCAGTCTCCTGTATAATTACCAATTAAATAATATTGTAAATATGGAAATCTATTAAAGCATTTTTATTGATGATCGGAGAAAAAGATTGTTGATGGTGGTCAATATTCGATTAGAGAAGGATGACAGCTGCCCTCGAAGAAAGATTGATAAGAGGGAGAAAGGGTGAGCAAATGAGAAGGAGGAGTAAGAATTTTCATAAAAACAAATATTAGATTCGAGATGACAGACTGTCAAAAAGGGTTTCCGATGCTTGTCTAGGAGTATGTCAAAACAGAACAACCCCAGCAAAGTGACAGAAAGATAAATTCTGCTGGAATTGTAACCTCAATCAATTTTATCCCTCATCGAGGCCAACAATTCTATTTTGAAAATCTGAATTAAACACCAGTATTGCATAAAGTAGGTAGTTTTCTTAATTTATTTGAAACGTGGAATCCTGTTTGACTGTTTTTGAGTCTTTTTTTTGTAAAAAAACAAGTGCGTTTTGATTCTTTTATTATACAATTAAATTTAAAGTTTCACAATTGCAGTAATAAATTTAAAAAGTTTCAAAATAAATAAAATTTTGGTGACCACTACTGCAGATCCGCCTTCTAGAGCGGGCCCTGGAGCCAAGGATAGGACAATCGATGAATAAAATAATAAAGCCCCTCCTTGTTTGAATCTCAAATTTAAATCATTTATTTAAAATTTTATAATATTATTATTATTATTTTAATAAATCATACATTTTTGTATGCCTTAAGGATTATATATTAGATTACTTTTTGATTTAACCTGAGAAGGTCAAAAAAATGATATAATTTATTTATTTGTTTGTTTATTCTATTTTAAAGTAGGAAATAGTGTTATATCAATAAGAATTGCTACTAAATTTCTCTTTAAGTTTCTTGAAAATTTCTGTTTGGTATGTAATCCGTTAGTCCGATTATCTAATAGATCGGAGGGTAACGAAGCCGTTCACTGTAGAAACCCTTGACCCTATCGGTGGAGGGGGGATTTCATCGGCTGTTCTTTAAATAATATATAAAATCAAACCATTTCAATTTTTTTTTTAGATTATTTCTAATATATAAATATACATTTCTTCTTTAAAATATGAAAATTACAAATCATTTACATAATTTAAGAGAAAATTTAATTTTAAAAAATAATTATATATATATATATATAACTCTTTAATTAGAAAGAATAAAATAATTTTTCTATAAGCCTGACAAAGTTTATAGATTTATTGCTTCATATTCATATTGGCCGCATTTGCAATGAAATTTATTTAATATAACAAGAGAAATAGAAAAGATGAAGTTATACAAAAATTTTCAAATTGAATAAAACAAAAAAAAAATATTAGTCTTCTAAAATTGATTTTATGTATTTATGATAAGTAAATGTTATTATTGAATAATAATTAATATATTTTATTTATAAATCAATAATTTTTATTAATAAGGGATTTTATAAATGTATATAGGATATTGTACTCATATTGTCTTGATATGTATAGTTTTGTTTCATTTCTCTCGGGGACATATATAAAAAAGGATCTTTTCTCTATGCCATTTGAGGGGATAAGTCCCCCCCCTACTTCATGGGCGAGACAAGTGATTAATAAGAATTCATCATTAATTTTAATGCTATGAAATATTTTTAATTGCTTTCAAAATGAAAATCTATCCTGAAATCAATATTTATGCTTCAGAATCCGTTGAAAAGCAATTAATCGGAGCAATACAAACGGAGTTAATTACTTTCAAATAGCATAAAACATAAAAATGATTATAATTAAGTAAATGTTATTATCGAAGTAATATATATATATAATAAATAATAATAATTATTATAATTAAGTAAATGTTATTATCAAAGTAATATATATATCTATATCTATATAATAGATAAACTTTTTTAAAAAAAGTTAACTCATATCTTAAAAAATTACGAGTTATACATATAAATAAAATAATTGATTTAAAATTTCATTTATTTATAAATAACTGGTAATTTTTTAAGATATGTGATTTAACTTTTTTTTTTTAAAATGTTTAGTTATTATATATATCTATAAATATATAAAAACGTTATTGAAACTTACTTGCTGCTTTGGAAAGGATGCCGGTAAATTGTAAGGCCGGCGCATACACACTGTTTAGTCTCTAGCACTTGGACCATTCAGTTGGTGGAGGATTCGATAATCAACGAAAGAAGAACCTCTGAAAGCGGGTCAAGATCCTGGGCATGGCGGCGAATAAGCAGAGCATCTGGAAACAAATCAACAGACAACACAATGAAGATTTTATCAAAAAGATTATATATATATATATTTATATAAATAAGAATAAACTAAAATCTAAATCAAGCTGATCTATAGATCACATGATTTCCCTTTTATTTATGCTAAATCATCTTATTTAAACAATCTGATAATACAAGGATAAACAAAGGAAATTGGAGTGATATGCATGAACATAGAAAAATTATTTTTCTCCCATACACTTAAATCCGGACTCATTCATTTTCTTTATATTCCACAATATTATTATTATTATTATTATAAAAAAACAAAATATATTTTTGTATATATATATATATATATATATAAAGAGTGACCATTTATTTTTTTCCTAAAAACGGAACAGTTTTACCGGCCGACGATAGTAAGGGAGGTATTGTTTTCACACCAAATTTCACATGTGGAGATTTTTATATATCTCCACGAATCATGCATTTTGTTAACAGAAAAAAGTATTTTTAGCATCATGTCTGTCCGTCCCTCTGTATAGATGTGTACAGCTTGAACGGCTCAACGGATTTTGATAAAATTTGGTATATTTATTTAATGCATCAGTATGATGAATTGATCAACTTTTGGTGTAAATCTCGAAACCAGAAGTGGTAGTATTACCGATCGACGATAGGAAGGGAAGGGTTATTTTCACTCTAAATTTCACATGAGGAGATTTTCTTATATATCACCACAAATCATCATGTATTTTGTATTGGTTTTATCCTCGAGGAAAAATCATCTTCATTAGTTTTTTCTTAATTTAAAATTACATGACGTCACTCAGCCCTTCATGACGTCACAACCAGCTCATCCTTATATATTATAAATAATATAAAATTAAAAATATTTATGTTATATCCATATTTGTTTTTTATTACATTAACAGATACATTTAAATTATTTGAAAATGTTTCTGTAGCTGGAAATTAATTTATTTCAAACCGTCGGTCGGTACTGTGCCTGACCACAGGTAAACTTATTTAATTTTTGCTAATAGTTTGGGGAGGCTATGAAGAAAATATATATTTTTCATTATTTCTGTTTATTATAATGAAAACAACTGAAAAATATAGTAAATATAGTGACGTATGGTCACTTTATATATTTATATATGACTTATGCGGGACCCTATATATATATGGTCCGTAATAAGTCAGTTAACAGAAAATATAATGGTGAGAAGTTGTATGACAAGATATGTAAATCAGTTGTTAGAAATGAATATGCATTAGATTTTTCTAACAACACTGCATTCTTTAACTTGTATATGCTGGACCTTGTATATATAAGAGTATAATATGCTAAATCTTTATATAAATTAAAAAAATATTGAATTTTAGTAATGTTATATTATAAATGTTAAGATTAAATATGTAAAAATATTATAAAAATAAAATTTCTTATATTGTTTTTCTTTTTGAAAGTAAATTAAGCAAGAAATGATTACTTATATAATAGTTTAAAAATGATGTGTACATGAATCGTTGATGGTAATTAAAAATAAAAAAAAGTATGATATCAATTATTGAAAATGAAAAATGGAGTAAGTAAGAAATAAAAATTTGAATTTTTTTTCTTATCCAAAGAATATTGAAAATCCAATGTTAGTAAATTAAATAGTAAATATAAGTTGGTAGAGGTGTAATATATTTACTATATTGTAAATTATTAAAAAAAAAGATTATTATAAAAATTATATATTTTTTTAAAAATCAATTTGATCAAAGACATGTAAAGAGTTTATATGTATGTTCGGTTGCGGACGAATAGGTGCAAATATTAAAATTTCAAAACATAGCATCAATATTTATTTTGTATATATTGTATTAAATTCAAAAATATAATAAAATATATAAATAAATATTGAATATTTTTATATAGATTTATAGTATTTGCTTTATTGTGTTATTCACTTTTAATGGAGAATTAAATGATCAAACTGTAATGACATTTCATGAATTTTCCAATTTAAAATTAAATCTGTTAACTTTGTGTTACGTCACAAGAACCCATTCCTATTGAACATCTCTTAGAAGTGAGCTTAAAATAACATTGGTAGGAAATTAATTGAAATTTCTCATCTGGATAGTCAATACAACAACTTAATCAAGCTTAATATCCAATGAAGCTGCCGTAGACAATTATCACGTTTGGAATGTGGAAATTGTATTATCCAAAATAAAAAAAAGAACCAAACAAACAACCCTCCTTTAATAAGCAAGTGACTAAAAGCAATATTAATTAATTTGCTACCTACACCCTATATATGTTGGTGTTTAACTTTGAAGTCCACGACTTTAGAAAGCACGTTCATAATTTATCCATCTTTAATTCGCTAAGTGATATAATTCGTCATGAAAGGGAGAAAGAGAGAGAGAGAGAGTGAGAGAGAGGGAGAGAGAAGTAACATAAATGGATCAAATAGTTAAAGTTCATGGAAAGTGAAAAGAGTAAATTAACAGCAAGTGTAAACCAAAGGGTTAGAAAGGAGGAAGGAGATGTGGGTGTGAGATCACAACAAAACAAAATTAGGAGAGGAAATGGAACGATGATCAAATTATTTGAAATATAATAATTATAAATCAACCTCTTTAATACATTAAAATATTAAAAAAAAAATATATAATAATACATAATATTTAAAATATTTTGTAGAGTAGAGAAATGCTTTCCCTATCGAAGTTTACATCTTCTAGTATAATATTTGTTTAAAGGGGAACGAGCTGCGAATGGGCAGACCAAGAATGAAGTGAGCATATATAATATTTGAATAGAATTTGAAGGAATTGAGAGAAAGTCGAAATTGGATGGAAAAATGGCTCAGGATAAGAAAGTTTGGAGAAACGTGGTTGTTGCTGGCAAAAATTTTTGATTTCTGTAATGCTACTAAGATAAATGAGTAGATGATTTTTGGATAAGTTTAATTATTATTTAAAATAATTTATTTATCGGTTGTATTCCATTGCAGAACTGATTTATATTTGGATCATCGTTAGATAATTGTGGAAATTTATTAAATGTATTCCTTCAATTGATTGATGGTCCACTTTACATTAGAAAGGCACTAAATAATTCAGTCTGTTATATAATGGATAATGTATTGACGTTGGTTAATTTGCTATCCAAAACTCTTCGTTGTGTATGTATATATAATTTTATTTTATGCCAGACGTGACGTTGAAAGTAATCTTTACAATTCCGGTGCCGATAACATTTAGATAACAGTTTAGTGGGGGATGTGGCTTTTGTCTTCATTCATGAAGGGCTAAGACATGGTTTTGCAGTGAAACCGACAAGAATGGTCCGCCCCAGTCAACTGAAGAAAGATAGAGAAGCATGGTTGTTCAATGAACTAAATGACATAACTTTCACTATTATTCCACATTCCAGTTTGTTATCAATGGAAACGATCGATGATTTCAATTAACAAATCAAAGGAAAATTTAATAATCGTTTATAATAAATAGGATATTCAAATATCCTATTTATATCAGAGAGACAGGAATTTTTTCCCCAATAATAATATTCTACGTCATGTGCGGTAAATGAATAGCGATTTTTTTTCTTCTTTATTTGCAAAAAATCTAAAAAACTGCTTTCTCTTCGGTTTTGTGTGTTCAAAAGAAAAGGTGAACTTTGCATTATTTCGAAAAGTATTTATTTATTTATCAATATCCATTTTGTCCTCTTCAAAGTAATTCCCCTCAGATATAATGCACTTATGACAACGCTTCTTCCAATCGTCGAAGCACTTCTGAACTGCGCTTTTCGGTATGGTCATCAACTCGTTCTTCGATTCCGACTTTATCTCATCGATTGTGGCAAAACGCTTTCCTTTCAGTTTTGGGAATAGGAAAAAGTCGCAGGGTGTCAAATCTGGCGAATACGGTGGTTGAGGCATGATCACGGTGATGTTTTTGGTCAAAAAATCACAAACAAGCAATGATGTGTGAGCTGGTGCATTATCGTGATGCAGAATCCATGATTTGTTTTTCCCCAATTTGAGCCGCATTGCTTCACGCAAACGTTACATAACTTCCTTGTAGTTTCCTTATTTTTTTTTTAAGTAAAAAATCGAAGAACACGCAAAATGTGACTAACTTTTGCAGTTGTCAAAAACAAACTACTAATCCAAAATGGCGGATAATGTCAATATATGATAACATATGTGTTCTAACATAAAATAAATTTATATAATCGAATATATATAAGCCCGCGTAAATTGAAAATTCACCTTTTCTTTTGAACAGGCTTAGAATTGTACCTTTAATTCTAAACATAGATAGGACTATTTATGAAACATTATTGAACTCATGAAAAATTCATATACGCAGCAACCACCATCCTCCAACTATCCTTTTTTCTCTCTAATATATCTATAATCTACTAATTCACTTCCCAATTGGCCTCCACCAAAAAAATTTCTTGCTAATTTTTTCTCACCCATCCACATGTCCCATCCATCACAATCTATTCAGTATGGAGATGCATAGATATCATGCAATTCTTCTATTAAGCATAGATATCATGCAATTCTTCTATTAAGCATAGATATCATGCAATTCATTATTTATCAAATCACAATAATTAAGCATCATTACGAAAAGATAAAAAACAAAATAAAAATAATCATAGAATTCAAAATTGATAGCTATACTTCTATTTTCTTAATTGAAAGAAAAAAAAAATTATAAATGTATTATCAAAAATGATAGATGAATAATGTGTGATTATGTCAAATTCATTTTATACCATATCTTTTTTTATATATTTATAATAATAATTATTGATTTAATGATTCATAGTAAAATAAATAAATACATTCCATTGGAATGTAATTGTATATTATATATGTGTGTTATATATATATTTATGGATTGAATTCCATTTAATTGGTATTAATTAAACCTTTGAAGGTTTCAGAAATAAAATGGTATAATAATCAATTGTATAATATTCTATGAATAATTATGCCTTGTGTAATAAATACAAACAGTTGAAATGGCACGTGATTCAATTACAGAAGTGTATGTTGGTGATACTTAATCTTTAATCCTTTCCGTATTAAAATTAATAATAAATAATTATTAATTATACAAGTGAAAGTGTTTGTTATTAAATGGTTTTGATTTGAAAACATTTTTAGAATTGTTTTGTTATTATTCTGTATGTAGTATTATAATATGTAAAAAGAAAAATGAATAATATTATCCCATTATTCTACAATAGACTCAAAGATTTTATTTTTAACAAATTTGTTGATATTTTTATTTTTTTTTTTTTTATTTTGTTATGTTTCAAGTTCCCAAGGCCTTCTGTATCGTCATTAATGGCCCAACAACCGGCTTTACTGGATAACTCTTTTGTTTTCAGGCGGATGATTAATATCCTAGTGACCGATTAGTTGCATCATAGGATCACTTTATTTGGAAGTATAAAAAGGTGGCACTATTTGACACTCAATCATCATCATGACTTCTAAGCATCTGACCTCGGCTGGTTGTTAAGTCCTTATAGTTCATACCGAGAATGACAATTCAAGTATATATATATATATATTTGTATTTTTTGAAATATTAAACCGCTCTAAAGATTTTTTTGAAATTCACACCATAGATAATTTTTATAAAGAAAAATCGATCTGTTTTGGTTTCAGCCTGGGGAAAAAAATCATCTTTGTATGTTTTTTTTTCTTAATTTAAAATAATAAATTTAAATGACGTGAACAAGTACGTCAGACAGCAAGCACATCCTTATAAATATAAAATATTATAAATAACATAAAAATAAAAATATTTATTGTAATAATATTTTGTTACCAAATTACGAAATATATATTATGTTATATCCACAGGCCATACTTTTCTGTATTCGATGCATTAAAACGTACGTTTAAGTAGTATATGTTATATGACTATTTTTTAAAATTTATGCTCTTTTAAATTTGCATATAAATCTATTGATATTCTATTCAGCTATCAAGTTTTATTAATTTGACCAGCAGAGGGATACACTAATTTTAAGTCGTTTTTTTTAGTTAGGAATTGGATATAGAAAAATTAATTAATTAAATAAGTTCCCTATATATAAACCGAACCGAAAAAAACGACAATTAGTGAATAATTAGTGAATTAGTCAATAAAACATTAACATACTTAATGGCTGCACATTTCGAAGTTCAAACCTAAAAAATCTTTATTTAATTCATAAACTAGAAGAGACCGAGAAATATTGTATAAGGAAAGTTTCCTTGGAATTAAAAAAGGAATCCACGGGTAAAGTTTCATCCAACTCGATATATATTCGATTGTATCCTATTAACGTAAGTTTATTGGATCAATCTTGAATCATAGTTATAAAGTAACCCTTTTTCGATGTTATAATTAATTAGCAAGTGAGTGAAACCTTTCTAGAGGGAGGAAGTATTGAAAATTAGAAACATTTATTCTCATTATAATAATAATAATAATTGTTATTAGTAAATATATTAAAATATTTTAATCTATAGAATTTATAAAAAAAATTACTTGCATTGTATTTTTAAAAATTCAGCTAAAATACCTATAAAAAATCATTTTTGGGTTTATTGGTCATATTTAATTTTATTTTTTCTTGTAATAAACAGTATTTGTTAAAATTTACCCATAGATTGTGTTAAATTTACATTTTAAATAATATATGCTCAAATTATTAGTAAAATAAAAATGATCAGAATGATTCGAACAGATACCTTTGATAAAATACCTAAAATATATTTCAAAATTTATTTTAATAATCCGTCTCTTTAATTCCATGGGTATTGAAATTCTAAAAAAATCTATAAATCTATAAATCTATAATATAAATATTCAATTCAATTAAAAAAATTCTAAATGTATAAAAATATTTAAATAATTTATTTAAAAAAAATAACATGCGTTTTTTGAGAAGTAAATGATTTTGGGTTTTAACGAAACATTTTAAAGAAGGTTTCCTATTCCAAATAAAAATATTATATAATCATAATAACGTTAATCGACAAATTTCACATCACTTGGTATAATAAAAAGAAGTTAAATAGATAATTTAGAAGAAAAAAAAAACAACTCATCACAATGCCAGTCCTTTAGAAATATTTGATTCTCTTTTTGAGTGTTCAGATATTTCAAAAAGAATAATATTAAGTCCTTTGAATATTTACTTAGAATAAAAAAAAAAATAGTTCTTGTGAAGCTAATTTTCTTTTGTGCTTATTTTACTTTTGACGTAAATGGATAGTTAAAATGAGCTTGGGAATCTTAATACAATAAATACATCATCACATCGGTGACTAAGGAAATGGATGCGTTTTTGTGAATTAGTCACAAAGTCAAATATAAATCAGTATTTCGAAACCAATTCAATACATCTGAATTATGAGAAATCATTATAAAAAAAAAAAAAAACAATGATAAAGATTCCTGGATTACTCGGAAAGTTGATTTCTCAATGGGATTATCTAAACAAAATTAATGTCATCCAAATAAGAATAATTTAAAGATAATTGAAGGAAAATAGAAGAAGTTGAAACTGGAGGAAGAAAAAAAAAACTATCGTGTATATCACACACACAGGGAATAACATATGATGATATGATATGACATATCATTCGATATATACCACTGTGGCCCAAAACCCTTTGCCCAAACGCAAATTATGAAAATATTTAAATTTTTTTAAGATGGTTCTTAAAAAAAAGGTAAAATGATTGCCCAGCATATTTTTTTTTTGCAATGTGGCCCTCGAATGGTCATAGTTTAGACACCCCTGATATATACAATAATTGAATAATTATAAATTTAATTTTTTTAAATTAATATTATTTAAATTATAAAAATTAAAAATCAATATTTTTAAAATTGTCTAAAATTTAACAAAAAAGAATATTTATTAAAGAGAACACAAAAAAAAACTATTAATAAAAAAAATCGAATTATGGATTAAAAATAGAAAGAAATGGTCGAGATTTGATATGAAGATAAGAGTGCCCTTCCCCCACCCCACCCCACCGGTTTGTTAACAAGAATTCTGCAACATACACTCGTAAACTTGAAACGTGGAGATGTGTAAAAAAAACGCATACCGGAAATGAATCGGGATTACAAGTGCACTCAAAATCATGAAAATTTTTTTTTGATTGAAAAGTAAAAAAACGGTTGGTAGGAAATTATTTTGAAGATTTCCATAAATAAAAACTGACCTATCTCTAGAATTGTCTATCTAAACTGGTCAGGTAAAACTCCAAATATCAAAAAAATAATTTCTCTAGATAAAATAATATATTTGGATACTTGATGACGCTTGTAAACAACTGAGTTTTTGGCAGCTCCATCCAACACCTATTCTCTCCTAACTTTCGATTGACATTAGAATAGACATAAACTATATTTTGATCGGTTATTGATCTTTAATACATCGATTTCTGTTATTCGTCTTCAATTTAAGGGATGTATCTCACACTAAAGTGAAATTGAAGAGAAAATATAAGTATGGAAATAAAAGTTCCATAGAAAGAGGGGGGGGGGTGTAAGGATGATTGATTTTCTATATTTCTGGTCATTTTTATCCAAATGAACTCTTTCATTAGAACAGCTGTTTTAAATAAAGCCCTTTGACATTTTGACCCAGCTATAATTCACTTTGGCGTTCTCTCTTTCTCTCTCTTTCCTAAATCCAGATCTATTTCAAATCTCTCTTTCATATCAAATATTCGACAGGAAAGAGTCTCTTTTGACATCCTCTCGCCCCTTCAACCATGCCCTTTTATCTAATAGTACCTGCCAGTGGATAATAAATCGGAATGATTCTCTTTTTCCTGATATAGGGATGCTAAAAGGTCATAAGAGCGTTAAAGTCAAAATTGAATTTGGCATCGAGTACAGAGACAAGGTGGAAGGGCTCCAATAGTTCAGAGGTCGAGTGTGGGTGTAGATTCCAGGGTTAGAGAGAGCTCAGCTGTGATAAATGCGAAGGTGGCGAATACGTATGCCACCCTCACGACACAATTTCCATTTTTAGAAAATAAAATTTAATTAAAACTTTTGTTATTAATAATTTAAAGGATAATTAGATATAAAAATGAAACAAATGAATATATGATAAAATAGTCTCTTAAAATTTAAATTGTTAAAATAATTGATATTGTCACTACCAACATACAATTTATTGATATTTTCGAAATTTTTTTGTTATAATTTACCCCTTTTTTAATGCTTGAATATCGTTTAAATTGATATTCCAAACAAGGGGCGTATGTAAAGGGAGAGTGACAAAATTCATTATTTTTGCTCTAATTCATCCGATTAAAGGTTTTTTTTAAAAAATAAATAAAAAAATTTTATTTTTTTTTTTAAAAAAGAAAAAAATTATAATATATATAGAGCAAGTGTGAAAATAAATAAATAAATATAATAAAATCATAAACAATAATAATATTTAAAATTTATTTATATGAAAAGGGATTGACAAGAAATAATTAAAATATATTAATAAATTCACCTAAAAACACATTCCTATAAGATTATTAATATTATGATTATTAATTATTAATAAATTAATTAATTATTAATACTTTAACCTGAAATAATAAACCGGGCGAAATTTCTGTCAAGACTTTATTAGGAAATAAAAAAATATAAAAAAAACTTTTTTTAAAAACACGCTTTTATTTAAATGCACTAAAAAGTAGAAAATAATTTCTCTACACACACCACGTTTTCCTTACAATTAATCATATCTAAAAAATGAAAGCGTGGTCGCCAAACATGCAGGAAAAGGAAAAGAATACGAAGGGCATTTCATTGTATATGGACAAACCTTTCTGTTTTTTGCTTTTTTCTTTTTCCACTATACTTGAAAACTATGTCTATTTGAAGTAGTATTTGCGTTTTTCCCTGCATGTTTAATGATTAATGATTAATGATTCCTGAAGGAACTTAGGCAGGTGGTTCGTAATGAACCCCTGGTCCAAATCGGATGTGAGTCAAGATAGAACTGGCTGTGAGAGCGAGAAGCCGTCTTTTATAATTAATTTAATAATGAGATTGCAGAATTCATGATGTCATGAATTCCGCTGGTGTTGCAGAATCTGAGACTGTAACTTATATATTAATAATTTGAGTCAACAGAAAAAAAATATGTGATACATAATTTCAGTAAGAAACTGGGAACACTAATTCGTATATTTTTTTTAAATATCTCTTTAATTCAATTTTTTTACCAGATAAAAAATGTTTATAATAATTTTTAAATATTTTTTTTTTTTGTAAATCCCATACAATGTAATTTATGTAAGAGGAAACCCAAGTGACCCTTTATAGGTATAATATAATATTAGAATAATTAATTCAATGGTAGTAAATATTAAAATTTTGTGAAACTATGAATTGAAAATTATAAATGAGAATAGGGCTTGAATGGCTGATAAAAAAAGTTAAATTATATAGGTATATAAAAAACAATTGTGAATTATAATAAAATTATAATATAATATAGGAAAAGTTTTACTGTATAGATTCTATAAAATAATCAAATGGATAGTTAAAAATTCATATCCAAGTTTGAAAATTTATTGCTATAATTTATTCATTTCTTAATATCATTTTTCAAACTTTGAAGAAAAAAAAAGATCGCTTATTGAATTGAATATTAAAATCTTTAAGGTTGATTAATTATAATAAAAAGTTTTAAAATCATGATTTTATTTTATTTTTTTAATTTTTTTTATTTTTTTTTTTTGTTTTATTTTTCTTAAAGCGATATCTTAAAGTGATTGAATTGAGTCAAGTGGATTTTCCGATGTTTCATAGACTTATTCAGGAACCTTTGGAGGGGCGAATGGTTGAAGTAGAGCACCACCGAGTGAGTAGGAAACGGAAAGCAGGAGTCTAAAAACAAGGATCTATCGCTCTGGGAATCGCGTAACGGGAAGTACTGGAAATCAGTTTGAAAAGGAATCACGGCCGGACGGATTCACTGAGGAAATCAATGGATATTGAATTGTTTTGTTAAGTTTAGAACACTCTAGAAAAAAAGTCAAATGCAGAATGAAATGATCGTAGAGTGTGATTGAAAATGCAATATTGGAATTGTGTTCTTATTTTGAAGGGTTGTAATTGGATTTACAAATTATATAATATATATATATATATATATATATATATATATAATTTCCTAAGTATGTATGTATAAAAGTAGGTATGAAATGTCTGTAACATTATGAAGTTAGCTACAAATTTAGAATTTTAAAATTTACAATTTTTATAGAATTTAAAATAAACAAAAATTTGAAATACAAATTGAAATATTCTAATATTTAAATTTATATACAATTTGATATTAATATTATTTTTTTTATTAATAAAAGATAATTTTTATTAAACATAAAAAGAAACCTATCAAAATTATTCATTTGTTATTGTTTTTAAATTTTGTTTTGTTATCAAATATTGAAAAAAAAAATATAAAAAAATTATTTGAACGATTTGAATAAAATTAATAATTATATATTTATATAAATATTGTGTTGTTGTGTAAGTATTTGAAACAAAATCGTTATTATTAATCAATCTCGTGCGGCTAGAAGTCGCCTGTCCCTCTAAGAAGAGTTTTATGCAGTCGACACACACACACACACAGCATATGATGCCGGGAACGGCTAGTATATATATATTTTATATAGATTAAAATTAAACAAGAAACTAGAAACCTTAATAAGAATATTTTTTTTTATTAATAAAAATACTTGTTTAAGTATCAATTGGATTAATATTTTTGTTTCGTGCACATTTCGGTTGTTACACCATCATTAGAAGCTTACTTTTCTCAACAAAGTTATATTGAATTATAATCTTTGTCTCTCTTATATATATAGTTTGAATTTAATTTTTTTTTTTTTTATAATTTTGAATAATTTAAAATTTTGATTCTTATAATATAAATTCGCTTTGTAAAAGAATAAAATAAATCTATTTTTTTTATCAAATTAATTATATAATGAGTTCCGAACGAACGAAAAAACTCCAGTAAAGTTTGAACCGAATAATTCTCTCAGGTTAATTAGCATAACCCTTTTTTTAAAAAATTTCATATTTCACAAATGTATTTTTTGTTTCCCTTGATAGTTAGTAAAAAAAAAAAAAAAAAATAATAATAATATTGAAATTAATTTCAAATCAAATCGTATTATGAAAATAATATCATTAAAAAATAATAAACTAAAAATTTCAATTACAAATTTATTTAAAAGAAGAAAAGTTCCCGAAATTAAAAAATAAATGAAACTTAATAAATTTTATAAATGATTAATTACCATAACCAGAATCTTTTTGAACTTATTTAAATATTATTTAAAATCAATAATAATAATAAAATAATAATAATAAGTATTTAAGTTTAAAATTGCATAACGAGTATAAATATTAAGACAGAAATAAATCTGGATGAAGACAAAAAATAAATAAATAAATAAATATTTGTAAGTGGTAATGACTAGTTGAATGCTTATTTATTAATTTTTCTATTTTTAAATTTGTAAAGTCTAGACGAAGTTTATTTATTATGCAATATCAAAATATAAAATATTTTGTCGGGAGAATCTCTTGGATCTATTCTGGAAAAGGATTGTTTGCCAAACCCCATTTTGATGCATTTAATGTTCTATGGATTTTATTATTATTATTATTATTATTATTATTAATAATAATAATAATAAGATGATTGCTAAATAAATAATTTATTTTAGATCAATAAAACCATATAATTAATATTATTTATTAAATTTATTAAAAATAAATATAATTATAGTCTTCGTTTATTTATTTATTTATTTTTATTTTTCATTTAGAAATTGTATTAATAATTTTTTTTAATTGGATTAGCTTTTAAGTTAATTAAAGCAAATCATTGTATTTATTACAATTTAATTAATTAATTAAACTTTTATTTAAATTGAAGACATTCGATCTCACGAGCTCAAGTATATCGTACCAGGACAATAACTATGAAGCTACTATCTTGGTAGGATTATTATATTATTAAGTATTAAATTTTATCAATAACAGCAAAGGAATGAAAATACTAAAAAAAAAAAATAGAAAATAGAAAGAAATTTTATTTAAAATTCAAAATATTTAGTTATTTGAATAAAATATAAATACATGATCGTGAATATTGATGAAATCAAATAAAAAATTTTAGGTACGTATTAATGGCAGTACATCCTGTAACGACATGAATAATAAGTTGATGGGAGAGGAGAGAAAAAGAGGATGAATAACTTAAATTGAAAAATTACAAAAAAAAAAAAAAAAAAAATTGAAGAGAAAAAATAATTGAAGTAAGAAAAAAAAATTTAAAAATTAAAAAGTTTAGAGATAATAAATGATAAGAGGGGTTATATAGAAAAATAAAATCGTACCAAAGTTACTAAACCCCTGTTTTTGACAAGTTCAATGGATTATATAATAGATGATAGCTAATGAGCTCCCATTCAACTTAACCAATCAATTCCAATAAGGCATTCGCGCGTGCTACACGATTGTTTAAGTAGGGAAATGTGTCAAAATTGGGCGTCGAAATTGATATAAAAAGTACACAAGGTCATTGGCTCGATTATATAAATCATCTCCAATAAAATGATAAGTAATCATAATTATATTGAAGATTATATCGTTTTCATATTTATATGATTTATATGATTTATAAATATATACTAAAATATATCTTGCTTTATAATATTTTTTAATATATAATTAAATTACTATTTTTTTATAATTTAAAATAATTTTAAATGAGATATTTGTATTGTGTGCAAATTGCAATTATATGAAATGAATCGATTTAACGGTAGATGCTATTTAAAATATTTAAAAAAAAATCTGGAGTGTCTCCACTCGACTAGCTCGCAAATTTGAATTGGATTAATTAACATATATTAATTTAAATTAAATTAAATTAATTAAATTATAAAATAAAATTTATTAAACCAGCCTTTGTTGATGGCACAACGTCACGTGTTGGCGCGTGAGATTTGCAGTGTTAAAAAATCAATTCTGAGAATGAATAAAATACTTATTAATTAATTACCTGGCAAGGTGGACGGACGCACATCCCAACCGACTTAACACATTCACTTTGTAATGTAAACTAAAATATTTTATTAAAATAAATATTAAAAAAAATAAATTATAATGCTATTTTTATTTATATTCTGTTTTTCCATGAAATTTAGCCGAGTGTCTTATCGCACGATTAGAAAAACAAATCATTACTTGAATTGTGCTGGTGAGGTCCGTTTACTTTTTATTTAAAACAAAATAATATTATTTAATGTATATTATAATAATAATTTATTATATTTATTAAAAAAATAATTTAAAAAAGAATATTGACTGAAAATCATTTACTAAGAATCGGATATTTATTAAATAAAATAAATAAATTATAAAATATATGATATATATATTTATAATATATTATTAAATAAATAATTTATTAAATAAAATTTTATTTTTTATAAATCTAATGATATTATTACAAAAATAGAAATATAGTAATTTAAATAATATTATATTAACATTTATAATTATTTTATTAAAAATCTAAAGAATAAAATTATAAAAAAAATAAACAAATTGAAAGATTTGAACTCAGACAAAAGAATTACTAATCATAGTCCTAATCGGTGCGACTGTCTCATCAATTAGTAAAAACATAGGAAAGAAATCCACTTGAAGGCTACGAAAATTCAGCCCATAAGCAATACATGGCAAAGACTTTATTCATTAAATATTGATTAAACAAAGAAAAATGATCATGGAAATAGTTATAATTCAAGAAATACAAGAATCAAAAATAATCTTGTATTGAAAGAAGAGATATGCAAAGAATAATCATTTAATATAATGGATCAAAAGATACGACGTCATCAACATGGCAGCCGAAATCACATTGCATCTGTCAAAATTCAATAATTAATATTTAATTAAGGAAGCATCATAAAATTATATAATGCTAGTGAAAATGAATCTACATTTAATAACGAGTATTTTGATATGCGTTTTATATATTGTTATCAGAAAATGTTTATTTCAAGTGTAAACATGATACCAAATAAAAATTAATTATAATTTTCATTTATATTTCACTAAAAATCCATTTTATTGAAAATCTGGCGAAAATTCTGTTGTATCTTTTTACTTTTATTCATTTTTTATGAAATTTTGTTATTAATTTGTATAAACTGAATCCAATTGAATAGAAGTGTTTCTGCTAATTGTCCAAAGAGTTCAATAAATAGGAGTTCCAAATTTTCTAATAGTAAGAAGCGTTGAGAGGTGGGTCCTCTCTCAGAGGCAGTTATAACATATGTCTCACTCGTAAATTAAAGGGTTTTGCTAGTCGAAAGTTTGACGTAATCTGGATATATTTGAATGAACCCCCCGAAGGGGGGTTCATTCAAATATATATAGGAGACTCTACAGAGTCTCCTATAAGAGACAAGATTTCAATTTTTTTTCTTTTTAATAAAGCTATGCTAGGTATTCTCCTTCATCCAAATAAAATGAATTTTTTTTATCAAATAAAGGGAGAGGATAGTAAGGAAATAGATTTATCAAGGAATCTAATTGGAGAAGCACCAAGCTTCGAAGAATTAATATAGGGGGTGCTACAAGCCCTGAAATGCACCATCTTCGACGCCGCCAGAGAGATGTACGCCACTTCAGCGAGACGCCATGTTCATTCATTCTTGGTTTGAACATACATTGAAGCACATCATTGCAGGACATCAGTCCACATCATAGAATTTTTTGAACGTGTATCATAACACATTAAATGTTTATGTTTCATTAAAACACATCAATAAATAATTACATTATTACAGATCACAACAGCTTTCTTCAAATAATTCGTCAAGCATACACACACCACTTAACATTTGGTCCAATTGAGCCGGATTCATCCAGTATATTCAACATTTAGTTCAATCGAGCTAGATACAGCAAGTAATTCAACATATTGAGACGAATCATATCTGAGAAGCCAAGAAATCCGAAAACAGTATTTGTATCTGGAGAAATTGAGCAACTTGATTTAACAAACAATTAATATTTGTTGCTGGAATTAATTTGTGCGGTAAGTCCTTTTCATTCCTTTCATTAATTCATATAATTCATTATAGTTGCATAATTGGTGTAGCCTTTATTCAATATGGAATTGCAGCATTTAAAAAATTCAAGAAAATTAATAAAAGCACAATTGACTAAATTCAAAAATTATGTTGAGTCCATAGAAACTTTCGACCAAGAATCAATTATTCAATCAGTGGATCGTTTAGAAAATTTTGAATCAAAATTCGAAAAATTCAATACAATTCAGGATCAAATTGAACTGAAATGTATTGATAACGCGGAATCTTTCGAAATAGAAATTGAGGAACGATCTACTTTTGAAAATCGTTATTTTGCATTAAAATCCAAAATTAAAAAAGCGGTTCATGAATTTGAGAGAGCGTCTGTCGTTAGGCCAGACGCTGATGTAATTAGCTTAGCATCATCGTCCTCTAAAAATCAATTCATACAATTACCTACCATAGAACTACCTAATTTCGATGGGAATTTTAACAATTGGCTCGAATTCAAAGATGCATTCTCAGCTCTAATTGATCAAAATGATCAATTATCTGAGGTTCAAAAATTATATTATTTGAAATCAACTCTAAAGGGGCGGGCTTTAGAAATTTTGGAATCAATGAAGGTCACGGCTCAAAATTATCAAATAGCATGGGATCTTCTTAATGAAAGATTCGAAAATAAAAAATTATTAATTCACAATCATGTAAAGTCTATATTTGAACTGCCCTCACTACAAAGAGAATCGGGGAGCCATCTACAGATGTTACATGATGATATAAACAAAAATTTAAGAGCATTAAAAGCATTAGGTGAACCAACTGATTCCTGGGATACATTATTAGTTTATTTAATTTCATCAAAATTTGATAGTAAAACCAGAAGGGATTGGGAAATACAGACAACCAGGGACGATAATATTTCTTTTGAAACATTATTAAAATTTATTAGGGAAAAATCTGCTATTTTAATACGAGTTGGAGATTCGAAACCCACTAGGCCAATATCACCAAAATTAAACAAAGGATATACTCATATATCAACTGCAAAATTGTGTGCCTTATGTAAAGAGCCACACGCAATATACAAATGTTCAAAATTTTTAAAATTAAACACTCGGGAAAGAATTAACAACATTCGGAATTTAAAATTATGTTTAAATTGTCTCAAACCCTCCCATTACGCCTCGTCATGTAAATCATCAAAATGCACTAAGTGTAACAAATCCCATAATACATTACTTCATTTAGACCCCGTTGAAATACAATCAAAAATGCAGCCAACAGATGACATAGAAATCAAAGAAAATGATAATAATAGCGATTCAAATAGCACGACCCACGGTTTGGTAGGAATATGTTCCGATATACAATCAAATACAACTTTATTATCCACAATTAAAGTAAAGGTAAAGGATATTCATGGCAATTATCACATATGTAGAGGGCTTTTAGACAATGGATCGCAAAGCAATCTAATTACAAAAAAATTGTGCGATAAATTAAAATCAAAAAAATTCAAAATAGAACATACAATTGCAGGTATAGGTAATATACAACATGAAATTAAACATAAAACAAATTTAGAGATATGCTCGTTGAAATCACAGTATAAGCGAAATTCACAGTTTCTTGTTATGGACCATATTACTGATAAATTACCAACTAATTCGTTTGATATCAATCATTTGAATATTCCAGATGATATTGAACTTGCAGATGAAACATTTAATGAAAGCGAGGATATTGATATGTTAATTGGTGCAGACATATTTTATGATTCGTTGTGCGCAGGGCAAATTTTCTTAGGAAAGGGCCGTCCCATATTACAAAAAAGTAAATTCGGTTGGATCGTAGCAGGCAATATTGGTAATTCACTTAACAACAGCTCCAAAGTGAATTTATTAAGATTAACCGATCTTGAATTTGATTTAAAAAGGTTTGGGAGGTAGAAGAATTTCAAAATGAAACATAACACTTTGACATTAGGAAAACCATTGGATAACAAAAATAAATTGCTACATCTTAATATACAATTAGATTCAGAGCAAATCATTCGTGTAGGGGGTAGATTGCAAAATTCAAAATTTCCACAAAATCAAAAACATCAAATTTTATTATCAAATAAACATAAATTCACTCGATTATTAATGTCACAGGAGCATAAACGACTATTGCATTGTGGACCTCAACAATTGTTATATTCCATTAGACAAAAGTATTGGCCTATTGGGGGCAGAAATCTGGCTAGGGAAATAATTCATAACTGCATTAAATGTTTTCGAGCCAAACCAAAATCAATTAATTATCAAATGGGGAATTTACCAACTGCACGGGTAGAACAGTATATGCTTTTTCACAATGTAGGGGTTGATTATGCAGGCCCCGTACTTTTGAAGGAAGGTAACAGTAGACGGCCTCGAATAGTCAAGGCGTACATTTGCCTTTTTACATGTTTATCAACCCGAGCAGTGCACTTAGAATTGGTATCAGATCTATCGGCGGATATGTTCTTAAATTCATTGAAGCGCTTTATTGCCCGCAGAGGCAGACCATTAGCCATATATTCAGACAATGGTACAAATTTTGTGGGGGCTCATCATAAATTAAAGGACCTTTTCAAAATTCTTAATAACAGCCAAATATATGAAGCTCTAATGAGAGAAAATATACAATGGCATTTTATACCAGCTAAAAGCCCACACTTTGGAGGCTGCTGGGAAAGCATGATAAAAAGAACAAAACATCATTTAAATAGAATTCTAGGCGAATCCAAATTGAATTTTGAAGAATATACCACTGTGCTAACTATGATAGAATCCATTCTAAATTCTCGTCCACTTACACCTTTATCATCAGATCCATCAGATCATAATCCATTAACCCCTGCACATTTTTTAATTGGAAAACCAGCAACAAATATTCCAGAATCAAACTTTGTCGAAATCAAAGACAATCGTTTGAAAAGATATGCATATATCACCAAGCTGTTTCAGTCATTCTGGAGGAGATGGGCTGCTGAGTACATTTCAGAACTGCAGGTTCGTCAGAAATGGACGAATCAATCTGCAAATGTCAAACTTGGAGCTCTGGTTCTTTTGAAAGAAGACAATTTACCTCCGCTGAAATGGTCACTTGGAAGAATTGCAAAATTATATCCTGGCAAGGACAAGATTGTCAGAGTTGTTGATGTATCCATGCCAAATGGAAACATCATCAGACGATCGGTGATGAAGCTGTGCCCTTTACCGATCAACCAAGAAGATACAGTCCACTAAGAGGGGTTTCGTTGAAGATACTTCAAGGCCGGCGGGATGGAGAAGCACCAAGCTTCGAAGAATTAATATAGGGGGTGCTACAAGCCCTGAAATGCACCATCTTCGACGCCGCCAGAGAGATGTACGCCACTTCAGCGAGACGCCATGTTCATTCATTCGTGTTTTGAACATACACTGAATCACATCTTTGCAGGACATCAGTCCACATCATCGGATTTCTTTGAACGTGTATCATAACACATTAAATGTTTATGTTTCATTAAAACACATCAATAAATATTATATTATTTGCAAGCATTTGATTTATAAACATTTATTCATTTCACATTATTTCTCCAGATTACATTATTACAGATCACAACAGCTTTCTTCAAATAATTCGTCAAGCATACACACATCATCTCTACACTAATGGTCAAAGACATGATTTCTCCAAGGGAGACGACGGGGAAGAAATCATGAGCTCACGAGAGGGCAGGTACGCCAATCCCTGAAGTAGAAATCTTTTCTATCGGAATTTCAGAAAAGAAACCACCCGTTACCCTTCAGAATGTTTCGATGTACTCAAATTCATTGACAATTTTATCAATCTTATTCAACTTTATCAGCGTCTATTGATTTGTTTTCTGATTATTATATCTTATAGAGTTTTATTATATAGAATTATAATTCAAATATTATTAGTTATAAATTTTAGTTATTGGAGTTTTATACGCTTTATAATTTTATTCCTTCAATAATAATAATAATTATTAAAAAAATAATTTATTAAATAAAATTTTATTTTTGATGAATCTAAATATATATATATTTCTAATGATATTATCACAAAAATAGAAATGTAAAGAAAACTTGATTGATATATGCAATGCGTAGATTCAATATCAATTTTCTAATATTTGATCCGTTCCTGGATTATAATTGATGTTTAAGAGGTTGTGAAAAGCACAGAAGAGAAGCACTTACTCTTCATTATAATAGACAGAACAATTACATAATATTTTCATCGCGTAACTATAAATAAATTAATCAATGTTAATAATTAATCATAATAAAAAAGGGGAGGGTAAATATATAATAAATAATTCATTTAATACTAATCATACTATACACTATATACCAAAATCAATTATCAATCTAGGTTCTTTTTTCTTATGAATAATATACCTAAAACGACTTATAAATTATAAATTAAAATTAATAAATAATATTTATTAAACCAGCGCATGTTTGGCTGTTAGTTGGTGGCACCACATCACGTGTTGGCGCGTGAGATTTGCAGTGTTAAAAAATTAATTCTGATACTTTCAGCGATTCAATCAAGCTGGAATTCTATATATAGCAGTTTTATACAATTATTAATCATGTGAAAAATTATCAAACATATATCTTTATTTTTACGGTCACTTTAGAAGAAAAAAATCAAAACGCTGTAGGTTACGACCCTCTTCCGGTTGAGCTACATTTCTCAGAAAACTATGAATTTTGAATAATGCCTATGTACCAAATTTCATCATTCTAGCTCAAACCGTTTTTGCGTAATCTTGGTTACATACATACACACATACACACACACAGAGAGACATTTTTCTCAACCTCTTAGTGAAAATGATTCAGGAACCTTCAAAACGTATAAAAACATGAAAATATCAACATCGAAAATTTTCGTGATCGCAATACTATCTCTGGCGAGATAGTAAAAAAAGTTAAAAAGTTAAATTTAAAAAATTAAAAAAAAAAAATAAATGAGTTAAGAAGAATATTTATTATATTTACACACTATGTAAACCAACATGGATAAGGATTAATGAATTATTCGATGAAATTTCAAATTTATTGCTATATTTGCTTTATTCGGATTTTGCCTAGTGCGTTATCCTCAGAAGCTTCAGAGTTAGGGAAGAAGAAAGGGTTTGATGATCACTTAACAGGAGAAATGCGCATATATAAAACAAATAATTTAATATAAGTTGAAATTTCAATGAGTGTTTAATTAGAAATCATTCTTATTAAATGGTATATTTTTCACTAAACTTATTCAATTATATAATAAAAATAAAGATATATGTTTGATAGTTTTTCACTGATTAAAAATTGTATAAAACTGCTATAAATAGAATTTCAGCTTGATTGAATAGCTGAAAGTACTGAAATTAATTTTTTTTATTTTTTAACACGTTGACTGCCAATCACGGGCCAGCACGTGACGTGGTGTCATCAACAAAATGCCAAACACGCGCTGGAGCGTAATTATAAAATTCTTCAATGAAAAACTTAAATATTACGTAGGTATCATATATTTATCTTTTATTACTATTTTCAAGTTATATTTCTTACAATAAATATGTTCGAATCTGGGTAAAATCTACTTTCATGTGAAGGCATTAACTATCAATGTAATGACTTTAAGAGTCTGTCAGTCAAAGTGTTTTGATATAAAAAAATGAAGGTAAAGGTTTTAAATTTAAATTTAATATATGATAATTAATGAATTTAATTGTATAACAATTCTACACTGTAAATTTAACTTTTTTAATTAATTAATCCAATTCAATTATGCTTAATTGATAATTTATATATATATATAATTAAATTTAATTTAATATAATATATGTTAATTAATCCAATTCAAATTTGCGAGATAATCGAGTGGAGACTTTTTTTTACAAATATCAGGATGATAAAAATTGAATGGATAGAAATTTGAATTGATTTTTTTTTTGTTTGTTTCGTAAAAAAAAAAGTAAAAATATATTTGAATTATTAAGATGTAACATTCAGAAATTATTTGTAAATTTTTCAGATAAATTACTGTTTTATCTATTTATTGATCAGCTTATATCGGAGCAGAGATTTCAATATATAATATTTTTCCAACGGATATGTATTCTCGATTGATTGATTTGTCAATGTCAACCACCTTCCAATAGAAAATAGAAAATAAAAATAGCTTCCTTATTCGAACCTTTATTCCTTATGAGATATTGCAAGAATGGTGAAATTAACGGATAATATTTTTTTATATATAATGATAATCATAAATGATTAGGTTGAGTTGCCCATTTTCGATAAAATTTATCTCATCTAATTATACTAGCCAAAATTGTATATATATATATATATATTTATATATATATTTGTATTTTTGAAATATTTAACATTTTTTTGAAATTCACACCATAGATAATATTGATAAATAAAAATCATTCTGTATTGGGTTCAGCCTCGGGAAAAATCATCTTTCTTAATTTTAAATGACGTCATCAACTACGTCAGAAAGCGCTTCCTTAAATATAAAATATTATAAATAAAATAAAATTACTAAATATATATTATGTTATATCCACAGGCCATACTTTCAGTACACTAATAGGTACGTTTAAGGTCTGATTGTTTTATGACTATTTTTTTTTAATTTATGTCCTTTTAAATTTAAATTATTTGAGGGGGGGCTCAGTGAACCAGGTACTACATTAATATATAGGTTTGATTTGTTTAAAATTAATAAATAAAAATAAAATAATATAACAAAATTAAAACTAAAAGAAAGCATATATATATATATATATATATATATATATTACTCTGATGACATATATATATTATGTATATAATAGCAATTGGAATCCAACGAGAATAGTTGTTCATGATAAGATAAAAAAAGAGAATGAGTGATATATTTTTATCTAAAGCTTGATATAGGAAAAAAATCCATGTTAAAAAAAAAGATCAGAAATCGATTTTTCAACCATTCCAGATGATTTACCAAGAAAGATTATTATTATGTTTTTTTTTTACCAACTTTTATGTATAATTATCGTGTATAAAAATTCGAATCTTACTATTTATTTAGATTTGTGATCTCATCAATCATTGATTTATTTTAAATTTTTGATGAGATAGATTTATATATAATAACAATAATTATATTGATAAGAGGGATGTAGAGGGTCCATTAATACCATTAATATATACAATTAAATCCATTGGAGTGATTGATCATTTTAATATCAGCTTTGATGTAATTCCAAATGAATGTTGAACATTGAACAGATAATTTTGTACTGAATATGGCTAAAAAAAATTAATTAATTAAAAAAATATTCATTTAATTATTTAGACATTAATTATTTCTTTTAAAATACTTCTAAAAAGTTGCACCAAATAAAGAATTTAATTATTTTTATTTTTATTACATTGCGAGCCCGCCCCCTGGCCCCGCTTGGGTATAACGATGGTTCTGTTAAACACATAACATCATCAATATATTTAAGAGAATTAAATTGAGTAGAAAAAACAATATATACTATTTAGAGAAAATATACACTTAGAATTCCTTGTAGTAACAAGAAGTTGGTATGAAATTAGAGAATACTAAACTTTTAATAAATTCAGTCGTTATAATACTTATTGAGGACTTTTATGAAGAATATTAATTGAAGTTGGATTCTACATTGCATTTATAAAAATAGACAAAAATACAGTTAATATTTTTTTATCTATCGATCTGTAAATGAAAATGAAATATTATCCGAGCATTATTCGTTTGTTTTTTCCATCAGTTAGATTAATTTCCAAATCAATAATTTAACAAAAAACAAAAAAAAAAAAAAAAACAAAAAAAAAAACAAAAATACAAAAAATATCAGTTGTTGATGTTTTTAGGTAGAGTCGTAGAAAAGAGATAAAGAAAAGCGAGAACGTTAAAAAAAAAAGAGAAAGTAAATGAATCAGAAAACAGTAATGAGTGAGAGAGAGAAAGAGAGAAGAGAGGGGGGTGGAAAGGTGACTCTAGAAAAGCATTCTTTCAGCTCAATTAGTTTGAATTTCAGTCAGATAAATACAACAACCTGTTTTGCGATTCATTCTAAATGAAACAAATAAAATAAAACAAAAAAAAAAAAAACTAACAAAAACAAAATCATGATTAAATTGTAATTGATCGCTAATTCAAAAAAATAAAAAATAAGATAGAAATATGAGAAGTACGATTTGAAATAAAATACAATTACATATATAAATTGTTTATAATTTCAATAAATAAAATAAAAATTTTTAATAATATAATACTTAATAATAATGATAATAATTAATAAGGTAATTGTTCATAGTAGTTGTCATGCCATGGATTTGGATAAAACTTTACCAGTGGGTTCTTTTTTTAATTCCAAAGAAACTTTCCTTGTGCAATTTAGTTTATTTTACGTGATAAAAATTATTAAAATTTGCATATAAATCCATTGAAATTCTATTCAGCATTCATGTTTTATTAATTTGACCAGCAGAGAGATCCACTGATATCCAGTTTTTTTTTTAGTTAGGAATTGGATATAGAAAAATTAATTAATTAAATAATTTCCCTATATCCAAACCGAACCGAAAACCCCCCGAAAATTAGTGAATAAGTCAATAATTAGTGAATTAGTCAATAAAACATTACATAATGGCTGCACATTTCTACGTTCATAACCAGCTAATCTGAAAAACTTAAAAAATCTTTATTTATTTCATAACATAGAAGAGACCGAAAAATATTGTTAAATAAAAAGGAAAGTTTCCTTGGAATTAAAAAAGGAATCCACTGGTAAAGTTTCATCCAACTCCAAGACATGACAGGTAATCTGAACAATTACTTTTAATGATTTATTTAAGAAAAAAAAGTGTAAATAATTGAATGGCATAGTTAATCAAAGAAGATATGAGTGAAGATATCTAACTTGTAAATAAATAAATCGATAGGGAATGATTATATAATTGAAATATATTTTAATAATAATTGATTTATATTTTATATAAAAAATATCGTTTAAATTTAAATTAATTTATTTTTCTTTTATTTATTATCAAAATAAATGAATTCGAAATAATAGATATATTGGTTTGAAAGATATTGGAAGATTTTTTAAAGATATTGAAGATATTCTCTCAAATTATAATTTGTTTCGTGTTTAGCTAATCTATATTTAATTTACAAGTATAATACTTATATTTACTGTACAGTTCTTATTTATTTGTTAAATATAATTTTGATATTGTAGTTAAATTTATCATATGAACAAATTTAAAGTTAAATTTAAACATAAATAGAAGAAAAAAAAATATTTTTTTTTCATCCTAACAAAACAATTGATTTAAGTTTATATAATTTAATTTCAAGTTGTTTTTTATTTGTTATTGCTTTTGGAAGCCACAGGTGCAGGTGCATTTATAGTTTACTTTTGTTTGAAGGTAAAAAAAAGACAAAATCCAGTGTTGCCGATAATTTACAAACAATTCAATATAATAAGAGAGGGTATTTGGCACTTGAATTAAAAAATTATATTTCTATTTTAAAAAATATTAACATTGCCAATACAAAAAACAATTTTTATAAAAAAAACAATCGATCTGAATTGGTGTCAGCCTCAGGAAAAGTCATCTTTATTAGTTGTTTCTTAATTTGAAATTGTAAATTTAGATGATGTCAGAAACTACGTCAGACGGCGCTTCCTTAAATACAATATATATATTATGTTATATCCAGAAATATAAATAAAATAAAATATCGAAATATATATTATGTTATATCCACAGACCATACTTTTCTGTCTTTCAGTAAGTAAGTTTAAAGGCTCTATGCTTTATGACTTTTTTTTTTAATTTATTTACTTTGAAATTATTCGAACGGCGCCTCGGTGAACCAGTTATATAGTTATATAATAGTATAATAAAATTAGAAAATTAATTTCTGGAATTTGTAATTATAATTATAATAGACATAGGTATAAGGTTAAAGCTTTATATTTATAAATATATATAAATTTGATGAATTTATTTATTTGATTTATTTATGTTCCTTAGGTCATAGTTAAGCTCTGAAGATGATCTTGCCTAAGAACGAACCGTCAGTCTAGTGGGAGTAAATAAATAGATGAAATAAAACTAAGCTGTTTTTCTTCATTTTTTTTTCATCATTCATAATTCTAATAAATGTATTAAAAAATATTTATATAATGATGATCTGGAAATAATTATGTACATATGTCATTTTTTACACAAATGTATTTCCATGTTAATAAATAAAATATAAAAAATAAAATATAAAATATAAATAAATTATAGAAAATAAGGAAATAATTATTATTTTTTTTAAACTTTTAACTATTTATTATTGGTATATAAACATATATTAAATATATATATATAGTCTATTCATTCTTTTAACCTAATTACTAATGAATATTCAATTTTACATTTTTCATGAATTTAAATAAATAAATAATAAACGAAATAAAAGAAGATAGAAATAAAAATAAATAAAAAATATATATAAATGAATATTGGTTGTCAAATTGGAATTAAATATTGTTTTATTTTCATGGAAATATAATTTATTTTTATTTAATATTATTTTTTTATTTTCAATCTTTTATTAATAATTCTATAATCCTGTTAACTATAAATATTTATTTATTACTTTTTAGATTTTTTTTATATTTTTTTAATATTCCAGGTGTATATGAATTGAAAAAATAGGATGGAAAATATATATATATATAAAAAAAGATGGAAAAATAAAGTTTTTAAATATAAATTCATTTAAAATTTAAAAATGATTTTATATATTTTACTGTTTAAAACAAATTAAAATAGATAATTATATTCAAATATGAAGATGATAATTTATTCAGATTGAATTTATTAAAAGCTACACCTGATAAATGCAAAATTGAGGATGAGTGAAAAGGAGGGGTTGAAATATTATATTCGATTTAAGCATTGCATGTCATAAAAATGACAGGCCATTTGACATGTCTGCTTATGAAAATTCAATTAATTTTCTTCTACACCAAAACCTGAAAATTGTAACAAACATTATTCAATCTCGAAGATTGGAATATTGGTAAAAACAACCCAAATGGAAATCAATTCAAGAATACAGGGGTGTAGAAAGGGAGGAGGGGTGGGGGGGTGGAGAAGAGTGATTTTAATAGAAATACTTGTTTTCTGAATCAATGATCTGGAGTTTTAGTCTGGTTTATTATAAATGGTTGATTATAATAACCACACTTATTAAAATTACAATTATAATAAATGATATAATAATGGAAAAAAAAAATAATAAAAACTTTAAAATTATGAGTTTTATTTTGATTATTAATATACGAGGGTGGGGTGAAAAGTTGCCGACCTGACCAAGAAAGATGTTTTTAAATTTTATTTTTGCTTTAATTTTCAACATGATCTCCATCCACACTGATACATTTCTCATAATTAAATTAATTAATTAATTGATTTAATTTAATTTAATTTAAGTCTCATCAACAGTTATGAATCGACGCAAAAATTCGTTTGAATTACGCCTATAGCAAAGCATTTTTAGTCTAACGTTAGCAAACGCATAAGCAAAATATTTCGCACACGTTCAGCTGACATCGTACAGGTCTCAGCTATCTTGAATGTTGAAAAATAATGAAAAAAAAAATTTAAAAACATCGTTTTTCTTGCTCTCGTATATATATATATATATATATATATATGAATATTAAAGGTAAATAAATTATTAAATCAAATATAAGTACACACCCCACCCTCGTATATTAATAATCAAAATAAAACTGATAATTTTAAAAAGTTTTTATTATTATTTTATTTCATTATTATATCATTTATTATAATGGTAATTTTAATAAGTGTGGTTATTTTTGTTGGTCAGGCCGGAAACTTTTCACCCCACCCTCGTAATTATTAATTAATTTGATATCTTAGATTAAATTTCATATAGATTAGAATTAAAAATATTATAGTGGTAGTTTTATTATTATTATTATTATTATTATTATTATTATTATTGTAGCGTTTTAAAGCAAGGGCCATTTGTGTCAAGGAGCAATTATCCTGCAAATCTCAGTCATTTAATCTTTCTTTCATACAAGAAACCTCATTAACACAAATCAAGCCTTCTTCGCCGACAAACAATATATTGGATCGATTCCATTGAGAGACTGTAAAGGGGTTTTCATTGATCATGATTTGAATATATAAATATATATCTTAATAATATATCACAAGTATAATTGAAGCAAGAGTCAAATTTATGTTACGTTGACTATGAATGAATATTAAAATAAATAAGCGACTGTAAAGGAATATCCATTTAGCATAACTAAAATAAATAAATAGAAATTCATTAAAATAACCTTTTCATCTTTTGAATTTCGAGACCTATTACTGAATATTACTGAAACGACAAATAGATGAATAATGGTAATCTATGAAATGTAATTAAAACATATTTGTAGACTGAAAATCAAGAAGCAGGTTGTCAATAGATTTATACGAGTGTTTATTGTAGATTGAATAGAATGAATTCTATTCAAATAAGAGAAAGTGACCAGCCATTTTGAAAATCCTGTTCTCGATTTTCCAACTCAAGGTAATATTTATATCTATATCTATATATCTATATATAATATACCCACATGATTAACTAACTACCTTTGTGTTAAAATTCTAATCCGAGTTCGATTTGGTTGCTAACCGATTGGCAGCCTTGTTAAGGGAAAGAGAGGCAAGCGCGAGGATTCTGGTCAGGGACATGAAATAACTGGAACGTAGACAAGTGTGTCAGACAAAAAGGCACCTGCAACACCGAAGTCATGTCATCATCATCCACCTCATCAGTGATCAAATACAATTCTTGGAGGAGAAATGACATTCCGTTTGGGGTGGTGGTGGGAGGAGGGGGAGGAGGAGGACAGAAGTAGGCAGGAGTGTGGATTAGAACGCGACATGTGGATTCTTTATGAATGGGACAGAAAGAGAGAGAGAGAGAGATGTAAAGGGACAAAGGCTAGCTGGCGGGGCCGCAAATGGGGGACGATGTTGGAAAAGGCCTCGCCCAGGAGGTGAGCTCATCATTTTGACGTCATCACGCGAAACTGGACACCATAGAAGGAGAAACGAACAGAGAGGGTGACACAACTCATAAGGAGTAAGTAATAGGCACGAGAGAGAGGGGAGGGAACTAGAGAATAAAACAATATTTAAAGAAGGAAATGCTTTGCTTATCAAAAACAGGAAATAGTAAGTGATAAGCAGATTTCTATAGGTTCCAAATGGAATATGTAGAATAAGATATATAATAAGGTCGTAAAATCGAGGAGGTTAGAATTGGTGGAACACGTGGCTAGAATGGGAGAGAAAAGATTTGTTTGTTGGAAGATCGATTGGGTAGCGAGTGGTTGGGAGACCAAATATGCGGCGGTATAAAGAGGAATGTGAAGAAATTGGGAGAGAATAAGAATTGGATGGAATTATCTCAGAAAGATGTTTGGAATAAATGTGGTTGCTTTAATTATTGTATGTAATTTTCTTATTAAATATGTATTTTTCTCTTAAAGATATATTTAGTATAAAAGTTACGCTATCTCAGAAAATCCAAAAAAACTAAGTTATACACTTAATATATATATATATATATATATATATATATATATATATATATTCTAAAATAGCATAACTTTTATAGTAAACATTATTTCACAGCGACACTTTAAGCATTTTATAGTGTTAATATTCCATATTAAAATTTAGTAAGTTATTATTTATTAAAGCGTAAAACAACATATTTTTTATAGCGTTTAAACATGTGGAATTTTATATCAACAATACAGCATTTACTGGAAGCATTACTTTTTTGCTGAAAGTTTTTCATTGGCTTTGAGATACATATGGTGAACATGCACCAACTCGACAGACTAGTGAAAATTGGTTTAAACAATTTAAAAGGGGTAATTTTGAACGTAAAATAAAGAACGTTCTGGCCAATCAAAAAATGCGAAGCTGAAGAATTGGAAGACATATTGATGAAATAGTCAGCAAAAATAGAAAAAAACAAAAAATTTGCAGAACAGTCACTCAAGCAGCCATAAGCAAAGGCTTACATGCCACAAAGAAGACAAATGGGTACCACATGAATGATTGAAACCAAATTTACTACAATAATCCTTAATGGAAAAAAAAATGGGTTCATCCAGGTAAACCATCGACAATTCATGGAAGCATTGTTATGTTGTTCAATTGATGGAATCATAAACGAATGGTGTACCATGAGCTGATAAATTCAAATATTATCAACAACAATTAATAGATTTGAACCATGCATGTGTAAAAAACGTCCTTAAGATCAATGCAAAACGCCATTCAAAACCAGCACTTCAGAAATAAACAATTTGATTTGGATTAATTAACAAATATATTATATTTAAATTAAATTTAATTAATTATAAATTATAAATTAAAATTAATAAATAATATTTATTAAACCAGTGCATGTTTAGCTCTTTGTTGATGGCACCACGTCACGTGTTGGTGCGTGAGATTTGCAGTGTTAAAAAATTAATTCTGGTACTTTCAGCGATTCAATTAAGTTGAAATTCTATATATAGCAGTTTTATACAATTTTTAATCATGTGAAAAACTATCAAACATATATCTTTATATTCTTTATTTTTACGATCAGTTTAGAGGAAAAAAAATGAAAACGTGGTAGGTAATGGTCCTCTTCCTAATGAGCTACATTTCTCAAAAGCAAAACTACGAATTTTGAATAATGCCCGTATACCAAATTTCATGATTCTAGCTCAAACCGTTTTTGACTAATCTTGTCTACACACAGACAGACATTTTTCTCAACCTTAGTGAAAATGATTCAGGAACCTTCAAAATGTATAAAAACATCAAAATCTCTTAGATCTTGCCAATGTAGAGAAAGAATATCACAATCCAATTGTCAGTTGTGTTTAGGTTCAATTGAAAAAGCAAGGTATGAATTTATTAAGGTTTTTCAATTTGAAAACATACCTAGTAATTTTCCAATAAAATTTCATAAAGTTGTCAAGTGAAGTTTTAATGAAAATATTTTCAAATCAAAGTTATTATAATGAAATTAAAATTATTTTCTTTAGAACTAGAGGATAATAATTGTTCTGGAGGTAAGAAGCCTAATTTTAAAGTTTCAAAATAGTATACCTTGGGACAGTTTAAAATCCACCTTAATGATATGCCAAATTAAATTTGCTTTACAAAGATTTATTAGGTTTAAAATAATTTTTTATTTAATCTAGATAAGTGTTATTTTAGGCATAGAATTAAAAAAGAGCCTATATATATATTATATATATAAATATAAATTGTTAATTAAAATTTCTGGAAAAAGAGATTCATCTAATAAAGTTCATTCTTTTCCCTTCCTTAATTTATTCACCCCACAAAGTACCGGTTACAAATTCTGATAAATTTTATTAGAAAGGAAATTAAAATGTTTTTTTTTTTCAATTTTCTATTCAACTCAAAAGATATATATATATATATATATATATATTCCTCAACTTTTTTTATTTTTATTTTTTGATTATTAAATATTTAATTGAAATTCAAAGAATAATTGACGTTAATCTTAAATAATAAAAAAAATAGGGTATAATATACAATAAAGACGTATATGAAACAAAATGAAAATTAATTTGTCTAAAATTGATATTAATACTTGAAAAAATAATTTATTTTTAATATTAATTAACAATAAAACAATTGTAATAATTTTCGCATGAATAACTATCTAATTGGAGATATATTAATTAATTATTAATAAATATTAAATTCCACAAATTCGAGCACATTGAGCAAAAAAAAAAACGAAGGGGAAATTTTATACCTGGGTTGATCCTCTCAATGTGCCATAAGTTTAACAATTATTGTATATATATATTTAAAATAAAATAAAATAAACATACTTTCAAATATTGAATTGTTAGAAACAATAATTAAGATACTTCTCAGTGTGATAATAAAGAAATATATATTTAATGAACATTATAAATAAATATAAGGGATGATTTTGTTATTTTTTATTTGAAATATATTTTGAAATAATTTTAAATATGTATATATATATATCCTTTTGTGCATTTCGGTTGTTACATCATTTAACCTTACTTCTTTTCAACGCAAATGAATTACTAAACGACAATAGAAAAATTACAAATATAAAATAAATTTTTTAAAAATTTTTCAATATTCGTATTATAACACGATAAGAGAAAGATTATTCTTTTCGACTGATATATATTAAAATATGTAGCTGTTTTAATAGATGTTAGATGAAATGTTAATTATAACTAAAATGCGCATAAAATATACATAAAGAATAGATAACTAGAAGTTTTAACTATTTTCAACTTTCCTTTATGGTGTAACAACCGAAATGCATATCAAACAAATAGATCTATTACATTAAACTTAACAATTGGTTTAAATAAAAACTTATATTGGTTTTTAAGTTTAATTTTACTGTATATAATATATATATATTCAAACAATATTTCTTCTATGGTTAATTCTATTTATTAATAACAAATTGAAAGTAAATTTTAATAACCTATATAGTTATTTTTTAAAGCCTATTTTCTTATTCAATTTCGAGAACCTCTCCTAAATATTTTAAGCTTCCTCTCTCATTTTTGTTATAGGATTCGCCATTAAATTTAGAGGGTTGTGTTAGCTACTCGGGTTGCAGCGTGGATGGAGTATATAGAAAGGATTTGAATATTGAATTGATAGGATTTTTTAGGGTTTGGGACACGACTTCCTCCATGGAAGGTGAGAAAAAGTCGTGGCTTGCGTGAGCAGGGTTGCTTCCCTGAAGTAGACCTCACTCTATCTGGATCATAGAGGGTCCACCCGCTACTCCTATCTACGAGGTTTCAAGAAAACAGTGAGCAAAACCTTAACATTTGATCGAACTTGGCGTCCTTTTTTCGGTCTTAAACAGTAAACAATCATTTTTTAAGTAAAAAATCGAAGAACACACAAAAATGTGACTAACTTTTTCAGTTGTCAAAAACCAACTACTAATCCCAAATGGCTGATAGTGTCAACATATGAGAAACATAGTGTACCAAAATAAATAAAAAAAAATTCGATAATCAAATGTACACAGCCCGAGAAAATTCAAAATTCACCTTTTCTTTTAGACAGACCTCGTGTATACAAATATAATAAAAGTTTATTCTGAGTTCTTTTCAGTTCAAAAAAGCTTTGAATCCCGACTTTTCGGATGTGTCATTTTCATAAAATAATTAATTATTTAGAATGATATTGAAAAAAAAAATTTTGAAATATTTTTTTAAATGTTTCCGTCCAAAAAAACATTTCAAAAGAATTGGGAAATGATAAGAGTGGAGATATAAGAATTTCCAATAGGGCGATGATAACAAGTTTCTCTCAAAAGCAAGCATTTCGTGTGATTCATCAAACAAATGGTTCCATTCGATGACATGGCGTCCATTAAATGATTATAGAAACTTAGTAAGTATGGAAAATGTGAAGTTGAAAATAGTTAGGTAAGAAGATGAGAGACAAAGAACGAATTGTTAAGAAGAAAGGGGTGGGGAGAGGAGTGGGAAGAATTTAAAAAAATGTAAAGCAATTAACCTCTCTTGTTAGGAAATTTATTGAAATTTATTGAATAAAATATATATATTCCAAGCGCTTATACCAATTATAAACATTTTTTTGAGACAAAGTAGACTCGCCGAACGCCACATTCAACATTTTAAGTGCATTGGAGCACTTTATTTCATTTTTAACACAAAGTTGAATAAAGATTCTTTAAAAAAAAATCGAAGAACATACAAAAACGTGACTAACTCTCTTTTTCAGCTTTCAAAAACAAAATACTAATCCAAAATGGCTGATAATATCAACCTATGAGAAACATATGTGTACCAACATAACAAAAAAAAAACTCGATAATCGAATGAACACAGCACATTTTCTTTTGAACAGACCTCGTAGATAGATATATTTTAAAGAATATAGAAAAATGGGAAATTGAATTTGATTATAATCCGTTTATATAATAATAAAATTAATTCTATCGATAATGATAAAAATGAATTCACGTGTTTGAAAACGAGAGATGAAGGGAGGTTGAGAAGAGGAGCCAGGGAGGGAGAGGGGTGGAGGGTGGAATTTGGAAACTTAGTAAGAAGATTAATTCTGACTCAGGAAGTGGATGGAATACGTTCAACTTTACAGATTTAATTCTAAGAAGATTAGCGATAATTAAAAGATGTATTGCTATGAAGTTAGGCTTTTTCAATTCAATTTTAATTAAAATATAAAATATAAATATTTATCTGAATTAATCTCTTAATTTACTTCTTGTTTACTAAAATAGGAAAGAAAGTGCGATTAAAATCGATTACTGTTTTTAAAAACACACCCCCTCGCGTGAAGAAGATTGTTTTTCTATTCCAAAGAGATTTATCATCAGGATATGATTTCGAAAATAAAGAAAGCATGTTACGATTAAGTAGAACAGTGATTCTCAACCACTGTGCCGCGGCACTTTAGTCTGCCGCGAGATTACGAGGCTCTTAAACTTTTTTTTTTCTAAATTTTTTCAATTTGGTTCTAAAAAAAAAAGGTAAAACGTTTTTGGGACCAGGTTCTTAAACATTTCCGACTTTGTTTCTAAATTTTTTCAATATGGCGTTCTAAAAAAAAAAGATAAACCGTTTTTTCAATATGGTAAACTTTTACGCTTATTTTCTTTTCTTTGTGTGCCGCCAAATTTTTAAACCGTTAAAAGTGTGCTGTGGTAAAAAAAAATAGGTTGAGAATCACTGAACTAGAAACTAAATATTAAGATGGAAGGGGAAATGGATAACAAATGAAAAACGAATTTGGAAATGATTAATGAATAAAAATGTGTTGTTTTTTGGGGGGGTTTTTAAATAATATTTATTTATCTTGAAAATGATTATTTTAATAATGCATGAGTGAGACGACGAGATTTTTATTCTACTTGAATAAATGGTAAGGATTTATTAGGTCTGGCATAATCTGAATTCAATTAAGAAAGAAATTAGAATTGAAAAAGTGCACTAATCGATTTGGTTTGCCAATTCAAGATCAAATGACATTTTCTACAGCGGTGGTGGAAGGAAATCGTACCGAGAATGTGAATCCACTTGCTAATGAGGGCCGCTATGAAAAAGAAAAGAAACAAATCAATTTTATTCATTCTGATAATAAATACAATCAATCATTTTAATCGGTCATCAAATAAAATTAAAAATATCATCGGAAATAAATAAAATTTAAAAAATTTGTTTCAACTCTCCACTTAATGAAACAATTTCAATTGTGCATATAATTGGATTTATAAAAAAAAAATATTAAATATCTAACAAATTTTAGAAAGAAAAAAATAATTATTTAAGATAAATATGATCCAAATATTTTAATAAATGAATTAAAATGAGAACTTATAGAATCAATTATTTAATTAAAATGATATTTGAATGTTAGAAAATTTAAATATTATAATCATTCTTATTGTATGGGAATTGCTAGAATTATTAATTTTATATTCATTGTCAGAAATGAATCGAGTTCTTCAGTGAGTCACGAGAGGCTCTGTATGAATAACATGGAGAATTGTATAAATTTTAAAAACATAATCCTTGTGGTTATTGAATAGATATTGATATATTTCATGGTAATCGGTTCAACCAATTTTGAGTCTATAACGTCACAATATTCCAGAAACAGACAGACATGAAAAATTCTAAAGTCACTTTTGGTACCTAGAGGTCATGCAATGTGAAGATATGCAAACAATTTTAAATTCTGAGCAATGTGCAGACAAAAACCTTTATTTATATACATAGAGGAAGAAGAAGATATGATCGTTTTTTTTATTTATAAATTGATATATTTTATACAAATTTTGATTTACAGTGATGCCTCGCATAACGAACGCCTCGCACAGCGAACGCTTCACACAACGAACCATAATGAACTAAATTTAATGATTCATATAACGAACTTCGTTTCACACAACGAACTCGCCCGAGCTTCCACGATCGCTGCCGTTGTATTGCATCTCCTTGTGCAGGCACTGCAGGCAGTCATTATAGTCACTGCACTTAACTAAAACACGTATTCCGGCAATCTTTCTCCATTACCATATTCAATTATCATTATCATTCAATATTTTTTTTTATATCATGGCTTCTAAAACGAGCAGGAAGGTGATAAAACAGGAAATAATTAGGAGTGAATCTGGGGTAAAACAGTATGACCTCGTCAAAGAGTTTGGCCTCAGCAAGACCACTATTTACACCATTTTGACAAAGGATGCAATCAAATCAGCCAAAGTAGCCAAAGGAGTATCAAAATTATTTCACGAAAAACATAGGTCTTCAATCCACGAGGAAATGGAGAGGCTATTAGCGATTTGGATTAAGAACAGGCAGGTGAAAGGTGACGTAACAACCCAAGATATTATCTGTCACAAAGCCAAGAGAATTTATGACGATCTAAAAAACGTCCCTGGAAGTTGCAGCAATCAAGATAATGAAGAAGAATTCAAAGCCAGCAGGGGGTGGTTTTTTAGATTTAATTGTTTTTTTCTAAATATGTATCTAAATAAAAATAGTAACAAAAATTTTATCTTTTATTATGTCATCTTAGCATATTTTATGCTACAGAACGAATTATTTTTTTTAACATGTATTGTTATGGGAAAACGCGTTTCACATAACGAACTTTTCGCATAACGAACTTGCTCCTGGAACGAATTAAGTTCGTTGTGTGAGGCACCACTGTATTTTGAATGAAATTTGTTAATTTGTTATTTATTTATTTTTTATTTAATTCTATCCTGAAATTAGACTGTTGAAATTATAAGCGAAATATTGTAATTAATTAAAAAATAGTGAAATATAAACGGCTTTTATCTATTTAACTCTATTTATTGCATTTCAAGCTAAATTAAATAATTATTGATCTATACTAATAATTATTTATGATTCTAGAGAGATAGTAATAATTATTTATTTATTCAATTGGAATATGTTGTTGTAATTAATACACTTTGACATATACTCTTTATATTTTCAAAATTAATATGAAATCGATCAATTGAATATTAATTAAAGTAAAAATAGAACAAATCAATTACTTAGTTATTTAAAATTTATTAATAAGCATATTTCATGACTTTTCTAAGAATGTAAAGTTTTATTTAAAAAAAAAATAAAGTTATGTTATATTTTTCTTTGTCATAAAATAAATAGAATAAATTATTAATATAAGAGATATATAATTTCATGGATATAAGATTCAACATTAATCGAGTAAAACTATTTTTCAAAATTATACTCTCCTTTAATGATTATATTTTTCAACAAAAATTTCTAGCTAATGTTATTATCAAATTGTATTTAATCGGTTCTTTTTAATAATTATAGTAAAACTCAAGAAAAAATGAAAAATAGATTCGAATGAGTTTAAAACAACAGAGTTGGACAAGTTTTTTTATTTATTTTTTTTTCATTCGACGTCTTTACAGTCCCCCATTGGGCTTTTGGTGTTCTAATGTTATATTATATGTTGTATTTTTTTTTTGAATACCAACTGTGCCCCGGTGAAGACAACTCTATACTCTCTGAAGATTTATTTTTTAATATATAATACAAATGATTAATGATTTCTTTATGGCACTAATGGTTTTTGTATCTGAGATGGAATAATAGTAATAATAATATTAATTAAAAATATATTTACATTAATCCGATTATTTATTTGAAATGTATACTATAAATGACGTCAGAAATTGAGATGATAGCAAAGAATCATTATCATTTTTTTCCACCTACAATAAGAATTATGCTTGAGACTAAAAATAACTTTTATACAATCGAGTAGCGCATATATAAAATGACTCGGTACTTGTTAAGGAAATCGGATAGGAGTGAGAAATGTCAGAGGGTGGGGGGAGCGAGGAAGGGTCTGCCTGAATGATGTATAGGAAAGCCCCCACGATGACATCCTAATGATAAAGAAGCGTAAAAAAAGAAACCTGAGCATCGATCAAATACGAAAATTGGATTGAAACGACAATTATCCAAATTGAATTGAATTTTAATAATTTTTATTTATTTTTATTTATTGGATCGATGAGATAAAATCGAATTTGATGGGAGGTTAGGTGAAAGGGGGGAGGGTGAATTGAAATGAAATTGGAATAAATCGGAATGAATCAGACCACTCTCAAAAAAAACAAACTTTTTTTATTCTTCTTCTATTATCATTATTATTATTATTATTATTATAATTTACCAAGGAGGGATAGGAACAATGCTTGACCCATAAGTCATTGACTTGAACAAAAACAAAAAGAGGGGTGAGTGAAAGGACTAAGAAACTTAAGTTGATGCTACTTGTGGGTGCTGAATGAAGGGCCCCTTCAGCTATTTACTAATATTGATAGTGAAGTTGGATACTTAAAAAAAACAAACAATCTAAGAAATTTCTATACTATAGTTTTTAATTTACAGTGAGTGAAAAAAGTAAATACATGGGTGGCACTATTATCGGGCAATGGCAATGCGGCTTCTCAACCGGATGATTGCCCGACAACAATGCCACCCTTGTCTTTTTCCTCTATACCAGTGATTCTCAACCACCGTGCCCACGCAAGATTATGAGGCTCTTAAACATTTCCGACTTTTTTCTAAATTTTCTCAATATGGTTCTAAAACCTGGGACCACTTATTTTCAATATTGTAAACTTTTACATTTATCTTTTTCTTTGTGTGCCGCTAAATTTTTAAACCGTTAAAAGTGTGCCGCGGTAAAAAAAAGGTTGAGAATCACTTCTCTATACTATATACTTTTATGTGTTTTAGTGTATTTTTTAAAATAAAAAAAAACAAGTATAACATATAAATTAAGAAATTATATTCAATAATAAATAAATAAAAAATAATTAAAAATATCCGGCAAGAATCTTGGATTAAATATATTTTTTCTTTAAAAATATTTAGACCTTGTGTTTTATATTTAATTAATAAAAAGTATCTAATAGTAATATATAGTTTAAAGAGATAAAGAAAAATCATTTTTGTTTTAATTATAATAAATAATCTAAAATCAAACGAATACTTTATTTTTAAATTAATTTATTGATAAATAAAAATCAAAAATTTAAATTTGTCATTTACGAGAAGGTTATATGAAAAGATTGCTTTAATTGTCAATAACCATAGTTTTCTAAGTACAGTCATAAGCGTTTTTTAATTTCTCGCCAGATTGAGAAAAATTATGTGTATGTGTGTGTGTGTATGTAGACAAGATTACGGAAAAACGGTTTGAGCTTTTTTAATCATGAAATTTGGTATACGGGCATTATTCAAAATTCGTAGTTTTCTATTAACTTTTGAGAAATGTAGCTCAACCGGAAAATGGTCATTACCTACAACGTTTTGATTTTTTTTTCTCTAAAGTGACCGTAAAAATAAAGACATATGTTTGATAATTTTTCACACGATTAAAAATTGTATAAAACTGCTATATATAGAATTTCAACTTAATTGAATCGCTGAAAGTACCAGAATTAATTTTTTAACACTGCAAATCTCACGCGCCAACACGTGACGTGGTGCCATCAACAAAGAGCTAAACATGCACTGGTTTAATAAATATTATTTATTAATTTTAATTTATAATTAATCAAATTTAATTTAAATATAATATATGTGTTAATTAATCCAATTCAAATTTCGAGATAGAGGAGTGGAGACACTCCAGCTTACTTTAAATTATCTAAGTAAGCCATATCTATATTAAATTTGTATTAAAAAAAAAAAAGGAAATTGCCTTGCTACTAGTCCACTATTCCGGTCGAGCGTAATACCCGCAAAAGGTCGACAACCTGGTGTAAAAAATTCATTGGAAATAAATGAACGAGGCTTTATTTAGCAAGGGCATCTCTAGAAACGAAAGAATGCTTATATGGTGACATGGATCTCGCTTGGAATGGCGACTTATCAAGAACCTATCAAATAATTAATGCATTTATTTATTCTGCTCAATTTTATTTTATCAATTAATTAACTTGACAGAAAAAAAAATTGTATCGTTAGGTTGACCTTCCATTTTTTTATTAATATTCCTTATTTTTAAGTTGATATATATATTTTGGTTTAGATTTCTGTGAATTTTATTATTATTATTACTATTATCAGATTTATCCAGGGTATGTTCACGTATTTTTGTGAGATTGGTTTCGGTACCCATTTTAGCGCCATTTTCAAGAGGTTATTTAGGTGGGAATATTCTGGGTCTTAGTCTTTGTGGCCAAGAGTCGATATCGGTATTTTGGGTTGATAGGTTGGGTGTACAAAACCACCCAACCTACCAACCCGAAATCCCGATATCGACTCTTGGTCACACAGACTAAGGCACAGAATTCCAAAAATATTCCCACCTAAATAACCTCTTGAAAATGCCACTAAAATGGGTACCGAAAACAATCTCACAAAAATATGTGAACATACCCCGGATAAATCTGATAATAGTAATAATAATAATAAAATTCACAGAAATCTAAACCAAAATATATATATCAACTTAAAAATAAGGAATATTAATAAATTAATTATTAATTCTTGAAAATAGCGTCAAAATGGGTACCGAAACGTCGCGAAATCAATCGCACAAAAATACGTGAACATACCCCGGATAAATCTGATAATAATATATATATATATATATATATATATATATTTATATATGCAAGAGTGTGGCTCTGTTCGGAAAGTTCAACGATTTTACAGTTTTGGTTAGCATAAGATGAAAGGAGATCGTAAAATAAAAACGATTCAAAAACTTAATATTAGTATTATTAATAAGTTAAAAGAGTTTAAAAATAACCAAGATTAATTTATAATATATATATATATACTATATATAGTACCTGGTAATTAGATTACAAAATACTATTACAATAAATATTTTTAATTTTATTTTATTTATAATATTTTGTATTTACAAGGAAGGGCTAGTTGTTCTCGTAGTTGTTGACGTCTATTAAATTTATTATTTTAAATTAAAAAAAAACTAACAAAGATGATTTTTCCCGAGGCTGAAACCTATACAGATCGATTTTTCTTTATAAATAATATCTGTCGTGTGAATTTCAAAAAAATACTTAGAGCGATTTAATATGTCAAAAATATACAGATATATAGGGTAAAGCATACGGTCGTTGGCCCCCTTAAGCAATTCCTAGTAGTTTTTAATGCATATCTGGGCAAATTGCGGAACAATCTGTATCAAATTAGGTTTGCAGAACATAAATACTATGTGCATTTTGATGAATAAAAAAAAATCATTTTCTCATGAGACATTTTCAATAATCATACAAAATACAGTTATTGGCCCCCTGTTATAGTTATTGGCCTAGGTATTCTGTAGTAATTATACAACCATACAACAAACGATTACATATCCATAGTTAATAGCGAAATTTTTAAAATAAAAATCTCTTATTATTTGTGTTTTAGTGATAGGGGGCCAACGACCGCCTTGGGGCCAATGACTGTATACTTTACCCTATATTTTTTGAACTATTTTTCGCCATAACCCTTGTAACACCAATATAATAATATATTTAGATCGATAGGAAGTTAAGACAGGATAATAATAGTTGGATTAATGTAGTTGCTGCAGATATTAACCTCAAAGTGATATAAGTATTTTAATTATAATATATATAAATTTTAATGAAGCCTTCATTAAGATTAAATTTAAAAATAATTTTATTTTCAAGTGTAGATACAAAATTTTAAGAAAATAGAAAAATAGTTATAATAAAATTAGTCTGATAGAAAGGAATCCATTCCATAAAAATTTAATATAATTTTTATGCTTGTTAAATTATTTCTCAGTTTAATTTTAATTGATTTTAATTAAAAATTTTATTAATTTTTTATTTTATTTTTTATAGAAATATAAATTTTTATGAAGACGAAATAAAATAAAAATACTTTAATTTTAATAATTCATTATAATAAAAATAATAAAATTGATAGAATATATAAATAAAATAAATAATTTTTATTTTTATTTTTATTACTAAATATTATCCGATATTACAAATACATCATATTACTATTATATTGTACAATATACACTGACCTCCTTTTAAGAGAAAAATTCATTTCTCATAAAATAATTTAAATTGAATCAATTCTCTTAGAATCATTTGAAAAATAATAATTTTTATTTATTTATTTCAATCATTGCACTGACTGTATTGAATAAAGAAATCGGGTTTGGAGAGAAAATATGAAAATAAATAACATTTTTACCGACCGACGGACGATAGTAACGGAGGTATTGTCTCTCCGTCCGTCCGTCTGTCCGTCTGTCCGTATATATGTATACAGCTTGAACGACTCAACGGATTTTGATAAAATTTGGTATATTTACTTAATGCATCAGTAGGATGAATTGATTAACTTTTGGTGTATATACAAAAACCGGAAGTGGTAGTATTAGCGATCAACGATAGAAAGGGAAGGGTTATTTCCACACCCAATTTCACATGAGGAGATTTTTTACATATCTCCACGAATCATGCACTTTGTATTGGTTTTATCCTTGGGAAAAATCATCATCATTAGTTTTTTTTAATTTAAAATTATATGACGTCACCCAGTCCTTCATGACGTCACAGCCAGCTTCTACTAATATATATTATAAATAAAATAAAATTAAAAATATTTATGTTAAATCCATATCTGTTTTTTAATACATTAATAGATACATTTAAACTATTTGAAATTGTTTCTGTAGCTGGAAATGAATTTATTTCAAACCGTCGGTCGGTTCTGCGCCTGGCCACAGGTCAACTTATTACATATAAAGGAAGAAAAGGACTGTTAGAAGTGCTGTAATAGATTATATCTCTTCTCAACAAAAAGTAATCCTGAATATATATGTATATATCTAAAAATTAAATAAATATTTTACATTATTGTTTTAAATTTTGAAAGATGTAAAGATGTACCACTAATATTTTTTATAACCAAAATCAGATTTTATAGAAAAATTAATTTAAAATTGAATAAATCAGTTCCTAATTAGAGATACACAATTTTTTTATGGTGACAGATAATTTATCGAGTTATATTAATATTAATAGAGTATTATAGAGATGTAGTAATATACTTGGTATTCGTCTAGGTCGTGCAATTCAATGCAGAGTTAATCTAGTTGATTCAATTTTCACTACATCAATCATCACTTGACGGAAATAGCAGCCTTAACGTCGTGTAACTAATATAAAATTCCATTAATTTTTATCAACACACACTTCAAGCGTGCTCTCTTTCAAACGAAAACGAAATTAAATCAATAATATAAAAGGAGTAAATAAACAATAATAGTCAATAATAGTTAAATAAAATAATATAATTTCATAAATATAAATAAGAATAGTTGTAGAATTATATATATGTATGTATGAAATGTGTCTGTAACATTATGAAGTAAGCTACAAATTTAGAATTTGAAATACAAATTGAAATATTTTAATTTTTGATATTAATATTATTTTTTTTTCACAAAAGAGAATTTATTAAAAATAATAAACATAAAAAGAGACCTATCAAAATTATTCATTTGTTACTAACTTCATTTTTTTTAAATTTTGTTTTGATATTATTAATTATTGTAAAAAAAAATTTTTAAAAAAAAATATTACGACGATTTGAATAAAGTTATTAATTTAAACATTGGGTTATTTTGTAAATATCTGAAACAAAATTTCCTATAAATTATTATTATTAATCAATCTCGTGCGGCTAGAAGTCGCCTGTCCTTCTAACAAAGAAGAGTTTTATGCCGGGAACGGCTAGTATTTGTTAAAATGAAGTTGATTGGTTGCTTAGTTGTGCCTCCACGAAGACGACTCAATACACTTTGGCGATATTAATAACAAGAATAATAATAAGGATGAATAAGAGAAGAGAAATTAATGCTCCTATGTTAATACATGTCTATATGGTATATCCCATAACTTGTCCTATTTTCTTATGATTTTTATTAAAAATATCTCGATTTTATTTTATATTTTTAATCAATTTTGACAAGTTAAAATTTGATGAATATAAAATTGTAATTGAATTTTGACGCGATAAGTTTTTTTTTTCTCGCATTTAATTTAATTAATATTCCAAATTGGAATGGATAGGTGATTGATTTAAAATTCTCAGAAATCATCATTGTAAGTAAAATAAATTTAAATGCATGTCACTAAATACATTAAGAAAAACATAAAAATTAATTTTTGTATTATTTATTGACATTTTTTTTTATTAAAAAATTAATATTCTCTAAATAATTAAATATAAATAAAATCACATTTTGTACTTATATTTGATTTACTAATTTATTGACCTTTAATATTCATATATATATATATATACGAGGGTGGGGTGAAAAGTTTCCGGCATGGCCAAGAAAAACGATGTTTTTAAATTTTTTTTTTGTTGCTTTATTTTATAACAATATATATATATAATATTATGCTGATAGAATTTTGATTATATATATATATATACGAGGGTGGGGTGAAAATGTTTTTAAATTTTTTTTTTTTGGTTTATTTTTCAACATTCAAGATAGCTGAGACCTGTACGATGTCAGCTGAACTTGTGCAAAATATTTAGCACAACTATTTGAATATGGAAAGCTGTGTGAAACGTGGGTGCCGCGTTTGCTAACGTTAGACCAAAAACTGCTTCGAAAAACCATTTCTACCGATAATTTGGCGCTGTAGGCGTAATCCAAACAAATTTTTGCGTGGAATCATAACTGTTGATGAGACTTAAATTAAATTAAATTTAATTTAATCAATTAATTAATTAAGTTAATTAGAACACCGTTATGAAAAATGTATCAGTTTTGATGGAGATTATGTTGAAAAATATAGAAAAAAAAAATTTAAAAACATCGTTTTTCTTGGTCGGGCCGGAAACTTTTCACCCCACCCTCGTATATATATATATATATATATATATATATGTAGGTATATTTTTAAATAAGTATAATTATTTTTTATATTATAGTATATATAGTATTAGTGAGTTAAATATCAAAAATAGTAATTTTACATATTATAGGTTTTGAATATGTATTCGTTTTTTTTTCTTGGATTTAAACGTTTATATTATTTATATAATGGTATAAATATTTATATTATTCCTAAAAGAAATTTAAACTCCTAAATCCCTAAGTTAATTAGTGTTTACTAGTCACAAATTATATATATATAAAATTACAAATAAATAAAATAATAATATAACTCATTAATAGTGATCAATGGGCAAAATGATATACTAAGCCAAGGCTAAATATATATATATATATATAGAGAGAGAGGGGGGGGAGGGGAGGACTATTGTGAGGTAATAAATGAATTGGAAAGCTCATTAATAAAAATTTGCATGAGTTAGTCATTCGATTGGTTATTAAATCAAATATATGTCATGTGATGAGCCATACATGACCTTAAACAAAATGGTTCTTGATTCGTTATCAAAAACCATTCTTTTCATCTCGATAATATAATTTCTCCATGAAAATTAGGTTTATATTAATATATACATATAATAAACCTGAGATAATGTCAAATCGAGAGCTGAATTGGCAACCCGCTGCTTGGTCAATACGGTTAGGTTGTCCGATTAGACCGGAAAGGCAGGGTGAAAATGGGGGGGGGGGGTGCCTAGGGTCATGGCAGGGATCAATGTGTCCGAAGCCCCTGGGGTCGACTGACAACCCATTCAAGTCGGCTGGTTAGCCAAATGTATACGCTTTTAAAATACAATTGAATTTGGCTTGAGTACCAAAATAGAAAACAGAAAGATTAAACATCCTCATCCGAACCAATTATATCATTTGAAAAATATAATTAAAATACCTCTATATATATATACGAGGTGTGTCTAAAAAGTTCGGTGAATGGTATGATAAAAACATTAAAAAGAGAATGTTAATTGTAAATACCTTTATTAACCTTGAAAATACTATCCAGTAGCCACAACCCACTTCTGACAACGTTCGTATAACGCTTGAAAACTGTTGGAGAAGTCTTGGATGTGGAATCGTTCTCAGAATAACCGTCACAACGTTCAGGCCGGCAATCCACAAGCAAGACATTAGAAAACACTACTTACTGTGTCTTTGCTAATACCCAATTCTTCGGCTATTAGTCGCAGAGTCAATCGCCGATCTTTTGTTAGCATCTCTCGTACACGTTCAGTGTTTTCTGGTGTCCTGCTTGTGGATTGCCGGCCTGAACGTTGTGACGGCTACTCTGAGAACGATTCCACATCAAGACTTCTCCATCAGTTTTCAAGCGTTATACGAACGTTGTCAGAAGTGTGTTGTGGCTAGTGGAGAGTGTTTTGAAGGTTAATAAAGGCATTTACAATTAACATTCTCTTTTTAATGTTTTTATCATACCATTCACCGAACTTTTTAGACACACCTCGTATATATATATATATATAATTGCTTTTTGTCATAGAAAGCCTATCTAATTTTATTTCTGAATAATATTTTGCAAAGAGAAGGAATAAATATTCAACCAAATCCTACATATAGGAACTTGGGCCTTAATCCAATTTGCATCTCAATAGTAACCCAATGGAAACACTGGACAAACTTTCAATGGATCATTGGAAACCCCTTCAAAGATTGTATTGTAGATGAAATTATTCCAATTTATTTTAGGAACACCTCTGAGATAGAAGTAATGAGTTTAATAGGTTATTTACACTATTAAAGGTGATTGTACTCAAGTTATTATGAACTACTGAGTAATTTATTTCAATAGATCTACATAGATAGGTTATTATTAAATAGATACGATTAATATTATTCTATGGATCGGATTTGCTAAATACATTTAATTTATCAGTAATATCTGTTCAAATAGAATAAATAGTTAGTCATTAATACTTTGTCCCTCATCTATGATAAGCTATCAACAAATCCATATTCTAGATATTTTGTACTCTTTATTTAAACTCTATTTAATTATATAAAATATTATTTAAGTTCTCATTATCAGTATGTCACATTATTTAAAAATAATTTTCAACGATTTTTACTATCTAATAATTATCTCGGTGTTTTTTTAATAAAAACTTGTGGCACTTTTAGTTATGAAGCGCACAAGCGCGATGGCGCTGTTGGCACTCAAACGGTTAAAGTAAACATCTAGGAAGAGTATTAGTTCTTAAGTGGTAAAAAATAATTTTATTCAAAAACTTTATACTCTGAATTGTCATAAACATTTTTCAAATTTTATAGATATAAAAAAAATTTTGTCAATTTTTTTTTATTAATAATGTGCGATATCATATATAATATATGGTATATTATTTATGAAAATGTATTATTATTATAAAAAAATAACCTCTGACTTTTGTACGTCCTACGCAAGGACAACGCCTATCAAGTCGGTTATATCAATGAGGTGTCCTATGATCAGTAGAACGGGTCCTCTCAACCTTTACCTTGATTTTCTTGATCGGAGGCGCTACTTTTTATCAAGTAGCTATTCCCCAATGGCGCCTTTATTATTATTATTTTGGGTACAAAAATAAATAATCCTCTAGTATTTGTAACAGTTAAATTATTACCTTATCTGTAAAATCCCTAAAATAGAATGATAAGAAACAAAAGAGAACTTTGGTAATTACATAAAAAAAAATTCATGATTGCTTTAAATCAAAGATAAATTAACCAAATATACTAAGAAATCATATATTGAACAAAAAATTGTTGGTTGCTTGTTATCCTAAACTTCCATTGTGAACAAAAAAAAAATAAAATAAAATAAATATTTTAGTAAGAATAAAGAATTTGGACTTGATGGAGGGAATATTAAAGCTTTCAATAAGCAAAGAACAGTGTTAAGGGTGATAAGAATTTTTCAACTGATAAAGGGAATCTGTCAGATGATATTGACATGAGTGAATATGCTGACATTTGATCAATCATCAATCTTTCGGTTAGAAATTGAAAGAAAATAATTTTTTTTTATTTATGTTGATTTATGAATATTTGTTTTCAAGGAGCTTTGTGCAAAAAATACATTGCTTTCCTATTTCATATATCATCCAAATTTGAACAATAACAAACGTTTTTATTTAATTATGATAAGAAATTATTACTGGTTTATAAGCTAAAAGGGCGGTTGAAAATTGGATTAGAATTATATGTGAAAGATAAAAGCTGGAAACGGCTCTACTGTGGTATTGAAAATTATTGTTTGGTTTCATGTGATGGTAGAAATTTAAAATGAACAAACAAATATCGGGCTTGACTGGTAATATTAATACCTGGTTCACTGAGCCGCCGTTCAATTAATTTAAAAGAACATAAATTAAAAAAAATAGACATAAAACTTGCAGCCATTAAACGTACAAATTTTTACACTGAAAGACAGAAAAGTATGGCCTGTGGATATAACATAATATATATTTCGTAATTTGATTTTATTTATATTTATAATATTTTGTATTTAAGGAAGCGCTATCTGTTGTAGTTGCTGATATCATTGAAATTTCATATTTTAAATTAAGACAAAACTAATAAAGATGACTTTTCCCAAAGCTGCAATCAATACAGATCGATTTTTCTTTATAAAAATTATCTATGGTGTGAATTTCACAAAAAGTCCTTCGAGTGGTTTAATAATTCAAAAATACAAATATATATATATATATATATACAATTTTTGCTAGTATAATAAGATAAGATATATATATATATATATATATATATATATATAAACATTTTAATAAAAAATAAATAAATAAATTTATTATATCGTGCATGAACTCAACAAACTTAAAATAAATTCATATAAATTGCATGTATAAAATATGTTCAGTTAAAAACTTCCGTGAACAAGTGGAAATTTATTTTCGGATTGAGACCACATGGAGGTGAATATTGGGTTCTCCATTGAGTCCATTCCTCTCTAATCTGATTTTGTTAATATGAAAATTAGTATAGAATTAATTTAAAAATAAACATAATATGTAAATAGGTTAAAAGGAATATGAATTATATATATATATATATATTTAAACCTTTAGGTTTGTTATATAATATATATATATATATATTATATATACAGGATACGGTATATGGAATGTTACTAATTGTAGTTTAGTTCACAGCGTTATTACTGTCATACCATTCATTGTATTTTATTCAAATTAAACAAACAGTTAGCTTTGTTGCCAACAAACGAGCGCAAGTATTTTCGTTGATTGACTTTTTAAAAAATAATTCAATTTAATATATTAAAATAGGATTATATAGATATTACACCCTCCATTCCCAAAGAAACCGAACTTTAAAAAAAAAATAGTACCACTAATGCCATCTGTTATAATATTTTACCCGTAGATGGCTTAGTCCCTCATTGACAACTGGTATAAATTTCATGACATTTGGATGCATACAACAAAAGTTATTGCGTTTCAAATGTCAGTGTGTTTTGTACATCGGTCGGAAAATGAGTTTCAAACAAAGAGCTGCAATTGATTTTTGTGTTAAACTTGGTAAAACTTTTACTGAAACGCACCACATACTACAAAATCCATATGGTGATGATTGTCTATCCTATACGCAAGTTTACGAGTGGTTCGGGCGATTCAAATCGGATAGGGAGACGCGGGATGATGACGAAAGATCAGGCCGTCCCAGAACCGGATTATCGGAAGAAAATATCGAATTATCCACAAAGAATTTGTTCCACCCGGCCAGACAATCATTGGAGAGTTTTACTTGGGCGTAATGAAGAATTCGTTGTATTCGGCCAGAATATCGAGAAATCGGCAGTTGGACTCTTTTGCACGATAATGCATCATCACATCATTCGCCCTATTCACCAGATCTGGCTCCATGCGACTTCTATCTGTTCCCTAAACTGCATTTGGCGATGAAAGGAAAGTGGCACGCATCGATTGAAGCCATTGAGAAGGCGACGACCGACGTCCTAAAGACCATACCAATAAAGGACATGGAGAAGTCGTTTGACAACTTGTTGGAGCGTGCAAATTTGTGTATCGATGCAGAAAGGGAATACATTGATTAATAAAAATGATTTGTTCCAAAATATACATTGGTTTTTTGTTTTATTAAAAAGTTCGGTTTCTTTTGGAATGGAGGGTGTATATTAAATTTCATTTTTTTTTAATTCTATCATATTATATATATATATATATATATATATATATATATATATAATTTAGAAAGAGTGAGGTTAAGTAAGTTTATTTGAAGAAAATTACTTTTGATGATAATTAAGAAATTAAATAAAAAAAATGTTATACATTTAATTTGAGAGGCTGTGAAAGAGTAAAGATGAAAGGTCAGGCATTCTGGACCAACCGCTTACTTACACAAAGTTTTCCTTCAATAATTTCAATAATTTCAAAGAGATCTAAAGTCGGAGAGCATTTACTATGGCAGATGTAAGAGAGCATTTACTGTCCGAACTTAGAATATAAATACATTAAAAATAAAACAAAAAAAAAAAAAAATTAAAAGAAATGAAAAATTCACTCAATTGACATTCAATGGGTATCAATAAATCATATAAAATTATAATAATAAGCTCGCTATGCTTCAATTATCCTTTCTAAAGAGTAATGAACTTGTCCGATTTAAAAAAAAACAAAAAAAAAAAAAAAACAAATAAACAATCTTAAAAGATAAACAAAAATGATAGAAAATGAAAAAAAAGAAGATAAAAAAAGTAAAAAGAAAAATGAATAACAAATAATCTAAAAATTTAAAGATTGAAGAGTGAAGAGAGAAATTATATTTTGTTTCTTATAATTGGAAGGCAAAAAATATAGAAACTTAATAGGAGTTGGTTTGATAATTGATGTTATTAAATTGTCTAATATACGAAATCGAATTGTAACATTTTGCCGGAGATAAAGGATAAAGAAGAGCAAAGGATTAATTACCTGTTCTAATAAAGAGATAATTTACGAGATTGAGAGACAAGAATAGATTGATTTTCATTAAATAGACGAGCACCATCGTCATTTAATTGTAAGTTAATTATATTCGTTCACAATTAATAGAAATTTACAATTCAATGTAGCCGAGAATGAATAACAAAACACAAAATGTTATGAAATGATTTACACCATCGACATATTAATTATAAAGAAATTGATAATTCAAATAGAGAAATTATAAAAATAATATATATATATATAATAATAATAATAATAATATTATATATATATATATATATATCAAAATCATTTTATTATTTTTTGATTTCAATAAAATTATTTATTTATTTTTAAATTATAAAATATAATTCAATAGTAGATCGTTTGAAAAGTAAGTATACATTTGTTATAATATAAATTTGTTTAAATTTGTGGTGTTATATTACTATATATATTATGATTATTCATCCCCTATAGCTATGTTTACTATTCTGAGTACATTTTTATTTTCAAATAAACCCAATTTGTGCACTCAAGAATATGGAAATACATAAAAATAAATTAAGTTTTATATTAAAACTATTTAATAAAAAATAACTAAATAATTATAATATATATATATATATATATATCTTTTATTTTATTAATTTAATATATTAAGAATGTTTGGATTCGCAACAGTTCGGATTTTTCCTGTATATAAAATAAATTATGTTTCTATATTCAATTTTAACACGTTCCAGCCGGCATGTACCACCGGTGGCTTATGCCGGCACATAAAATAAATAGACAAATTATGTGCCTGCGGGAACGTGTTAAATATTATTTTTTAGCTTAGATAGAGTAGATTTATTTATGAAGAGAGACATTTTTATAAAAGTGGATAAATTATTGATAACAATATATATATATATATATATAAGAGAGGAAGAAGAAGATAGAAGAAGGAGTTTCAATGAGGACAAAGATTAAACTGTTTTTTCTTTTTATGCGATTCTACTTAACGCATGAAGAATTTATATATATATCTATATATATATATAAATTCTTCATATAATTCTTCATATTCATACATAGCTATAGGGGATGAATAATCATAATATATATAGTAATATAACACCACAAATTTAAACAAATTTATATTATGTTTGGATTCACAACAGTTCGGATTTTTCTTATATATAAAAAAAAATTATGTTTCTCTATTCAATTTTAACACGTTCCCGCCGGCATGTACCACCGGTGGCTTAAGCCGGTACATAAAATAAATAGACAAATTATGGAGCCTGCTTATATATATATATATATAAGAAAAGAAGAAGATAGAAGAAGGAGTTTCAATGAGGACAAAGATTAAACTGTTCTTTCTTTTTATGCGATTCTACTTAACGCATGAAGAATTTATATATATATTTATTTATTTATTATATATTTTTTGAATATTTCTATTTTCAATTTGATTTCAATTTGACCCAGTCCTAATTTCATAACATTTTGATTAAAGAAGTCGATCCTTCTATTTTGTTGTTCTTCGAATCGAATAATGAGAAATCCAATAGAGAAAATATTAAGAATGCATGTTAGGTCGTTGGTTTGGGTTGTGTGTTTCTGGTGGGTGGGTGGGTGGGGGTGGGTGTAGGTGTACTGGTGGTTCAATAGGAGATAATGGGCGGGGGTGAGGAGGGACTGTCAGGATTGCTAGCAGAAAACAATTGCAAATGTCAAGTTTCGTGGCCGACTTCCTGGCAGCTAAGATGCTTAGATTTTAATCGACGATGCCATTTCACTTGGATGAATCATACACCAACCAAATCGTTATATTTAGTTTTTGTAAGAAATACCCCCACGCCCCGCCAAACCCGTTGAGAAAGAGTCAGTTTGATAAAGCAGGGCATGCCTTTTTTTTTCTTTCTTTTCACAATGACGAAGGGAAATATTCTGCAAAAAGAGGGGAGTTAGTTAAAGCCCTTATATATATATATATATATAAACATTAAAAAAAAAAATAATTCTAATAATAAGCGGCAAGTATATGAAGTATAGTTTAATCCTACAGCAATGGGATGCAAATATTCAGCTATTGATTACTATTGATCAAACAAAAAAAAAAAAAAGGGTTTAGGATCATTAATAAAAATTCGAAAGCAAATCACAAAAGAAAAGAATTGCGTTCGCTTGAGGCGGGGCTGGTTGGATCAGTCTGGTTAGGGAGAACATAAGGATCCGACACACGTACCAGATTCACTTCATTCGGGTCAGATCCCTATGAACAGGAGGTGGGGTGAAGTGGAGAGGGGAGTAGGAAAGGGGAAGGGAGAGGGGGGGAGAAGGGAAACTAGGCGCGGAAACCTTTATCAATAGACAATCATCGTTCGAAATAAAAAAGATAAAAATAGTGAATGGAATGGATATTTTTAAATTAAAATCGATTTAAAATTATTATTATGATTATTATTAGTGTCATAGATTGTTTTCGTAGAAAGAAATAATTTTCGCAAAAAAAAAAAAAAAAAAAAAAAAATTGGAATTAACAAAAACGGGAGTAGTAGAGTGTGGAGGTGAGGGAATGAGATGTGTGGGTGGGGGGTACGTATGAGGATGGGTTGGTGGGAGGGGGAAGAGAGAGAAGGAGGACGAGTGACATTCGACGGAGAGGGAATCACTCGAATCGTCCGATTCCGATAGGAAAGGCTTTTCGTTGATTCGAGGATTATATAATCTATCCAAGTGGGAGCAGCAGGCAGGCGTTTCTATTATTTTTATTTTTAGCTTTAACGAATCGGCTCGAGCGTAAGTTTCTATTTCCTATTTTCCATCAACGGAAACAACAAAAATAAAAAAATAAAATTCAAAAAAAAAAAAAACAAAAAAAAAGCAAAGAAGGTTGGTGTTTTACAGATGAAAAGGAGAATGTCTCGTTTCGAATGAGGAAGAAGCGAACGGAAAGTTTCTCGGGCCCCAGGAGCCCATCCAACTCGTCTAGCTTGTTGTATATTTAGCATTTGGCGTATACTCCGAAAGCGCAAGCTAAGTTTAGATCCACGGTTGGGTCCATTCGTGTCTGATCGATCAAGAAAGGAACATTTCCAGTAGATCACTAAGAAGCGACTCGTTCCAGGAGAAGGAATTCGACAAAAAAAAGTGTGTATAGGGGGGTTCCAGGGGGGTTACATTACCGATTGGCGGCCGAGGCGTAGCTCGAATTAATCCACACTGTCACTTGGAACGACACTGAACACACGAGATAGAGAGATAGAGATGGATTGCAATGTGTAAGTGTGTAAGTGGGTAAGTGTGTGTATGTGTGTGTGTGTGTATGTGGGAGAGAGAGGGAGGGAGTGATAGAAATGATAGATAGCTTGATAGAGAGGAGGAGACACAGGCACTGCCAAGGCAAAGGCAAAGGCAAAGGCAACGTGTGTCGGCAGCTGCCCGGGAACCAACGGCAGAGCGAGCGCTCACCAGCAGACGACTGCGAAAGGTCGGGCCGGCCGGTGGCCAGGCGTTACAGTTGCGCATGCGCGGCCCTCTTCCCTCCTACTTTACCCCTCACACCGCGGCCCTCCCCTCCAACGCATGCATTTGTACTCGCATCGCCGTGGCTCAGCGACATACACCTCAAGCACCTACTCAGACCACAGGGTCATACATACCTACTCAATCACTTACACACACACACACACACACATCATAGATATTATTATTATTATTATTATTTTTTTTTTTAAACAAATTCACTTGTTTTAAAGACACGTGGCATCAGTGCCGTTTTCAGAAAGTCGTACCCACACAAGAAGTGGAAGGTGGACGATTTTCTTTTATAACTCACCCGTTGGATTACCCTCCTCCTGCCTTTTATTAGATCATGCGAGTATTTTATCTCACTGATAAAAAAAAAAAAGTAGCAGAAATAAAAGCTGATATGTTGAAAGCTTTTTGGAGGATAACGCAGTATGGAGTTTGTTGGAGGTGTGGGATGAGGGGGGGGGGTAGGTTGGAATTGAGTTTTTCACAATGTGAACGACCCAGAATCCGTAAAAGTTGTTTTGCTCCTGACGGTTTGTCATGGAAGATCAATAGTGGCATACTACCCGATCAAATTCAATCAAATTGAAGGTTTCCAAATAAATCTTCTTAGATCCCAACATTCAAGCTCACTCAGCTTGATGAATGCCTTTTTTATTTTACCACCCACCCAAAATGTATAGTCGAACATCTTGGCTAATAGAAATTTTAATTCAATCCACTGCCTTTATAACACTCAAAAAAAAACATGTTAAATTCATATTAGATAAATAATCCATTGGAAAATCACTGTTCAAAAATTCAAATTTCATATTCAATATGAAAAAAAAAATTAAAAACAAAATTAAAAATAAGAGAACCAAACCATGAATGAAGTTGCTTTTACTTCTCCATCAAGTTTTTAAATTCAAGTTTTAAAAATATATTTTTTTTTATACCTTTTATATATATATATATATATATATATATATATATATATATATATAATGTTTGGAAATCATATATATAATGTTTGGAAATCAATTTATTTCAAATCGTCGGCCGGTTTTATGCCTGGTTTAAATTATTTTGTCCAAATCAATGATTTGTTGATTCTTCAATTCTTTTTACTATCTCTGACGAGATAGTATTGCGATCACGAAAATTTTCGATGTCGAGATTTTGATGTTTTTATACGTTTTAAAGGTTCCTGAATTATTTTCACTAAGGTTGAGAAAAATGTCGGTGTGTGTGTGTATGTGTGTATGTAAATAGACAAGGTTGCGCAAAAACGGTTTGAGTTAGAATAATAACATTTGGTACATGGGCATTATTCAAAATTCGTAGTTTTCTATCAACTTTTGAGAAATGTAGCTCAACCGGAAGAGGGTCATTACCTACAACGTTTTGATTTTTTTTCCTTTAAAGTAACCGTAATAATAAACATATATGTTTGAATATTTTTCACATGATTAAAAATTGTATAAAACTGCTATATATAGAATTTCAACTTGATTAAATTGCTTAAAATACCAGAATTAATTTTTGAACACTCCAAATCTCACGTGCCAACACGTGACGTGGTGCCATCACCAAAGAACCAAACATGTGCTGATTTAATAAATAATATTTATTCATTTTAATTTATAATTAATTAAATTTAATTTAAATATAATATATTATGTTATTTAATCAAATTGCGAGATAGTCGAGTGGAGACACTCCAGCTAATTTTTATATTGAAATTCTATTTATTTTTACCGAGATGGTTTAATAAAAAAAATATTAGGAGAGAACATAACATGTTTGAATCATTTTCATTTATTATTTATGCCAATTACAATCAGATTGACGAATAGAAATATTTCTTATCCAAAAGAAAAAAAAAATGAAATTTATCAAATTTGAAAAAAAATGACATTGAAGGAAGTGATGTGTAGTGAAAAAGTGAAATGAACTAAACGAAGAAAAGGATGTCAATTAGTTAACAACGTGAGTTGATTTCTTTCGGGCTTATCAACCCCGTAACAACCCCTCTGCTCTCTTTTTTTTTAATGAAAAGGTAGAAGAGCCATAAAGTCACGATTGACTTTCGTTCACGCCAACAGTTACGATGGATGGCGAGCTTTATATAAGTCTTCGCGGTGGAAAGTTGTACAAATTTATAGGATTTTGAACGAGACAAATGTGGAAAGCGAATTGATGAACCTGTAGAAATCATAGAGATCAGGGAAGTGATGAATGAATGCCATTTGGCTTGAATTCAACAAAGCAAAACTGGATTGATCTTCTTTAGATGATTTGAAAATACAAAACAAAAAAAAAAACAACGAATTTAATCCTTAATTTTATTTGAGTCATGAAAGATTAAGTAATAAATAAATAAATAAATTGCTCGTTTAAATGATGTAGTATTTATTTTTAAGATTTTAAGAAAAGAAATTAAAATTGTTTTTAATATTTCTTTTATCGTTCATCATTTAAAAATAATTATTACTAATTTCATTATGAATTTAATCATTTAAATATACATTTCAAAAAAGAAATATTTTTTTTTGGGTCTGGTTGTTAACTTATTTAAATTTTTTTTTTATTTTCTATTTTATTGATTTTTCTATCTATGCCCATTTTTTGGTCATCTTTCACATTTATTTGAAATTAATTATTTAAGCTTCAATTTAAGTTGACTTAGCGAGGAGTTGCAGACCTGAACTACAACCACTTAGTTACCATTATTTTTAAAAAATATTTATAATTCAATAATTTTAAAGAATAATGAATAACCCAATGAAAAAGTTTAAAATATATCTAAATAAAAGAAAAAAAATACTTCATTCAGGTTAAATATTCGGAAATTAGCCATGTAACAATTTTTAAGGCGCCACAGGGTGAGAGGTTAGCGTAGCTGGATCACATTCTGGTCCCGGGTTCAAGTCCCGGGTCTGGCAAGGGAATTTCTCTAGCAGGGGTCTATGAGACGGATTCAACCCAACCTCCGGGATCAAAATTGGGAAGCTACTTGATAAAAAGTAGCGATTTCAAAAAAAATCAAGGTAAAGGTTGATAGGACGCGTTCTACTGATCATAGGACACCTCATTGATATAACCGACTTGATAGACGTTGTTATTGCATAGAACGTACTAATAGTGCAAAAAAACAAATGTTTTTTAAAATGATTAATATTACAATACGTAAGGTTATTGCTCATTAATTAAGAAAATTTAATTTTTAGAAAAGGTTAAATGCGATTCCAGAAAATAATTTTTAATCCTACTTTAGTTAAAAATATTTTTATTTTTTTTTTTTGATTTAAAAAATTTTTAAAAATATTATATGGATATGAGAGACATGGATATAATATTTTTTTATTTTTTTTTTTTTATTTTTTTTTATTTTTTTTTTATTTGCATTGCCGTCTCTTGTGAATGCCCTCTTATTTGAATTCATTGAATTAGTAAAGGTATTTATAATATTATCTAACCATTTTGACCTCGAATTGTAAATGCCATGTTTATTTACAAATTAGTTTTAACCTAATTTTCGAAAAGTGACCTTAGAATATTATTCCGGTTGAGATCGCGCATGATTTATTAATTTTCTATTCGTTAGGGAATGTTTCATAATGCATTTCCCGTATACATAAATCGTGGACTGATTGAAGAAGAAGAAATTTAATTAGGTTGCGAATATCAGCGAATACAAACCCTTGAAATGATTTCAGATTTATCTCGACGAGAGAAGAACTTAGCAAGAGTATGATCCTTCCAAAATTCTACCAAAAATTTCTCTATGGATATTTATATCAAATTTAAAATTTAAAATATTATAAATAAATCATTTATATATTATTAGATTTAAATTAAAGTGGATGGTATCTTGATTTATTTATTTATTTATTCTATTTTTGGAATTGTGTTAAACTCTAATATATATTTAGTCATATTTTACTAGCAAAAATTGTATATATATATATATATACTTGTATTTTAGAAATATTAAACGGCTCAAAGGACTTTTTGTGAAATTCACACCATAGATAATTTTTACAAAGAAAAATCAATCTGTATTGCTTTCAGCTTCGGGAAAAGTCATCTTTATTAGTTTTTTCTTAATTTAAATATGAAATTTAAATGACGTCAGCAAAACATCAGATAGCGCTTCCTTAAATACAAAATATTATAAATATAAATAAAATCAAATTACGAAATATATATTATGTTATATCCACAGGCCGTACTTTTCTGTCTTTCAGTGTAAAAATATTTACGTTTAATGGCTGTAGGTTTTATGACTATTTCTTTTTAAATTGTTCTTTTAAATTATTTAAACGGTGGCTCAGTGAACCAGGTATTAATAGTACCAGTCAAATCCGATAATAAGGAATAATTATTTTTAATGACCGAGCGAAGTTCTAGGCTACACATTCACATCATTCTTTCACAACTCTCTAATATGAACACACATACATCCAATTTCTATTCTTTCCTAATTCTGTGACATTATTTTTTTTTTATATTATCTTCCCTACATCATCGTTGTTCAACCCACTGGTCGTTTTTCAATTGGTTTTCCGATAATTAAACTTTTCACTAATCTTTCTTTTCTTTGTATATAAATATACCGCGTATATATCTATATATCTATATAGAAATCTATATATATTACTAAATATAATAAAATAAACAAATTCATTCAACCATAAATTAAAAAAGAATTTTAAAAAAAGGAAAGATTTTTTTTTAGTTTTATTAAATAAATATTCATTCAATTGTAAAGTTATTGAATTGAAATTGCATGGTATTATGTTTGTGTCTGTGTTGGATAATATAAAATTTATTTAATAATATCTCACTGATACATTCATATTTATTGAATGTCAAACTTAATCAAATGATGTATAAATTTTAACACTATCATGGTTTTTTGTACAAATTTTATTATTCTAATTAAAATCTGTAAAGGTGTGTATATATTATGTCATTTTCAATTAAACAAAAATAATAAGTATTTAATGAATTTTCAAAAATAATAATAATACATATAAATAAACAAATAAATAATATAATAATAAATTATTTTAAAAAAATATTAAAGGGCCTCAAAAAATAAAATAATAAAAAAGGATTATATTTTTTGAAATATTTTTCTCCATAACCCTTATTACACCAATATAATAATACAGGGTGTCCCAAAATGAAAGAGCAGATTTCAATTTTGTATTACAGACAAACAATGAAAGATAGAAACACATTGCGTATATCATTGGATAGAGGAAAGTTCAACGTTTTGACACATCAGCGCTGTTGTTTGTTTATAGCAACATGGCGACTACATCACAGGAAAAGTAATTGTTCATTGTTTCTGGCCTCCCAGGTCCCCAGATCTTAACCACTGTGATTTTTTTCTGTGGTAGTACATAAAAGAGACATTGTTTATCCTACCTATGCCACCTACCCTTCAAGATCTATTATTGAAGTTGTCAATAAAATAAACAGGGACAAGTTGATGCGTGTATGGAATGAAATGGACTACCGTTTCGATGTTTCTCGAGCAACAGATGGCGCTCATGTTCAGTGTATAACGTAGTGTATGATGTAGTGTCAAATCTTTGAACCTTCATCTATCCAATGACATGGGCAATGTGATTCTATCTTTCATAGTTTGTCTGCAATACGAAATTGAAATCTGCTGTTTCATTTTGGGACATCCTGTATATTTAGATCGATAGGAAGTTAAGACAGGATAATAGTTGGATTAATATAGTTGCTGCAGATATTAACCTCAGGGTAATAGATCTGAAGGTACTTTCTATTCCCCGGGCGCATCAAAGAAAAGGGCACTGGCAGTGTTTTTATCATATGAAAAATTATAATATTCATAATAATATTTGTTTTCAAGTTAAAAAATAATAAACTAATCTAAAAATAACATTAAATTTTTTATATTAAATTAGACATATAATATAAATTTTTTTTTTGACTAAGAGACGGAATTTTAATCTTGGCCCAGGGCACAAGATTTCCTTGAATTTTTTTTTTAATTCATAATGAAAACAGTCTTTGTGAATTAAATTAATTGTAAGATTTTTAATAAATACAAGCTAAGTATAATAAATACTTCAGGGTAATAATAATGATTAAATAGAATTATTTATAAAACATTAACTAAAATTTGTAAATAATAATAAAAGAAAAAATACACGAATTTAATGGATTGGGTTATAGGAAAGAGTGATGGTACGAGGGTGGGGTGAAAAGTTTCCGGCCTGACCAAGAAAAACGATGTTTTTAAATTTTTTTTTTTGCTATATTTTTCAACATAATCTCCATCAACACTGATACATTTCTCAAAACGGTATTCTAATTAATTTAACTAATTAAATTATTAAGTCTCATCAACAGTTATGATTCAATGCAAAAATTCGTTTGGATTACGCCTACAGCGCCAAATTGTCGATAGAAATGGTTTTTCGAAGCATTTTTTGGTCTAACGTTAGCAAACGCGGCACCCACGTTGCACACAGCTTTCCATATTCAAATGTTTGTGCAAAATATTTCGCACACGTTCAGCTGACATCGTACAGGTCTCAGCTATCTTGAATGTTGAAAAATCAAGCAAAAAACAAAAAATATAAAAACATCGTTTTTCTTGGTCAGGCCGGAAACTTTTCACCCCACCCTTGTAGATTTGATATCAATTATACAATTGATAAATTTTTTATTTTTTTATTAATTTAAAGAATCATAAGAATTGAGAAAGTGAGTGGTATTTTAGTCTGACGGTGAAGGTAGACGTTTCGAAATAGAAATTCTCTATTTATAAAACTTTTAAGCAGATGACACTCGTTTCATCTAGTTTAATTATTTCTCATTAGTTCACACGAACAAATAGACACTATTGGAGTCGAAGTTTTTTTTATTAATAAAAAAAAAAAACAAATACTCTCCATTGTGTTACTTTCATATTTACATGTATTTATATGATTATCAATCTAATCGAAATTAAATTTAAATAAATTTAAATATTATTAAATATGAATAAACAGATTTCTAGTTTTTTATGTATAATTAGTTACATGTTGATAATGAGACTAAAATTGTCTGATATTTATCATTTTCGTGTCTATCTAGTATTTTTATTATGTATGATAAATGAGAGATCACTTTGATTGAAGAATATATAAAATTTTAAGGAATTTTACATGATAACATGAGATTAAATGAATGAAGAATTTTAATTTTTTTCTTTAATACATGAAGATAAATTCCAACACTAAATTTTGATTACAAATAAAGAAATTAAAAAATTTATTTAAAAATTAATTATAAATCACTAAATAAAATATAAAAAAAAATCAACTAATATAATATAAAATATTATATTAGTTATTAAAAATATATTTTATTTAATGAGAATCATATTCATAATTATAAAAAAATATTTAAATACTATCTCGAAAATTTTCGATGTTGAGATTTTGATGTTTTTATACGTTTTGAAGGTGTGAGTCATTTTCACTAAGGTTAAGAAAAATGTCTGTGGATGCGTATGTGTGTATGTAGACAAGATTACGCAAAAACGGTTTAAGCTAGAATCATGAAATTTGGTACATGGGCATTATTCAAAATTCGTAGTTTTCTATCAATTTTTGAGAAATGTAGCTCAACCGGAAAATGGTCATTACCTACAACGTTTTGATTTTTTTTCCTCTAAAGTGACCGTAATAATAAAGACATATGTTTGATAATTTTTCACATGATTAAAAATTGTATAAAACTGCTATATATAGAATTTCAGCTTGATTGAATTGCTGAAAGTACCGGAATTAATTTTTTAACACGACTGCAAATAACGCGCCAGCACGTGACGTGGTGCCATCAACAAAGAGTCAAACACGCGCTGGTTTAATAAATATTATTTATTAATTTTAATTTATAATTAATTAAATTTAATTTAAATATTATTATGTTATTTAATCCAATTCAAATTGCGGGATAGTCAAGTGGAGACACTCCAGCTTATTTTATTTATTTTTTTTAATTGCATTTTTTCTTCATTAGACGTTTCTCTTAGCTAGTTTCTCTACCCATTTCCATTCCTCCCTCTGTCTGCCATCGCTGAGCAAGCGTAGATTTTATCAAATCAAGTAATCTGTGCAAGAAGATCATTAATGGGGAGAGAGAGAAAGTAAAAAGAGAAGAGAACCGGCTGTCTTCATCTCCAAATAGAAGTTAATATGAATAGATTACTTTGAAAATTTACAAGTTCCTTTATTCCTTTTCATTTTCTATTTTTATAAAAAAAAAAACAAAAGAAAAAATATTTAAGGTTAATCTTTATATTTCTTTTATTTTATTTTTTCTTTATCCGGTGAAATTAATTTACCAATCCTTCTATATATTTTAAAATATAATTTTCATGTCATTCGGTGAACTTGTTAATACTTTAGGTTTTTTAAAGCCTTTTCTTAGATAAAATGATTAACTATAGAATTTAAGTGTATCATCAAAAATTTGCATCAGATTGTAAAAATAAAAAAATTAATTAATGTATAATGTTTAATTAATGTATAATTACCACCCTTGAGTCATCTATTGGTTTGTAAAAAATACATTGAACTCTCTTTTTATCTATTATGAAGAAAAAAGTGATATTGTATCATTGGTTAATAAAACATACATTTTAAACTGAAACTGAAATGATGAGCTTCTTAATGCTCTTGTATTGAATAGTTTCAATAATTATATTTTATAACAATATATATATAATATTATGCTGATAGAATTTTGATTATATATATATATATAGGAGGGTGGGGTGAAAATGTTTTTAAATTTTTTTTTTTTGCTTTATTTTTTAACATTCAAGATAGCTGAGACCTGTACGATGTCAGCTGAACTTGTGCTAAATATTTTGCACAAGCCTTTGATTATGGAAAGCTGTGTGCAACGTGGATGCCGCGTTTGATAACGTTAGTCTAAAAACTGCTTCGAAAAACCATTTCTACCGATAATTTGGCGCTGAAGGCGTAATCCAAACAAGTTTTTGCGTGGAATCATAACTGTTGATGAGACTTAAATTAAATTAAATTTAATTTAATCAATTAATTAATTAATTTAATTAGTTGAATTAATTAGAACACCGTTATGAGAGAAATGTATTATGTTGACAAATATAGCAAAAACGAATAAAAATTTAAAAACATCGTATTTCTTGGTCAGGCCGGAAACTTTTCATCCCAAGCTCGTATAAACTATGGAGGTAAAAGATATTGAGTTAGGTTTGCCTTAGATTTAGGCAACCGTTTTCTTTTACAAACTGTGTGTTTATTGCTCGAGAGGGTCGAGGGATGTCTGACCCTTTTAAAGTAAAAAAATATAAAACTGTCAAACATTTCAAATGAAATTGGTATTAAAAATTATTTACTTTAATTTTGGTTCACATAATAATTCAAATAATGCCAATGTTTTATTTATAACAAAATATCATAGAAGAGATTTAGAACGAAATTTTTATATTAATTGGATTCTAATAAATTTTGGATTTAACCCGGATGGCATATTTCGAAGACAAGACATTTGAATTGAAAAAAAGTTGACTTTAGAAATCCCATTTCCTATTGGGTCTATCTCATTCAAAAAAAAAAAGAATTTTTATATTATTGTAATGAAATAGAAGTATTTAAAAAATAAGAAGATATTGATATAAAGAAAACGGAATTCTCATTAAAATTATCAGATTAATCAGATCATTAAAAATGAAATAATATACTAATATCACTATCATTAATTTTATTTAATTTAGTACTGTAATATGTGATTAGACAAATTGGGGAAAAATCAAACGGAATCCAATTAAACAAAAAATTCAAGTATTAGGTTACTCAGACGACTTAAATATAATAGGAGATTCGGCAATTGCAATCAAATTTAATCGAAGCAGGAAAAGAGGTGTAATTGAAATGAATAGTGATAAGACAAAATATTTAGTAACAGAGATGAACAGTATTAACACAGAAAGTCTTAACATACAAAACAGAATTTGAAAATGTAGAAAAATTTAAATACTTAGGTTCTGTAATCAAGAAAGATAATAATATTCGAGAAGAGTTTAAAGTGAGGTTGCAACCGGGTAACGCCTGTTATCATGCAGTAAATCTCGTCAAAAATATTATCCAAGAAGATCAAAATTAAAATATATAAAACAATTATTTTGCCGATTGTATTATATCAATGTGAGGCATGGTCTATGACCCTGTGAGACGAGAATAGATTTAGAGAATTTGAGAACAGGATTCTGCGACGTTGAAATGTGAAATGAAAAGAATAAAATTCGAAATGATTATTCGAATAGATTTAACCAGGAAAACTGTTAGCTTCAATCCAATTCATCTTGTATTTGTATAATCATAATATACATATAAATTAATTATATATTAAAATTATATATATATACACCTATATAAATAATTCATAATTATTCTTTAAATTTTGATGGAGAATAAATTATTTTAAAAACAAAAAAAAACGATTTAATTTGATCAAAATATTTCAAGTATTGGAGAGAATAAGGATTTTTATATTTTTATATTTTCTTATAATAAATGCATTGAAATGTTGAAAAGTGAAATGAAAAGAATAAAATTCGAAATGATTATTCGAATATGATTTAACCAGGAAAACAAAACTGTTAGCTTCGATCCAACTCATCTTGTATTTTTATAATCATAATATACATATAAATAATTAAATATTATATATTATAATTATATATTATAATTATATATTATATTTAGATATAAATTTATAATTAAATAGTTGTAGTTAATCACCTATTAGGAAGTCTTCTCAATTTGCTAGCGGATGGCGTTCCTTCACGTTCACCAAAACAAATGTAACTGAATAAAATTAACAAATTTAATAAAATATAAATATTTTTCTTTAGAATTTATTTATATCAATTTCATGAGAATTGGCCGACTTGCTTATCGGAACAAATAACAACCGAATTGTGCCCAGCTACCTTTATTAACATTGCTTAATTTAAAAAAAGGAAATATAAATAAAAAATAAAAAGGAAAATGAATAATATAATTATTATTTTTTGTAAGAATAAATTCATATTTTTTTTTTAATAAAATATAAAAATAAAATGACTTGGAGGAGGTTTTCTAAGAATTGTAAATGAGTTAAAAAGATATTTTTTTTCCTGATAAATTTTTAATTATATACATATTTATATATATATTATATTATTATTATTATTAATTTATTCTTTAAATTTTGAAGGGGAAGAAATTATACACACACACAAAAAAAAGAACGATTTAATATATATATATATATATGTATATAATTAAAAAATATATATTATATATATATATTAGTATATATATATATATATATATATATTGCGATGGTTTTTTAAATTTTACTTTTAAAGAGAATTCCGGTATGTGTATGTAATGATATTTTTAATGATTACATTTATAAAAAAAAATCGATTCCAAAATATTAAATGAAGAAATTAATTTCTCTATAATAGAATTAAATTTTAATACAAATAATCAATCTATTTATTATAAGTCAAATATATCGATTATGGTGGTGGGGAAACTCGAGTTTAGAAAATAAACAAATAAAAACAAAAGATTTTTGTCTTCACATAATTTATAATTATGAATATTATATATATATACATATATATATGAGTTATTTTTGTTATATTAAGTGTAGGGCCTGTTTAATTTAACCAAAGCGTCTTACCATCTCTTTATTGGCCGTCCTCGATATATATACATAAATATAAATATATATATATGATCAATTGTTTATAATATTTAATATAAAGTCTAAACATTAAGTATAAAATAACATAGAAATGAAAGATAATAATTTATTTAAAAATATTTTATCCATAAAGAAATTGTAAGTTTTTTTTTGGATTTTAATCTTATTTACAAAATTGTCATATTTCATTATTTTATAATACTACTATATGTCGGTTCTCTAAATAAGTACCTCCCCCAACATTAATATATAATCGAATCTTTTGGTATATTTTGTTACGATCCAGCACAAAATTGTTTTACTTTTAAATAGTAAATTTTATATCAAAAAGTAAAATGATTATTAGAAAATATTTTATACTTATAATTATTTTGCCGGTTGTATTATATAGATGTGAGGCATGGTCTATGACCCTAGGAGACGAGAGTAGATTTAGAGTATTTGAGAACAGGATTTTTCGAAGCATTTATGGGCCAAAGAAAGGCAGGGAATGACGGAGATTGCATAACGAGGAATTGCATAATGTCTATGCATCTAAAGAGATAGTTAGCGTTTTAAAATCAAGAAGATCAGGGAACGTGGCTAGAATGGGAGAGGAAAGAATGGCGACAAAATATATTGAGGGTCCGGTGGGAAGACAAAGAACGCGGTGGGTGGACAATGTAGGAAGGGACGTGAGAGAGGTGGGACAGGGTAGGAGTTAGATGGTTATAGCTCAGGATAGGGATACTTGGAGAATTGTGATTGATGTGGGCAAGAACTCTCGAGTTCCGTAGAGTCAGAGATAGATAAAATCAATAGGTCGAATATTTAGAAAGATATAATAAAAAAATATATTAAAATTTAATATTTGTTAATTATAGGTTAATTAATAATTAGTTAATGTGACTCACATCATATAAGATATTGAGAAAATTAATAATTGAATTCGAATAATTAAAGAATAATTTTCTATTTATTAATAAAAATAGCCTGGATATGAATTCGGGGTATAAGAATAGGAATAGAAAGCTTTAAGAGGAGATGGAAAGGACTAAATTAAAACAAAAAAACAAATAAAAAAAATCGAATGTGTTCTGCAGGACAATGATAAAATGCACAATATAGGTTATATGTATATGGAAATTTGTTCTAGACACAATAAAGATTAAAAAAATTAATTCTATACAAAATCATTATTTTTTTAATTTAAATATTCGGATGTACTTCCGTTCTTTTGAAATATTTTTTACTTTAAAAAAAAACGCTTGTGTTATTTTTAAGATGAGGGGAAATTAATTTTTCATTTGGATATATTTAAATTTTAAAATCTTTATTAATTGGTAATTACGTTGGAAATAATAAAAAAAAAATCTTTCTTTAATAAACAATTATGCATTGCGTAATATCCAATGATAGAATAGATAATTCATTCATATTTTTTTAAAATCATTTTAAATATTTATCATTTTTTTTTAATAAATAAAATAATAACTTTAAAATGTCATGAAAATAATCAAATAATAGAAAAATTTGAAAATTAAATTTTTCGCCTATGAGGTAGGCAATATAAACAAAACTTGTTTTTTTCACCACATTTCATTCAAATCATTCAATTTATTTGATTATTTTTTTTTTTAAAGAAATCCAATTAAATTTGATATTTAGACATTAAAAAAATCTCTTAATCCTCGAGTATATTAAATGTATAGTGGCTTAATAAATCAATGAAGAGAATTAAATAAATAAAAAAATTGAATTCAATGAAAAATAATATTTTATTATAATAAAAAAAAAAAAAAGAAAATACTAAAAAAAAATTGTTTTTCAAGTTATTTAATTCTATTTTCAATAAAATGAAGTTTGTAAAAATTAAATAAATAATCTATTCAATAATTTTTTTTCTATGTAAAACCTTGTAGTTATTGTAGTTGTAATAAAACCCACCTCAAACAGACCCTTTTCCAGAATTTTGCTATGACAATATTATATTTTTATATTTAAATTTTCAAAAGAAAATTTTCTTAATATAATAAAAATTCTCCAAATCTTTATACTTATATTTCTCAACAGCTAAAAATTAACCTCTCTTGTATATATAAAAATACTTTAATTTATTTAATTTTATAAATTTTTGAATATATGACTTTCTGTAAGTCATAATTATATATGCCTAGAAAATGATCATGGTTTGTGTCCCATTAGCATGGGATTTATTACATCTGCAATAAACTATTTCAGTAAGGTATTTTTAAAAGAAAAGTAAGTAATATAAGTATGATTAATCTATAAATAATAATTTTATAATTTGGAAAATAATTAATAATTCATTTATTTATTTACATATAGAAAATATAATATTAATTATAATATTATATATAGTACCTGGTTTATTGAGCCACGACGGGGTACTTTAAAAAAATTATTCCTTATGAACAATGAAAATTTCAGATTAAGATTATTATTTAAAATAAATAAACGACGAAATATATGAAACAAGTTCAAATAATTTAAAAGAAGAAAATTAAAAAAAATAATCAGAGCCCTTAAACCTACGTATTAATGCACCGAAAGACAGAAATGTATGGCCTGTGGATATAACATAATATATATTTCGTAATTTGATTACAAAATATTATTAAAATAAATATTTATAATTTTATTTATTTTATTTTGTATTTAAAGAAACGTTGTTCGGAGTTGCCCGGCGCTATTTTTTTTAATAATAAAATTCTTATTTTAAATTAAAAAGAAACTAACAACGATGATTTTTCCCGAGGCTGAAACCAATACAGATTGATTTTTCTTTATAAAAATTACCTATGGTGTGAATTTCAAAAAAAAAACCGTCGAGCGGTTTAATATTTAAAAAATACAAATATATATATATATATTACAATTTTTGCTAGTATAATAAGATAAGATATATATATATTATAAATATTATAAATATAAAAAAATATAATATTTGCTTGGGAATTAAAATTTCAATGAATAATATTTTGTTGCTTTAATTATTAATTTAAATGCTTAATTGTTGATTATTATTTTTAGTTTTTTAATTTTTTTGAATTTTGGTTTAATTTAAATTAATTATTTCATTATGATAACTTACAGTTCATATTAGAGAACGATAAACGTTAGAATTTCAATGGTTGGTTGAGTTATTAACTATTGATTATTGTGTGAAATAATTAAACCATTGAACCTTTATTACCAAAAGCTAATAAACCAGTTACCACGAACAATTCATGTACCCAAGGAATTATTACCTTCCTTTACCATATCTAAAATTTAGAAGAATACCAAAAAAAGAACGAGTAAGATGTTTCTTAAGGGAACAAATAAAAAAGTAGGGGGTAGATTATTTTCTAAAGAAGGGGTCAGTAAACTGGTAGAAGTATTTTTGTGCTCCAATTGAAATATTGTAGATAGATTTATTAAAAAGGTATAAATTGGAAATTAAAATTAAATTTTGTTTTTTTATTTAAATAATTAAACAATTTATGTAAATAGTCATTAAACTTACTAACTTACAACTATTATTAATAAATCGATTAATTTATGTTTTTATCTAAAAATTTAAAAAAAAAAGATATAAGGAGATGAAATTAGAGTTGAAGTTGTAATGGCGAACTATTTGAAATTTTTAACTAAAGTTTACCAAGAGCAAACGCCAGTGTGAACAATTCTACCATCTCTCCACAATTTTACCCAAAGATGGTCATACAAATCAATTAACAAATTCTAACAACAATTCATAGAAAGAGTTCAGAGATACCTTCGAAATAAGTTGACTTGAGGCCAGGCATAGAACCGACCGACGGTTTGAAATAAATTAATTTCCAGCTACAGAAACAATTTCAAATAATTTGAATGTATCTATTAATGCAATAAAAAACAGATAGGCATAGAACATAAATATTTTTAATTTTATTTTATTTATAATATATAAGTAGGAGCTCGCTGTGACGTCATGAAGGCTGGATGACGTCATATAATTTTAAACTAAGAAAAAACTAATGACGATGATTTTTTCCGAGGATAAAACCAATACAAAGTGCATCATTCTTGGAGATATGTAAAAATCTCCATATGTGAAATTTGGTGTGAAACAATACCTCCATAAAAAGAAAAGATAAAAATCAATGATAGTAATCTGAAGAAATTTTACATAATTAATGGTAAAAGAGATAAAAAAACACTTAAAAGTATAAGAGGGTTAAGTTAAATGATTGTTGATAGGGAGAAGGAATGGGTATTTGGATTTAAATCCGAAGATCCGATCCGATCTTGGATTTTCGGATTTCAACCCAAAAGGATCGCAATCCTGCTCATCCCTGATAGGGAAAAGAGGCAGACGGAGGGGAAGGAGAGAAAGAGAAAGAAAGAGGAATGGAAATTGGAATGAACAGAAATGAGAATAAAATTGGGTTATTATAAATATTATTTGGAAAGATCGGAAAACAAAAAAGAAAAATAATACTCGTATATTGAAAGATGTAATGGAAGATAATAATAATTATGAATATACGATATAAATAATTAAGGTTAATTTAAATTTAGACCATGTAAAAATAAAATAAACTAAAAGGCTTGATAAAAATTTTAAATATAAACCCATTTTATATTTTCTAAATAATATTTGAAAGAGAAATATTTTTAAAAGAACAAAATAGTATAATATGTATATAGTATAGTAGAAATATAGTATATATCAACGGGGGGTGGTAAACGGTTCTTAAACATTTTGGATTTTTCAATATGACTCTTAGCCAGTGATTCTCAACTTTTTTTTTTACTGCGGCACACTTTTAACGATTTAAAAATTTGTCGGCACACAAAGAAAAAGATAAGTGTAAAAGTTTACCATATTGAAAAAAGTGGTCCCAAAATCGGCTAACCTTTTTATTTTTTTAGAACCATGTTGGAAAAATTTAGAAAAAAAAGTCGGAAATGTTTAAGAACCTAGTCCCAAAAAAGTTTTACCTCAGTTTCAGTTTAAGAGCCTCACAATCTCGCGGCACAGTGGTTGAGAATCACTGCTCTAAGTATTATATCCCCAAGTATGACCTCCGCTGATATATAGTATGTGGAACCTCGAACCTTTAACAAATTCATACAATGTTTTAATTATTTATTAAAATTATTAAATCAGTTTTCAAAAAAAATGATACATTCAACATTTGTTGCCTAAAATGGTACAAATTACTTAAAAAAACTCGATTCCCATTTCAAGATAAAAAAATATTCAAATTTACTTGATAAAATATTTAATCCTTTCTTATATATAATATATATGTTGTTATAATTATATCGCTTCAGTTTTATATTTTTAAAAGTATTTTTAATTTTATTTTTAAATTAAATTAAATTTTTAAAATATTTTAAATATAATAAATGATGAATATAATATCAATTAAAAAAGAATATGAATGAAGGTAAAATTTCAACACGGATGATGTAGTTGTTGACGTCATTTATAATTACGATTTTAATTTAAGAAAAAACTAACAAAGATCATTTTTCAGGAGACCAGTACAGATTGATTTTTCTTTATAAATGTTATCTATTGTGTGAATTTAAAAAAAAATCCTTTGCAGGACAAAATATTATATATATATATATATATATATATATATATAATAAAATAAATGAACTAAAGACCTGAAAAAAGCGGATAAAAGAGTGGTTGAAAGAACTTTAGACTCAAGAGAGGAACATTTTGGAAAATTTAAATAAATAAATAAATAAAAGAATAAAATGAATCAATAATTAACAAAATAAATAAAAATTTTTTTTCTTTTTCTTTTTTTTATTTGGGAAGGGTTGAAAGACAAGGGATTCTTTTATTTATTTTTATGTTACTATTGAAATTTTTTTCTTTATCCTTGCTCTTATATTTTATTTTACAACTTTGAAATTATTTAAATTAAATTAATATATTAGAAATATTATTATTATATTACAATTATTAGTTTTAATTTTTATACATATTTCTTATTTTGGAAAAGAGGGGGAGTCTTCTTTAAAAATCAATAAACCAACACGTATAGCCAGGTATTCCATTATCTATAAGAATATTATATAACAACAAACATCTGGGCCTTTTGTAGAAATTAATTATATTAAATACCTATATTAATGCTTAAAAAATTGGTTTCCTTATATAAATGAAAATATAAAAAAAAATTACCATTGAAATTTTTCGTTTTCGGTAGATAATTTGTTTTTTTATCACCCTGTTGGTTTCCAAATTGATAAAAAAGAAAAATGCAAGAATTGAATGAATACCTGACTCGTTGTGAAATCAAGTACAATTGGTGTCATGTGAATTCTATCTGCTTGGCTTTTGATAAACTCATAAATGCTCTCAATACATGGCTATTCTGTGTGTGATTGGATTAAAAGATTTTTTAACCATTCTATTTCGATAAGAATAAAAATAAAATAAAAGAAATTAATTACCTTTCAAATATCAAATATTCAAAACATTATAGTATAATAATAAGTAATTGAAAAATTAAGAGCACTAAATTTTATAAAATACTAATAATCTTTAAGTTGTAAAACGAAGGAGCAGGGGTGGGAAAATACTTTTAAGCGCGAGCCAAAATGAAATTTTCAAAATGTCTCCCGGGCCGGAGGACCATATTTCGATAAGACCAAACCGGGACATTTATAAAAAAAAATTACCTTTTTTGTAGCGCCATATTGAATGGAAGATCGAAATAAGAGCCAAAACTTTTCAACGGGCCGAATAAAATAAGCAAACGGGCCAGATCCGGCCCGCCGGTTTTTGCCCACCCCTGATTTAGAGAGACTGTATAACGGGGAATTGCACGAACTCTATGCATCTCCAGACAAAATTAGGATTGTGAATTCGAAGAGGTGAATGAGTTAGAACTGGTGAAAATGTCAGAATCAACATTTTAAGTGCGTTTGTGTACTTTATTCCATTTTTAACGCAAAATTTAATACACATTCTTTAAAAAATCGAAGAACATACAAAAACGTGACTAACTCTCTTTTTCCAGTTTTTCAAAATACTAATCCAAAATGGCTGATAATAACAATGAGAAACATATGAGTACCAACATAACAAAAAAAAAAAATTCGATAATCGAATGTGCACAATTCAAAATTCACCTTTTCTTTTAGACAGACCTCGTATATATATATATATATATATATATATATAAGTAATATTGATAAATTTTATATACCAACGTTAAAGATGAACATAATCGATTTTATATTGGTATATACAAGTAACAATTAGACTAATTAAATATTATTAAAATAAGTATTTTTTTTAAACTTTGATAAAATTCCTAAAAGTAATAGTCAAAATTTGAATGATATATTTCATTATACATATTAAAATTAGAGATAGATAGAGAAGGATATATATATATATATATATATATATATATAAATAAATAATTTAATTATCGGATATTTGTTAGGTATTTCAATTATTATTATTATTATTAATAAAATACAAATGGCGAGTATAGTGGGATACTCTCTAACTTTAATATTATTAATTAATAACGCAAAATGAATAACCATATTAAATAAATAAAATACTAAAAATATATATAAAATTAAATTCTATAATAGAAAATTAATTACATATATTTTCTTTTTGTTTTTTTTGATTTTTTGAAATATTTATATTTCTAGAGATAAGAAATATATATATTATTTTTTTGTTATTATTTTAATTCTTTATTTATTTATTTAACTATAATTACATATTATGATTGTAAATATGTTGGTGGTGGATCCAGGAGGTCTTTTTTTTCAAATTAAATAAACTTTTATTTAAATTAAAAATCATTTGAAATTGCTTTGGTGATTTTATTCTTTTATATAATAAATTATTATTATTGTAATTATGTCCGTGGGAGTACTCTTCTTGAAATTAAATACTAATCAAACTCGTATATTTATTATTTTTCCTATTTATTATTTTTTTTTTATAATTATTATGAGTCTATATATGTTGGAGGATTCAGGGGGTCTTCTTTAAATTAAATATTAATCATTCTTGTATATATATATAAAATTTTCGATTGTTTTCAATATGGTTCTAAAAAAAAAAGTTAGATGATTTTTTTTTCATATGGCTAAGTGTGCCCATTAACACTGATATACCTATTAATTATTTATAAATATTTATACAAAATATATATTGTGTGTGATTTTCTTTATTCCTTTTTCAATTAAATACTTAGTGACCCACGAGCTAGAAGTAATGATTAAAATACGACCCACTTTTTAAAGGTTTGCCATCACTGATATATATATATATATATATATAAGAAGGTTCAATATATATATCTTATCTAATTTTACTAGCAAAAATTTTAATATATATATATATTTGTATTTTTTAAATATTAAACCGCTCGAAGGGTTTTTTTTTGAAATTCACACACCATAGAAAATTTTTATAAAGAAAAATCAATCTGTATTGGTTTCAGCCTCGGGAAAAATCGTCGTTGTTAGTTTCTTCTTAATTTAAAATAAGAATTTTAATATTAAAAAAATGGCGCCGGGCAACCCCGAACAACGTTTCCTTAAATACAAAATAAAATAAATAAAATAAAATTATAAATATATATTATGTTATATCCACAGGCCATACTTTTCTGTCTTTCGGTGCATTAATACGTACGTTTAAGGGCTATACACCTGTTTTATGATTATTTTTTTTAATTTTCTTCTTTTAAATTTTGTCGTTTATTTATTTTAAATAATATTATTAATCTGACATATTCATAGTTCATAAGGAATAATTTTTTTAAAGTACCGAACCGTGGCTCAGTTAATCTGGTATATATATATATATATATATATATATATATATATATATAACGTTCATTCAATATAATTAAAGTAAATTCATAAAATCTTTAGATAACAATTTTATGAGAAAGTATGTCTACCATGCTTCCTAACAATTTTATATATTTAAATTGGTTTTAATCTTGTATAAACTTATCAAGTCCATTCCATTGGACATATCAATGTAGAATGTCACTGAGAGGAAGAAAGCCTCTTTCTGGAATAGACTGTGTCTATTTTTATACAAGTTATGCAATGGGCGGTTAAATGGGTTGTTTTTTTCTTTTTTTTTTGCTTTCAGGTACAGAAATTTTTAATCAACTTACTGAAAATTGCACCTGGAATAATTAAAGCTTCTTTAATTTCTCTGTACTTTTTGTAAGGTCAATAGCCCATATTTATATATATTCAAACTTTATTATTGAAACTTCTTTGGTATGTTACAAAACATCATTGCTTCATTAATTATGGGAATTGTTCCATTTTTTCTAACTTTCAAGTTTTCCTTTCTTTTAATTAAAAAAACAAAGACAGAATGACAAATTAAATATTTTCCAAATTAATCAATAAAAAAAAATATTAAATTTATTATTATTTTTAATAAAAAAAATATTAAAATTTATTTTTATATTTTAAAACGACATCGAAATACATAGAAATACTATAATATTTTTTTTTTCTTTGCTGCATAGTGCGAATTTTTGCCCTCCCCAGAATCCGTAGGGCAGACCATAGTGGTGTGGGATTTTTAAACTTGTCCTCGACCCACCTGGGGTAAATATTTAGTTTTAAAATTCGTCTTCATGATACTTATGGGGTTTTGGCCATTTCTTCCGCGCTGGTCAAGCGTGTTGGAAGATGGATAGGATATGGAATAGAAATTTGGGAAGTGACAAGATTAAGGGTAGGTCCTGATTTCCCCATGGTATATGAAATGGGGATAACCAAGGGCTCGCGTGGGGCAAGGTCGCCAGGCCTTGTGGTAGATCTATCCTTGTCAGGACCACAGAGGATTATCTACCCGCTACCCCATAATAGATAAATTGTTTACAAACCTTCTCGAATACATATGCAAGCAAATAGATTGAGATAATATGGGCCTAAATATAAATGGAGAATACTTGTGTCATCTTAGATTTCCAGATGATATACATTTGATAACCGATTGTATTGTGATGCTCCAGAGATTGAACGAGATTTCCCAGCAAGCAAGTCTGAAGATGAATCTATCCAAAACAAAGATAATGACCAATCTTGTAATTGGTGGAGGTGTTTTTGTGAACAATATACAAATTGAAGAAACGATTACCTATAAAAACCTAGGACATGAATATCCCGAGATAATCAAACTTGCGAACTCGGCAGAAGAATTGGTCTGACATGGGCGGCATTTGGAAAACTCGGACACATCTTCAAATCAACACTACCAACATGTTTAAAACGTAAAGTGTTCAACCAATGTGTCTTACCAGTTCTGACCTATGGCGCAGAGACTCTAACTTTAACGAGGGGAACCATAAAGAAAATAAGAACAACACAGTATGCCATGGAGAGATCGATGTTGGGACTATCATTGGGAGACAGAATACCAAACAAGGAAATACGAAGTAGAACAAAGCTTGCAGACGCAATAGATAGGATAACTACACTCAAGTGGAACTGGGCCGTCCATGTCACCAGAATGACAGATAACAGATGGACAAGAAGGGTTCTTGTCAGGAGGCAAGTCGAAATAGAGGCCGCCCTCCAACTAGGTGGCATGATGATTGGAGGCGCATTCATACTAACTTGATGCAGACTGCACAGGATAGAGAAATGTGGAGATACTCAAGGGAGGCGTATGTCCAGGAGTGGACTATAAATGCTGATTGATGATGATGATGACTATAATAAATAGAAAAACTGTATACCATAATTTTTCCAAGTAAATATAGTATAGTATAAACCTACAAATAATAATTTTTGTTAAGACGCTTGATTAAAGATGTTTAATATATTTGCTTTATGAGCATTTCGGATGTTTCATCATTATCGGTATCTTTTTTTTATTTTATTTTTATAATTTTATATTTTATCTTTTATCTCTTCTTTTCAACTCAAATGAATTTCTAAAAGACAATTGCAAATGCAAACGAAAATATTCATAAATAATATTTTTTTAATATTCACATTATAACACCATAATATTTAACATTAAGAATTCAAAAGGTTCAAATATTCATAAATTAGAATATAAAAAAAAAAATTTTCTACTCAAATTTTACAAATATACTATATATATTAGAAATATAAACAAATTATTATTATATTATATATATATAAATTATTTTCGGGTTATTTTCACGTTTAATTGAGAGATTTGGGTCTCGACATTACGGCAGCCATGTCGGAACCAATTTCAAGAGTGCTTATTTAGTAGGTAATTTTTTTGGGATTTTGGGTTGAATAAGTGGGTGATTATATAATTCTAAAAAATCACCCAACCAAACTTTTATCTAACTATTTTCTTGCAATTTTGAATATTAATTATCTTTTTTTTTTGTAATATATGTTCAAAAGAAAAGGTGCATTTGATTATCGAAATTCTTTTTTATTATGTTGGTACACATATGTTTATCATATGTTGACATTATCAGTCATTTTGGATTAGTAGTTTCTTTTAGACAATTGAATAAGTTAGTCACGTTTTTGTGTGTTATTCGATTTTTTACTTAAAAAAAATAAGGAATACCACAAGAAAGTTATGCAACGTTTGCGTGAAGTAATACGGCTAAAATGATCGTAATTGTGGAAAAACAAATTATGGATAATGCACCAGCTCACACATCAATGCTCGTTTGTGAATTTTTGGCCAAAAACAACATCATGACTCAACAACCTTATTCACCAGATATGGCTCCCTGCGACTTTTTCCTATTCCCAAAACTGAAGAGACCAATGAAAGGAAAATGGTTTGCCACAATTGATGAAATAAAGTCGGAATCGAAGAACGAGCTGATGGCCATACTGAAAAGTGCATTATCAGAAGTGCTTCGAAGAAGCGCTGGCATAAGTGGATTATATTTTACTTTGAAGGTGACAAATGGATATTGATGAATAAATAAATACTTTTCGAAATAATTCAAAATTCACCTTTTCTTTTGAACATACCTAGTGTGTGTGTGTGTGTGTGTGTGTAAGTGTATATATATATATATATTAGAATTGAATGGTAATAGATTTGGCATTAAAAAGGGTTGATTGCCATCACATGCGATTAATCCCTTCTTTTTAGGCCCTGGCAACGTGCACATGTTAATGGTTAAACCTCCTGACCCAGAATATCCACTTCCTCTTCAAGCCGAGATAACAACCAATATAATATTTCATGAATGAACGTGTTCAAGCATAAATTAAATTCATATTTTTGCATTCACATGCTTCAGCAAAAGTATTTTTATTTGAAAAGGAAAAAAATAATAAGAAAAAGAAAAGGGAAAGTGGAAATCCCTTTGAAAATAAACGCTCATTCCATCGTCATTTAATATAAAAAAAAAAAATAATAAAAAAAATATTAAAAAAAAAATTGAAAATGTTTTCAATTAAAATAAAATTTTATAAATATTTAAAATATTATAATATATATATGTATATATATACATATATATATACTCATATATATATATATATAGAAGAGAGAGAGAAGTTAAAAAGTTAAAGGTGATAAGTTAAAAAAAAATACTGCAAACGAATAAAAAGTATACTACTTCATTTGCATGCCATTGGACTTATGAAGGTGAAACGGAAATTCTAATACGAAACGTTTACCTACTGTTGCAATTTCTAATCTTAGAAATGATCTTACCTGGAAAGCAAAAAAAATCAACATTCTATATAGTTAAAGTATCTTTTGAAACATTATATTATATATTAGAGATGCAACGAATAGTCATTTGGCCGAATACCGAATACCGAATATTCGGCCAAAATGAAGGCCGAATATTCGGCTATTCGGCCGCCGAATAGTGAACTCATTTTTGCCTAGAAACAAAATACTGTATATACTATATGTACAATTATAGTACATTTCACAATTAAAAGTATCATTTTCTAAAAAAATATGCAAATTTTTATTTTTGAAAAGCATTATTTTACTCCAAAAAAGTATTCGGCTATATTCGGCCTAAAAATTGACCAAAAAAGAAGTATTTTTCATAGCAATATATCCTCATGATCAAAGTTTTGTAAATAAACTTTTTAAACAGTGTTCTGTTTCATTAGAATAATTATTTCATGGAACTTCTGAAGTAAATTAAGATAGAAATAATTCAAAATAAATCAAACCTAATAAATTAATTGTGGAATTGCTTCATTTCAGTAGAATCTTTAAGATGCTATCTTAAAGATGTACTCAGTATAATGTTTAAGCTGATACATTTTATGATATACACATGTAAATGAAATAAAAATCTGCATACACTTAAAACTTCTTATATTTTATGACTGGGAAATTAAAGAAAATTGAATGGGGAAAAGGGATAATTTTGAGTAAATCTTAGGTGCTTAATTTTGATATATTACATATACATATATATAATAATTAATTAATAATTAATTTGTAATAAACAGTATCCTTCATTTAATTGTTTTTAATTTCTATAATAATTGGTTGTAATATTTATTTGAAATGAAATACTTGGTTGAAATATTTGAGAGTTATATATCAGGTTGGTGCATATGAAATGTCGTATTCTCTTTACATGCGGACGTTTGCCTCCCTGTGTTCGTTATACTTTTGTATTTGGCATAACCTCATTCATACTCGTATTGTCCATTGCCAGAGACTCATTTCAACAAAATAGGTTTTCTCGAAGGTCTTCCCTTTTTTATTTCTTTTGAGTTTATTACCGATATGAATTCTGCCGACATTCGCGTCATTTTCTTATATGAGTACAAACTTGGTAATAGTGCTGCAAAAGCTGCACGCAACATAAACCAAGCGTTTGGGGAGAATACGGTTAACAATCGGAAAGTGCAGCGTTGGTTCGAAAAATTTCGGACTGGCGATTTTTCACTGCAAAATGAGCTGCGCGGAAGACCCAAAACGTCTGTGAAGAATGATGACCTGAAGGCTCTAGTGGAAGCGGATCCAGCCGTATCCACGAGGGAACTTGCTATCAGGATGAAAGTTGACCATACAACGATATTGAGACACCTTTCTGAGATTGGCAAGGTTAAGAAGATGGACAAGTGGGTGCCGCACGCACTGACAGAGCGAAATAAGCTGGATCGGTTAAACGTATGCTCATCATTGCTAACCCGATTTCGCCGAGAGCCATTTTTTGATCGGATCGGATCTCTCGCCGACCGATTTTCATTTTTTCAAGCATTTAGTGCTGTTTTTAAGAGGCAAACACCATGAAAATGAAGACAGTCTAAAAAACTCGATATCAGAGTTTATTAATTCTAAAGACCAAAATTTTTTTAAGACAGGCATCTACGCTTTAAAATCTCGTTGGGAGAAGTGTATTGAAGCGAATGGAGCATACTTTGATTGAATAAACAGCTTTTGAAGAAAGATATACAGTTTTATACAATCACTTAAGAATACGACATTTCATATGCACCAACCTAATATTTATGTGAAAACTGACATCTTAGTTATTTATTCTATTGAATTAAATATAATTAAAAAATCATTGCAAGCTTTCTTTTTTATTATAACAAGGCATAAGTATTAACCTTCCTATTTTGCTTAGAAAAATTAGAATTTGCTCGAAGACCAGTTTTGAATTGGATTAATTTTAAGTATTAGGCTAGCTTATTACAGATATTTTAGCACTTATTCATATAGATAAATGCTGTAATAGGATTCATAATTTACAACTTTTATCTATAGGAATAAGTTCTTTTATAGAAAATGGTTGATAAAACCCATTTAGGGCATAAAAGAAAAACAAGTTAACTAACAATAAATACATTTCTACGTACCTGTAACTATAAATACGTTTGTAATGGTACTATTCGGCCTAAGGCCGAATAGTTGATTTGATATTCGGCCGAATCCGAATATTCGGCAGACAGGCCGAATAGGCCGAATATTCGGCTTCGGCCGAATATTCGTTGCATCTCTATTATATATATTCGAGGGTGGGGTGAAAAGTTTCCGGCCTGACTAAGAAAAACGAAGTTTTTACATTTTTTTTTTTGCTATATTTTTCAACATAATCTCCATCAACACTGATACATTTCTCATAACGGTGTTCTAATTAATTTAATTAAATAATTAATTGATTAAATTTAATTTAATTTAATTTAAGTCTCATCAACAGTTATGAATCGACGCAAAAATTCGTTTGGATTACGCCTACAGCGCCAAATTATCGGTAGAAGTGGTTTTTCAAAGCAGTTTTTGGTCAAACGTTAGCAAACGCGGCACCCACTTTGCACACAGCTTTCCATATTCAAATGGTTGTGCAAAATATTTCGCACAGATTCAGCTGACATGGTACAGGTCTCAGCAATCTTCAATGTTGAAAAATAAAGCAAACAAAAAATTTAAAAACATCGTGTTTCTTGGCCAGGCCGGAAACTTTTCACCCCACCTTCGTATATATAAATTAAAATCATTTATTCTTGAATATATAATTTTAATTAATTAATTTAAATATTTAGCAAATTAACATGATAAGATAATTTATTTCATTTTTGTAGAAAACAATTTCACATTTTATTTTATCAAATTACATTAATATAATATCCAGAAATAAATAATATTTAATGTATATAACTCAAAACGTTCCTAATTATAGTATTCATTGACTGTAATTGAATAATATCACATTCAATGACATCTGGCGGCAAAAACTATTATAATTTCAATTTGATTTAAAATTATTTTTATAGTATTCTTTGTATTTTTTATTATTTTTTTTATTTGTCTTTCACTTCATTTCTTAATAAAGACCTAAATCTAAATCGTTCAAGCTATAAATTTTCAATTACCAATAAATTGTATAGTACCTGCTTCCCTCCCCCCCTTCTCCTTTTCCCTACTGTAAAAGAATATTCATTTTCTAATCGATCAAATTTGAATTGTAAATTCTGACATTATGATTTTATGATCTATAAAATTAAACTTTTCTTAGGGAAAATATTAAAAAAATAAGAAAATGGAAATCGTTCTGTGGCTACAAATTCTACAGTGATTCTTTGTATACACTCTTTCTTCAATAAATACTTTTTTTGAATATTCAAAAAGTAAAAAAAAAAAAAAAACTTTATTATTTATTTCTATTGTTTAACTGTTTATATGAAATCTCCAGTGAATTGATTCTTTCTTTATTTTTTTTTCAAAACTTTGAGAAATCCATTGAGGAAAGAAACATTATTTTTTTCGTAATAATCACTATAAAATATATAACATGGTATACTAGAGGTAGATATAATTTTATATAATACTAGTTATAACATTTAAGCGCAAAACAACTTAGAAAAGTCTTAATTTAAAATAGTAATTATAAATGACGTCATCAACTACATCATCCATAGTGAAATTTTGCCGTCCGTCAAATTCCTTTTTAATTGATATTGTATTCATCATTTTTTATATTTTAAGTATTTTAAAATTTTTAATTGTGTCAATTTCAAGCCAATTCGATACTTTGTTTAGATTTGTATACCATAGATACAAAAGTACACACAAACATCAATTCACATTTATAAATATAATTATTATTTGAAGATCGAAGCACCTCAGCAACTACGGCCATTTGTGCCTTAAAGAAATCATCCATCGTACAAGATCAATCTCATTTATCTCTATGCAATCCCCACAGGGAGAATTTCATCTTCTTCGCCGGGGCACAGCAAGGCAAACAGTAAATTACTGAATCCTGACCGATTCCATTGTGTCCATTACTTAAAAAGAATGAATTTTTCTTTTAGACCAAAAACAATCGATTCAATAAATTATCAATCAATAAATACAATATACAATAAATAAATAAATAGTATAATAAATATTAAAAAAATATCACCGCTCAAATAAGGGACTGTAAAGGGGTCGCCATTGAACATGTCTAGAATATAATAATAAAAATAACAACAATAAACTATGCAAAAAATAATAACAACCAAAACAACAATTTTTATTTACAAATAAATAATTAATAAATAAACAACAATTGATAAATAAAAAAATATTTGAATAAATAAATAAATAAATACTATTTTCTGTATAAGATTCAAATCCTTTCCAGAAACCTAAACAAATTCTCAAAAAGTTCAATCTTTCCCAAATATTCAAATTTTCAATTTTACATGACCTTCTTGCCGATGCGTACGATGGACATTCGTCAAAAATGTGCATCAAGGGGCATTTTCTTTCAGAATCAGATGTCCATGGTAAAAAGGATTGACCTATTCTGAGACGGGACTGAATGACCTTCTCTAAATATAATTAAATGTGATATAGCGAATATAAATTGTCAAATTACAATACTAGTATATACACGGTCTGTAATGGGACATGTCCTATAACTTTGTTCAGGTAAGCGTCATCTGCTCTTTAAAAACTTTACTAAAAATGTAAACAACCATTATATCATTCACAAAAGTTTCACTATTCTCGTGTTTATAAGTTTTCTACTATTCTCTTTTTTCTGAACCAACTTTTTCTCTTTGTCATCGAAAATAATGAATTCTCGATCTGTAATTCGCGCCAACATCAAATTCTGTTTCAAACTTGGCAAAAGTGCCACTGAAACATTAGAAATGATTAAAAAAAAGCTAATGGCGAGAAAGTCATGAATCGAAATAATGTTTTTAAATGGTCTGCACTCTTTTGTGAATGCCGAGAACATTTAAACATGACTTCCGGTCAGGACGCCTAAAGAAGGCGCACAATGATGATAACGTGAGAAAAGTTGCAAATCGCCGTAATGGACCGGTTGCTGAGTACCGGGTACAAGCAAGACACGTAGCATTTGTTGCACGACAATGCCCATGCACACAAGTGTAGAATTGTGAAGGAGTTCCTTGCAAAAAGGGGCGTTGTTTTGTTGGAACACCCCTCATACTCGCCGAATTTGGCACGGGTTGATTTTTGTCATTTCCGAAAATTGAAAATGAAAGAAAATCATTTTGAAACCGCGGAAGAAATCCAAAACACGGTGACTGGATTCCTGGTCAGCATCCAAAAAAATGAGTTTCAGAGTTGCTTTGAATCGTTTTACAAACGGTTCCAACGCTGTATTAATGGAGAAGGAGTTTATTTTGAATAAATATTGCTCGTACTCGTATCTTAAGTCAGTCTCCTTACTTTTGCGACAGAATGGGTATATACGGTGGTAAACTAAATTTGTGCAAAATTTCATTCTAATCCATCATTTGTATAGATTTATAAATTCAATATAGACACATACACACACACATACATTTATTTTTATAAATTTAAAGTTTATAATATTTTCCGGGGTTATATACTTCCAAAATTTATATAAAACAAAAAGAAATTAAAGATATATAAATGAATAAATGATCAAAATTCCAAGTTCTAATCGATTTAATTAATTCTGTTTAATTGAATATGAATGAGATAAATGATAATAAATAAATCCATTTCCTAGTAAATATTTCATTTTCACGCTATTTTATTATTTCCATCCGATTCTTTCCATATAAACTCATCTCTTCTATTCTATCCAATTATTTATCACAAATAATAATTTTTTACCCCAAGTAATAATTGTTTGTTTAGACTATACCGGAAGTTTTTAATCCGCTTATTATATTTCAATAAAACAAATATGTTCTAGACTTTAAAAGCTATTTACTTCGGTGTCGACATGAAATATCCACTCCCATTCCATTTTACCTGTCGATGAATATTAATAACAACCCCTTAGGGAGATAAAGATATCGTCATATTGTATATCGTTAAAATGGAAAGAGAAATTTCAATAAAATAAAAATAAAAAAATAAAAAAAAAAAAAAAAAAAATGACTACATATTCTAGGAAAAGTATTATTGATCGGAGAAGTACTTTCGCTAAGTCGACGTTGGCCCCGAGTGACTTTCAGAATAAAAATTAGCTCTTTCCAATGGATGGGAAAGTATTGGAAGGATTTAAAGAGAAGAGTTTATTTTTTTATTTTATTTTTATATAAGATCCTCTTTAAAATTTTTATTTTTCAAAATAAATACAATTTGAAATGCTTTCGATTTCACAAATGGCTTTTCGCGAGTTTTTTCAAGGTCACTAAGGTAAATGAAAAAATAAACATATATATGTATTTGTTTGTTTAGGTTTCCGTGAAAGTTTTTTATTGTTAAAAAAATTATTTCCGGGTTATTTTCACGTTTAAGGCGCCATTGGGTGTGTGGGTAGCGAACCTGCCTCACATTCACATGATCCCGGGTTCAAGTCCCGGACCTGGCAAGAGAATTTCCCTAGCTGGGGTCTATGGGAGGGAGTCAACCCAGCCTCCGGGAACAACATTGGGGAAAAGCTACTTAAGAGCATCTCCGATTAAGAAAATCAAGGTAAAGGTTGAGAGTACCCGTTCTACTAATCATAGGACACCTCATTGATATAACTGGCTTGATAGGCGTTGTCCGTCAGAAGTTTTTTTTCACGTTTAATTGTGAGATTGGAGTCTCGACGTTTTAGTGCCATTTATTTAGGAAGAAATTTTTTTTCGGATTCTCGGTCGTAGTCTGTATGTCCAAGATGTTAAGATTTTGGGTGGAATGGGTAGAAGATGGTGTGCTCCTCCTGACGCAATATATGGATATGTCGTAGGCAAATGGAAATTTTAGGACAATAGCATTTGCCTAAACAAAATCCATTTGCCTGGCCACAAAGCTTCAACTATTATTTCATTTCAATTTGACTTGGAAAAAAGCTCAGTAAATGTTCGACATTTTTTGGACTGATGACAGATGAACAGAAAAAATACCCAAATATTATTTATTTTCAAAAAATATTTTAATCAATTAAAACAATTTAATAAAGAGAGAAACGAACATTTAAAAAAAACATATAAACATAATATTTTCATAAATAATTAATATAAATTCTCTGCTATTGTCGCTCTGCAGAATTATTGGAGCTTTAAAGTTATGACAAGCTGAAGTTAGATAAATATACAATAAAGAACAAAAAATTTTTTGAATAATTTCCTAATTGGCTACTTTAATAGTTAAAGCTATTTGCCCAACAAAGATTTAGCCAAATGGTTTTTGTTGAGGCAATGCTATTTTCCTAGTCAAATTTTCCTAAAATTCCCATTTGCCTACCTCATATATACAGTTAGCCTTGGGGTATCGTCAGGAGCAGGCGTGTGTCAGTGGTAATGTTCGTACCAAGAATTCTTCAGAGCTTGTGAACACAGCAAGTCCAAAATCTTCCACATAGACTTCGACCCAGAATCCGAAAAAATATTCCCTCCTAAATAAATTCTCTTAAAAATGGTGCCAAATCGTTAAGACTCCAATCTTACAATTAAACGTGAAAATAACCCAGAAATATTTTTTCATAACAATATATACATATATATAATATTAATTTTTGTCACTGGACGACAGTGCAGTCGCTTGATAACGATTGCACAAGTAGCAATCGAAACGTTGTATATTTTTTGTATTTTTTTTGAATAAATTTACAATAACAAATGTCAATATGTGGTTTTATTTACAAAATTCCCTTATAAATAAAAACAGCCACCAAAGCTTTAATAAATTAATTTTTGAGTAACTTATCAGATTTTAGTTGTTTTACATATTTTATAAATATAGTATTGATACATATATAATAAGGAGTAGTATTATAAAATTAAAAATTCTGTACGGGAAAAGAGGACACCGAACCCACTATATTCATATGCTTAAAATGGAACGATCTAAGGAAATGAGCAGAATTGATATGTGAACAAACAATAGAAAAAGACAATATAGCTGACTTAATAACTGACAAAGAAAAAGGATAAATAGTGATGCAATTAATAGGCGAAATAATGAGAGAAAAAGACAAAGTAGTCAAAGAACTAGACAAAGAGACAGCTTAAAGGGTAGGAAAGCCTAGAAGAAATGCCGAGAGACGGTTCCTGGGTTCTCCTAATAAAAGAGAAAAAAAATAAGAGGGGGTTTAATGGGTAAAAGTCCCATACTACCGAAGTACAAGAGTATAAAGGTTTTCTTTGAGGAATTTCCCCCTACCTATATATATATCTATATATATAAATGAGTAGTATTGAAATCGGTCAAAAATTGAAATTCAAATTTTACAAAATTAGAAATATACATTTAAAGGTCTCAAATAAGGTGTCCCCACTAAAGAGTCAACAATAAACACCAAAAAAAAAAAATTTCAAATTTCAATCTCATATAAATATGAGTATATCGGCGATTTTATTTTAATTTATATAACAAGTACACGCTCGGTCATTAAAAAAAATTATTCCTTATTATCGGGTTTGGCTGGTAATATCAATACCTGGTTTATCGAGCAGAAGTTCAATTAATTCAAAAGAACATAAATTAAAAAAAAAAATAGTCATAAAACATACAGCCCTTAAACGTACGTATTAATGTACTGAAGGACAGAAAAGTATGGCCTGTGGATATAACATAATATATATTTCGTAATTTGATTTTATTTAAATTTATAATATATGTATTTAAGGAAGTTATATCTGACGTAAATGCTTACGTCTTTTAAATTTCCTATTTTAAATTAAGAAAAAACTAATAAACGTTGTGAAACAATTTCAAATAATTTAAAAGTACTTATGCACTGAAAATCAGATAGTGATATAACATATTTTTAATTTTATTTTATTTATAATATTTTGTATTTAAGGAAGTGATGTTTATTTTATTATTAAAATTCCTATTGTGATAATTAAATAAAATGCTTTCTCTAAAGCACTGATTCTCAAACTTTTTTTTACCGCGGCACACTTTTAACGGTTTAAAAATTTAGTGGCACATAAAGAAAAAGATAAGTCTAAAAGTTATTTACTTACCTATAATAGACTGTGTAATATAGTTTATGATAGTAATCAGGGGTAGGCAACGTTTTTCACTAGTCAGGCACACTTGGTGATACTTAGAGCCATATTGAAAAATCGAAAATGTTTACGAGCCTGATCGCAAAAACATTTTACCTTTTTTTTACATACATATAAAATAAATAAGTCCTTTTTCTTAATTTGAACTTTAAATTTGTTAAATTTGGCGGCACATTTTGAAAATCTCGCGGCACTTTTGTGTGCCGCGGCACAGTGGTTGAGAATCACTGCTCTAAGGCAAGTTATATATATATGAGTGTAAACTAATAAAATAAAAATACATTTCTAAGAATTTATTATATTTTAATTCCCTTAATTTGTATTAATGATTCCAGACAAGCATATATCGGCCAAAACTCTGTTAATTTATAAATTTACATAACTGTCACAAAATGCCGAATAAAATTTTTAAATATTACACATTTTATATTTGTAAAATTATAGTTCAATAATATGTCGAAAATATGGAATATTTTATATTTTCAAATGACCGAGTAATGTTTTTAACAAAAAAATAAAAATAAGATTACAAATAATAACAACAACCATCAGTGGCGGATACAAAAAGTATGATTTTATTTTAAATATATAAAATGAGAGTGATAATTTATTATTATAGGTAAAAGATAATTATGTTATACTATTATAATGTAATTTTTATATAATGAAATAATATATCAAATATATCATTTTAATTATAAATAAACATTTAGTTAAATTATTTGCATTTGAAATGCAAGGTTCTTCTAATAATATATCTAAAAGCAGTGGTGTATTGGGAGGGGAACGCGGGACGACGACGTTCCCTTACCTTTTTTCAGAACTGGAACGCGTTCCAGTACTTTTCATGTCCCGACAACTCTCACTTAAATCTACTGTTAGAATTTATTTTTTTTGTGTTCGTTAATATTTTGTATACTAAGAATAAGGAAAAATAGAAACTTAAATGGAAAAAAATAGTTTGCTGAAAATAGGACTTTTTTGCTCCCACTATGCGTTCCCTTACTTCTTATTTTATCATTACATCACTGGCTGAATGGAACCTCAAACATTTAATCAAAAAAAATAATAATAATTGTAGGATTATTTAAAAATCAATTCAAATGTAATAATTTTGAAATTCATAAAAATGCTTTAAATATACAATTTCTAGTCAAATTATTCAAGATGTGACTAAATACAAAAGGGCTTGCCATTTTTATACGATATATGATCGTCTAATATGTTTTGAAATTGGAAATTTAAATAATTGTTATAAATCTTTATCAAGATAAATCTGTAGTATGGATTAAAATTTGATTGGGTGAATATATATATATTTTTGAGATTATTTTTATTTGTAAGCCAAGGGGTTGTTTATATATATATATATAGCTGTGTTTCAGTGACTCGAAATGGTGGTTAGGAAGCAATCAACTTTTATCACACCATAGTGGTCTTGAAAAGCAGAAGGGATGCCAATAGAAATTGAAAAGAAATCGGAAAAATAAAGTAAAAGTGTTGGATGACTGAATATAGGCCACCTATTTTTATTACAGATATACAGTCAGGTGTCGTTCCAAATGCCTTTTATTTAAAATCAAATAAAAGTGGAAAAAAAACATAAAATGAAATAAAATAAAAAAATAAAAATAAAAAAAAAACGAAGACAAAATACTTTGGACATTTTGTGAAATAGGAGTGAGAGTGGCAAAAAGGGACAAGAATATCCAATGGCAAAAAGAAACTAAATAAAAGAGAACAATTCCATTTGCTGAGGATATTGGGTTGTTTCAAGAGAGAAAAATAAATAAAAAAATAAAATAGATCACATTTAAGAAATTGGCAGCTGATAACTGGACGGCTTAAGGGTGAGGAACGGACCAACAGGATCTTGGAAAATTATAAAAAAAAATTATAGTTCATTTTTTCTAATTTTATTATACTTTAATCGAAAAAAAATTCGATTGATAAAATATCTTTTTTATTTACTTAATAGGTTGTCAAATATCTCCCCTCCGCCTTTTTGTCTTTTGAATTTCGCGGAAATGTACAAAGCGCTACAGAGCTCGTATCTGGCAATACTATACATCATTTGAAAGGTCTTGACATAACCTACAAAACGACGCTATGCATGATTAGTTCAACAGTTATAGCCGTGTAAACATGGAGTTCACTAACGCCGACATTCAGATGGAAACAAGAAGGTAAATCATTCTTCGGTATGGACCAATTAGAGAGACATCATCCCTGCCAGGATCATACATCTGGGCCAACAAAGAAGTTGCATGCTCAGAGAAGATGTTTCATTGAATGCCAGGAGAATCATCACTTGTCTTACCTGGTCCTGAACTCTATACTAGTAACATTAACAGCTAAATAGTCGACCTTTTATAATTTGTAAATGTTAACAAATTTAAAATTTGATATATCAATAATATTAAAGTAAATGAACTATATTTTATAGCTAATTTCTAAGTTATCATTTCTCATGATACTTATAATTGTATTAATCTCTTTCATTATTAAATATTAAGTTTATTAATATTTTATTTTAATCTGAATGAGAATTCAAACTTACTCTTCCCTTATCAACCAACCTTCGCTGGATTCACCCAAATATTTTCTATTATTAATACCAATTCAATTAAACATCAATTTTATTAATTTTAAACCCATTTTTTTCTAATAACCAAACCCATATTAAGCTTCCAATATACGATAATATATATATATATATATATTATATGTGAAATTCTTCTAGTGTATTTATTCTTTAATCTACGGGTGAGAGCGCAATAAAGTAAGAGCTATAAAACAAAGGGTCAGACCTTTTCGTATATTGAGTTCATTGTTCGAGAGGTCCTTGGTCACATTGATTAATATCCCTACAAAGGTAGGATTTAAATATATATATATATATTATATAGTATGTTGTTAAGAGATAAATACAAAATAGACAAGAGGATAAAATGTAACTCATCGAAAACTCCAATTCTATTTCAATGACAAACCGACGCTCTCACTTCTTAATACCCTCGAAATTTATTTGAAGATTAATCAAATTTAATGGGATTTTAAAAGTAGGCGATTATAAATATACTCAAGCGAGAATTATTAATACTGATTTCCTTAACAACTGAGTTAACTAGCAATCGTTATTCTGATTGGTTTCCAATCCGTTTGTGACTATATATATATATATATATATAATTCAGTGGAATGTGATTATTTAGAGTTCAAAGGGTTTTTAGCTAGGTTGTCGTAACAAATTCAAGCATGATTTCTGACGAGCTGGCAAAGAAAAAAATAAACGACAGAAGAATTAAATATAATTTCAGGGCAATCACCTGGCTAGATTTGTTATTTTTTTTTTTTATTTTTGCTATTTCGCCAGATTGCGATCACGAAAATTTTCTATGTTGAGATTTTGATGTTTTTATACGTTTTGAAGGTGCCTGAATCATTTTCACTAAGGTTGAGAAAAATGTCTGTGTGGGTATGTATGTATACAAGATTACGCAAAAACGGTTTGAGGTAGAATCATGAAGTTTGGTATAAGGGCATTATTCAAAATTCGTAGTTTTCTATCAACTTTTGAGAAATGTAGCTCAACCGGAAGTGGGTCATTACCTACAACGTTTTGATTTTTTTTTCCTCTAAAGTGACCGTAAAAATAAAGATATAGGTTTGATAGTTTTTCACATGATTAAAAATTGTATAAAACTGATATATATAGAATTTCAGCTTGATTGAATCGCTAAAAGTACCAGAATTAATTTTTTAACACTGCACATCTCACGCGCCAACACGTGACGTGGTGCCATCAACAAAGAGTCAAACATGCGCTGGTTTAAAAAATATTATTTATTAATTTATAATTTATTAATTAAATTTAATTTAAATATAATATATGTTAATTAATCCAATTCAAATTGCGAGAGAGTCGAGTGGAGACACTCCAACTAATTTTTTTTTGATTTCCTTCTTAATGGTCCGCCAGGGAGTTGATTCAACCGATTTAAATGCGCCCCAATTGGACGAAGGGCAGAATAAAAGAAATGACCAACCGAGGCTAAATGAAATCATTTTCCATTAAACTAAAATGTCTGCCACACCCTTCATCAGTCAGAAAAAAACATTCTTTCCTTTTAGACTTCATTTGGAATCGATTTGAATGACGATTTCAACCTCCTCCTTCCCTACGCCTCTTCATTCATTTTTTTCTTTTTATTTAATATTATTTTTATTTTAATCATTTATATATATATATATATATATATATATATATATATTCAAACATTAAGCTCATCTTCCTTTTAACTAACCTCTCTGCAAATAGCCCTTATTTAACTCGAGTAAACTTCCATTTGCTTGTTTGTCCATCTTTACTTATCAAAGAAATTAATCTAATGAATTGTGGAGAAAGAATATAAACAGAATAATGATACTAAATAGGGAGGGAATTATGGTGAATGGGTGGTTTGAAATAATATAAAAAGAAAAGAAATCAAACTCTAAATGGGTTTCGAATATATATTTAACTCTTTCCATTTATTAATTAAAATATGAAATTTATTTGATGTGGTTATAAAGTATATATGTATAATTAAATTTTGATTCTCCTCTTTCCACTCATTCACCATCAAGAGGCATAATCTTTAAGTAATAATTAATATATCAGCTTACATTTAATATTGTCGGGATCTTTGAATTAATAGAATATGATAGAAACCGCTTCAAAATATGAGGGTAATTCACAAAGTAAGTTACGTTTTGAAATTAAGACAAAACTAGTACAGGACTATGTGAAAAACTATCTTTATTTTTACGGTCATTTTAAAGGAAAAAAAAAATCAAAACGTTGTAGGTAATGACTCTCTTCCGGTTGAGCTACATTTCTCAAAAGTTGATAGAAAACTAGGAATTTTGAATAATGCCCGTGTACCAAATTTTATGATTCTAGCTTAAACCGTTTTTGAGTAATCTTTTCTACATACATTAATACATACACACACAGACATTTTTCTCAACCTTAGTGAAAATGACTCAGGAATCTTCAAAACGTATAAAAACATCAAAATCTCGACATCGAAAATTTTCGTGATCGCAATACTATCTCTGGCGAGATAGTAAAACAAGCCTTTTGATCATTGATAATTTATAATTATGAATATTAGTTTATATTATATACAGATAATTTTGCTATATATGGTTAATTGTATAAATATAAAAATAGTTTAATTACTTATTAATAATATTTTTTAAAAATCATTTAATTTTTTTGAAATAAAATTTAATATTTAAACATATAACTTTCTAAAAAGGAAAGAACTGAAATGATGAATCTTGAAACATTTTTTGTTAATTTTAATTCTCTGGCGAGATAGTAATATCAAATATTATTTTGACCATTATTTGTCGTCGTGTCGAAATAAATTCTGATAAATAACTTTATTTTTACATGATTTTTTATGATCATGATCAATGATCAGTGAGACTACCGCTATTATTGGAATTAAATCATTGTAAAATACTAGCGGTGACTCCTACAATGATGTCATTGGGTTCTATATATATATATATATATATATATATATATATATATATATATACGTCAAAAGTAAAAATGAGTAATTTTAAGGTTCTTTATCTATTCTATCATTTTTATTTTTATTTATTTATTTTGTTTTTATCTTGCCTAATCTCATATTCAATCATGCAAGATTGGTTGCATTTCCGAACGAGAGAGACATCTATGAGTGCGGATAGTAATCGATCGTTTGCATCTGTTGAATTGAAATAATTAGAAGAAAAAGAAGAATTAGTTTCATGTGTGTGTCGTTGGTGAATCGGGGAGAAAGGACGGGGCGGGGGGAGGTGGAGGTGGAGAACAAATTTGAAACCCCAACCCGCCACATCATTTATTTTTTTCTTCTTTCTTTACATTCTCCAACACACGATACTATCCATATTTTAATTTGTTTTTTTTTTTCAATAATTATTAATGAATTAGTATTTAATCAATGTAATTAGAAATGTTTGCGGAAATTATTCATAGAGGACGCTCTTGATTCCATTAAAATATATATTTAATAGACAGAAAGGTATTGATTTAAAACCAATATCGAGGTTTAACCTATATAAACTAAAGGTGGTGGGATTGGGGTAGGGGTGGGGGAAACAAGCATCATCATCGTTCTCGATATGGTTTTGGCATATGAGATTGAATTGATTTGGAATCACATTCTCTTGTTCTATGATATAAATTGAAAAATAGGTGGTTAATGCTTTATTCAATTTTATATATTTCAAAACATATATATATATATATATATAATTATATTATAATTATATTATAATTATATCTAGAGATTAAAAATATAATAATAATAAACGGATGCCATCGAATATCATACAAATTTCATATTCGACATTAATTAATAGAATAATAAAAATAATGCAATTCATTTTGGTTTCATAATTTAATTATTATTAAATTAATTATAAATAAAAAAAAAGAATTGTAAATAATAATTAATTTCCATTATAAGATTAAATCAAATTAAATTTAGTCAATTATTTCTATACTAAATTTGGAAATTGATATTGACATATAAATGAAACGTTTTCCGATTTATTTATTTGTAATAAATTAATTAGTATATTGTACACCGTTCTATGGCAATTATGAAGCATTTGAAGTTCACAATAATAGCCGTTATTCGATAATATACGGTACGTTAATGCATCCTCTCTATCTTATCATAATGTAAGAATACAATAAAGAAATTATGAAATTTTTACGTCCATTTCAAAGCCTAGAAACTTAATCTTAGTCTTTTTCATATCTGAAACATTTACCACTTACAAATAAACGATGAATACTATTTATATACAATGGGTGGCCACGTTATTATACTCATCAACTTTTTAATAACTCGCTAGAGATTTTCGATGTCGAGATTTTGATGTTTCTATACGTTTTGAAGGTTCCTGAGTCATTTTCACTAAGGTTGAGAAAAATGTGTGTGTGTGTGTGTGCGTATAGACAAGATTACGAAAACAGGGTGTGTGCTATAATAATGAAATTTGGTACAAGGGCATTATTCAAAATTCGTAGTTTTCTATCAACTTTGGAGAAATGTAGCTCATCCGGAAGAGGGTCAAACTTACCACGTTTTGATTTTTTATCTCTAAAGTGACCTTGAAAATAAAGATATATGTTTGATAGTTTTTCACATAATTCAAAATTGTATAAAACTGCTATATATAGAATTTCAGCTTGATTGAATCGCTGAAAGTACCGGAATTAATTTTGTAACATTGCAAATCACGCGCCAGCACGTCACGTAGTGCCATCAACAAAGAGCCAAGCACGCGCTGGTTTAATAAATATTATTTATTAAGTTTAATTTATAATTGAATTTAAATATAATATATGTTAATTAATCTTATTCAAATTTGCGAGATAGTCGAGTGGAGACAAACTGAGAGGGAAATCCGGCTTTTAGCCATCAAAAATCGAAGAAAGCCGTTGAAAGTCATGGACAATGCTCATATAAAGCGTAATAGCGCTAACAATTTCAATGGAAAATTGCGGAATATTAAATAATTTTTTACCGACCGACGATAGTAAGGGAGGTATTGTTTTCACACCAAATTTCACATGTGGAGATTTTTACATATCTCCACGAATCATGCATTTTCTAAACAGAAAAAAGTATTTTTAGCATGATGTCTGTCCGTCCGTCCGTCCGTCTGTCCGTCCGTATAGATGTGTACAGCCTGAACGGCTCAACCGATTTTGATGAAATTTGGTATATTTACTTAATGCATCAGTGGGATGAATTGATCAACTTTTGGTGCAATTCCGGAAACCGGAAGTGGTAGTATTAGCGATCGACGATAAGAAGGAAAGGGTTATTTTCACACCAAAGGAGATTTTTTTATATATCACCACGAATCATGCACTTGTATTGGTTTTATCCTCGAGAAAAATCATATTTATTAGTTTTTTCTTGATTTAAAATTATATGACGTCATCCAGCCATTCATGACGTCACAGCCTGGTCTTGCATATATATTATAAATAAAATAAAATTAAAAATGTTTATATTTATTATTTATGTATCCATATCTGTTTTTTATTATATTAATAGATATATGAAAATTATTTGAAATTGTTTCTGTAGCTGGAAATTAATTTATTTCAAACAGTCGGTCGGTTCGGACCTGGCCACAGGTCAACTTATTTTGTTTCGTGGTTGTTTTTGAAAGTTTTTAAGCCATGGGCAAGTTTTAGGACATTTGTCCTAAGAAAAGATCATAAATAAAGGCACTTTTCATTCAGACCAGGCATTCTCATCGGAAAATTACTGAAATGGCAGTCTACGGCCAGAAATATAAAAAAATTGTTAGATGAAAACAAATCGTTATCGCCAAGGCGTACAGGTAAATATGAAATAAAAAACGACTTACAACTCGACAAACTGAGAGGGAATTTAGGTTTATAGCCATCAAAAATCGAAGAAAGCCGTTGAAAGTCATGGACAATGCTCATTTAAAGCGTAATAGCGCAAAGAGAAGGATTTAGAAAATATTGGTATAAATTATTTGTAAACCCGTACTTTCATTAATAAAATAGGATTCTAATTTTTTTTTGTTTGTTTTATTTCACTCTTATTAAGTTACTTTAATTATTAACATAGTAATTAAAACGATATCATCTAGGTAACTCTTATTGTTAAGTAAGAGGTAAAGAACTCACGAAAGTTTTTCATACATGAGTATAATAATTTGGTCACCCAGTGTAGCTGAACCTTTCAACATATACTAATTAGAATCAAATGTACCAACATAAGAAAATAACAAATAATTATATAATATATATATATATAATTAATATTGATAATTAAGTAATGGGTTTAGTAATTCCATTTCAAAGATGTTAATTATTATAATGAACTGTTAATTATTCTAATAGATAATAATATTCTCAATTTATTTTCTCCTCATTTTAAAATAATTAACAATAAATAAATCCAAATATCTAATATTTATTCCAAATATAATATACTATATAATAGTATATTATATTTTCAATTTGTCAACTTTTTAGGAATTTTTCGCTTGAAGAGCCTCCAGTGTAGTAGACAAGTGAATAACAAATAGAAAGGGATCCTACTATCAATCCTGTCCCCTTGCTCTTGTTGATTTTCATTCACAACCCCTCGAATGGGGATGTAAAGCGGTTACTTGAATTCAATTTTCTGGTGTATATCAAGAATTGAAATTCCATCGAAGTAGATCGGTTATTATTGGCTTGGCTAGTTAATCATTTCACGTTCCAAAAGTTCGCCTCTTCTAACTGACCTCGTTAAAGGAATCAATGGTCCTACCAAGTCAGCAGGAAGGACGAATATGGTTTCTATTAAACCCGCGATAGACGGAATTCCAATGAATTTATTTATGTCAATAATTGATATGGCGGCCAGAGTTTACTTTTAATTTATTTCAAATACCATCCATAGAATAAGTGAAGTGCAAAGAATATCGCATTTTTCTTAAATCTTTTTTATTAAAAAATTTACAAACTAGAAATATAACTAATCATCTAATTACTAATTAGTAAATACAAAATATGGTAATTGTTTACAAAACGGAAAACTTCATGGATTTGGATGAAAATTTGCCAGTGGATTCCTTTTTAATTCGAAAGAAACTTTCTTGATGCGAAATTTCTCGGTCTCTTCTAGTTTACGACATAAAATTTTTTTAAGTTTGACAGATAAACTAATTAGTTATGAATGAGGAGCCATTTAATAATGTTTTATTGACTAATTTACTAATTATTCACTAATTCACCCTATTTTCGATTTTTTTTTTTGGTTCAGTTTGGATATAGAAAAATTATTTAATTAATTAATTTTAAATTTTCATAAATCCAAAACAAACTGACAAAAACCGAAACCGAGGTAAGTAAATTGAATGTTAATGGATTTATAGGCAAATTTTAATAATTTTTATCTCGTAAACTCGAAGAGACCGAGAAATATTGCATAAGGAAAGTTTCTTTGCAATTAAAAAAGGAATCCGCTGGCAAAGTTTCATTCAAATCTCTGAAGCTTCCCGTTTTGTTTAACAATTACCCAAAAAAATCTATTAAAAAAAATAGAAATTAAAATTTATTAAAAAAAAGGAGTCTCTCCACTCGAATATCTCGCAATTTAATTAACATATATCATATTTAAATTAAATTTAATTAATTATAAATTAAAATTAATAAATATTTGTTAAACCAGCAGGTGTTTGGCTCTTTGTTTAGGGCGCGTGAATTGCAGTGTTAAAAAATTAATTCTGGTACTTTATTTTTACGGTCAGTTTAAAGGAAGGAAAATGAAAAAGTGGTAGTGGTTCCTACATTTCTCAAAAGTTGATAGAAAACTACGAATTTTGAATAATGCCCGTGTACCAAATTTCATTATTCTAGCTCAAACCGTTTTTGCGTAATCTTGTACACACACATACACATAGACATTTTTCTCAACCTTAGTGAAAATGACTCAGGAACCTTCAAAACGTATAAAAACATCAAAATCTCGACATCGAAAATTTTCTTGATCGCAATACTATCTCTGGTGTGATAGTAAAAATCAAAAATTAATTTATAGTATTGTAAAATAGAGAAAAAAACTAAAAAGAAGAATGATTAATTAATTTAATAAATCTTATTAAAACACCAAAGTTACCCTGTATATACATAAATTAACGGATTTGGTTTAGAACATCTTAAATAAAATAATTAATTTATATTCTTGATTAATGTAAGTAAATAGATTTAAAAAAATCACAAAATATTTCAAAATTCATATTTAAGTTAATTTTAATAAAAAAATAAATAATATAATATTCAAATATTTGTATTTATTTCTTCACTGATGTTAAATTAGCAACAATAAATAAATGACTGAAAATTAACTTACTTTTGTTTTGTTATTATAATAACCAGTGGTGTATTGGGATCCCCTCCCGACGTTCCCTTATCTTTTTTCAGAACCGGAACGCGTTCCAGTACCTTTTCATATCCCTACAACTCCCAATTAAATCTACTGTTAGAATTCCTTTTTTTATGTTCGTTAATATTTTGTATAGTAAGAATAAGAGAGAGAGAGAAAAAAATAAAAACTTATATGGAAAAAAATAGTTTGCTGAAAATAGGATTTTTTTTGTTCCCACTATGCGTTCCCTTACTTCTTATTTCACCAATATATCACTGATAATAACTCGTATTTATATATTATATGGATATTTATACATACATATGTATAATTTATATAATATTAATATTAAAAATTATTATATAATATTAAAAATATATAACTTTAAAAAATAGTTAACGGTTTTATTGATTAATCTATGAGATCTATGAGATTGATCTATGAGAATCATTTTTAATTAAACACTGAGTAAGATTTCAAGTTTAGTTTCAGGATTATCGCGCTGTGTCATTCAATTGATATATTTTTAAGAGATTATAAAAAAAATGTATACGTAATTTACAAACAACGATGATGACGATTGGATCATCCAAACTAAAAATAAATATAACAGAAATTTCTACGAAGCTAATTGCCTTCTCTTGTTTTTTTTCATACTTGATAATAATAACTTAATCAGCATCATTAATTATGATAAAAACAGTTTACTATTGACTTTTAATTAATTATCTTTTCGTTAAAGATACACAAATATTTTCTAATTTATAATTATTTATTGATCTTTCACTCCATTACATGACAATGTTACTCCTGCTATTTTTTCTTTACTTATTTACCTGAATGTTTGAATATAAGAGGTTTGTTTGTGAATTTTGAATTATTTCGAAAAGTATTTATTTATTCATCAATATCCATTTTGTCCCCTTCAAAGTAATTCCTCTCAGATATAATGCACTTATGCCAACGCTTCTTCCCATCGTCAAAGCACTTCTGAAATGCGCTGGTATGACCATTACCTCGTTCTTCGATTCCGACTTTATCTCATCCATTGTGCCAAAACACTTTCCTTTCAATGGTCTGTTCAGTTTTGGGAATAGGAAAAAGTCACAGGGAGCCAAATCTGGCGAATATGGTTGTTGCGAAAGCATGCTTCTTTAAAAGATCCGCACTGCGCTGATCCTATTACAACGCCATCTAGTCATAACCGAGCAATAAGTTTCCTATCTTTTTATTTCATCTCTCTGGCAATTATTGTTTCAAAATCAATTCACATTGTACTGTCTAATTTTAATCATCTTATGTAAACATTTTTCATTTGTTAAAATAAAACACATATAATAAGGAAATTTCTCTATTCATTTCAATCAACAATATTCGGGCTGACTCCATTGATGCCAGACACCCCATTAGAAACAACGGTGGTTGAGGCATGATTACGGTGTTGTTTTTTGCCAAAAAATCACGAACAAGCAATGATATGTGAGCTGCATCATCGTGATACAGAATCCATGAATAACTACTAATCCAAAATGGCTGACAATGTCAACATATGAGAAACTTATATGTGCCAACATAACAAAAAACAAAAAAAAAAATAAATTCGATGATCGAATGTACACAACCCGCGAAAATTCAAAATTCAACTTTTCTTTTGAACAGACTTCTTAAGTAATGGAAAAGGGTGAAGTGGGTTAAGCGGGGGTCTCGAAAGTTTTAATATGGAGAAAGGGAAGATGGTGGAAATTTTAAAATTTTCATCCTTTTATTTTTTTTTTATTCTTTTTTTTTCTTCAATTTCATCCATTAATTCTTTTATCCGTGGTGACATAATTAATGATACTTTTAAGAAATTTCATAAGAAAATAAAGTACTTTTGTGAAACGAATCCTATCCTATTTTTTTTCTCCCGCCTCAAATTAATGAATTAAATAAAATTGAAAACACACTGAGAACAGACTACATTTATTTATTTATTTATTATTATTATTTATTTATTCTATTTAAATTTTCTTTTGATTTTTACAATCAAGAATTCTTGTTAATATCCTGATGGTTGTTTATTTGTTTGTGCTCTCTCGGATAAAGGTAAAGATAATAAAGGTAATTTAAGAGTGGTAGAGAGAGAGAGAGAGAGTGGGGGTGGGGGTGGGGGAGAAGCAGGTGAGGGAAATCTAGGTGGGGTAAAGGTGGGGGCGCGCAGAAGCAATTACGAATCAACGCGATTAGGTTTAATGTTCATCCAACTCTCATTAAGCGTTCGTGTGACAAAATAAAGCAAGTTAAATTGTAACGCGCTAGGCAAAACGCCTACATTCATCCATTTCGCTTCTACCAACTAGCCAAAATGTCAAAGAGCTAATCGGAAATTCAAATGCTTTCTCAACCGTACCTGGCGGTGGGAGGAGGAAGGGACCGATTTACAACCCGAAATCACATACTAATTACTTTGCCCGTGTGAAAGAAATGAGGGAAAACAGGTGAATGATGATGGAAAAAAGGAGGAGGGGGGAGGGAGGGTGAGATAGAGGAGGAATGCGGCCATCCAACCATTCCATCTATTTTTCTTTAACCTTTGCTATCCCCAAATCTACTCTCCTCACTCACAACATTCGGAACTAACATTTCTATTTCCATGAAATTATAACCTATCGCTTTTTGAAATTAATAACTATTTATAATTTAATATATAAGTATATAATTTATATTCATATACGAGGTTTGTTCAAAAGAAAATTATTTCGAATATTATTTATTATTCATCAATATTCATTTTTTGTCCCTTTCAAAGTAATTCCCCTAGGATATAATGCACTTATGCCAGCGCTTCTTCCAATCATCGAAGCACACTTCTGAAATTCTCTTTTCGGTATGAACATCAACTCGTTCTTCGAAGCCGACTTTATCTCATCCATTGTGAAAAAAAACACTTTCCTTTCATTGGTCTCTTCAGTTTTGGGAATAGGAAAAAGTCTCAGGGAGCCAAATCTAGTGAATACGGTGGTTGAGGCATGATTACGGTGTTGTTTTTGGCCAAAAAATCAGGAGCAAGCAATGATGTGTGAGTTTGTGCATTATCGTGATGCATAATCCATGATTTGTTTCTCCACAAATCTGATCGTTTGAGACGCATTGCTTCACGCAAACGTTACATAACTTCCTTGTAGAATTCCTTATTAACAGTACGACCTGTTGGAAAGAACTCATGATATACCACGTCATTGTAATCGAAGAAAACAGTGAGTCAAACCTGGACATTGAATCGAACTTGGCGTGCTTTTCTCAGCCTTCTATTCAGCGCTTGTACCACTTATTAATATTTTTTTGAGACAAAGTAGACTGGCCGAATGACACAGTCAAAATTTTAAGTGCGTTGGAGCACTTTATTCCATTTTCAACACAAAATTTATTACAGATTTTTTTTTTAAGTAAAAAATCAAACAACATACAAAAACGTATTTAACTTTTTCAGTTGTCAAAAATAAACTACTAATCTAAAATGGTTGATAATGTCAACATATCAAAAACATATGTTTACCAACATAACAAAAATTTTTTTTTTTTTTTGATAATCAAATGTACACAGCCCGTGAAAATTCAAAATTCATCTTTTCTTTCGAACAGACCTAGAAGTTATAGTTTATAGTATATTGATTAATATTTAAGTTATCTTTAAAAAGCAAAAAATAATAGAGATAAATTATGAAATAAATGACAGAGAGTATAAATATAAATATATATTTTTCATATTGACGATATTAAATTCTGAATTTCATCTACGTCTATCCAGTGCCACCTCCATCCAATTTCTATCCTCTTCCAATTTTATCACATATATTATCTGAACACTGCGCCAATGGTTTTTCCATTTGTTATTTTTTTTTTTTTTTGGTAAACAAACTTTTTTTATCCAAATCCAATTGGTATTGTCTAGAAAATTAAATTAGAATCTAACAATTTCCCATGATTGGAAATAAAACTCACAATCAGTACAGAAGAAATTTAAAGAAACATTATCACGCCACTAGAAATATGAAGACCTACAAATATCATTGATGTTTGAATAAAATATTGTTATCTATCTGTTTGTTTGTCACAATATTTTTCAAATACTTCCCACTCAAATTGTTTTTTTTTAAATAAATGTTTTTTATTTATATATTATATATATATTCTATGACAAGAAAATTATTTTTGTAAATATCAATGTCATGTAAATAAAGTATTTTAATTTAATTCAAATTTGTTTTTTTTTATATTTATTTAAATTGAATTTCTATATTGAATTTTAATGATAATAAAAATTAGAATAAATATTATTTATAATAATAATGTGAATTTATTAACTTCATTTATTATCTATCTTATCTTTTTATTATTTTATTAAATAATATATAGATTGGAGTGTCTTTCGGTGCCCTGGGCTATAAACCAATTAGCCCCTTATAACATAGGCCTTAAAATTTTTAAATATGATTTCGTCATATTTTGTCACAGTTATAAATAAAATTATTTTATTAAATGAAGTTTCTGTTAACTTACATTGAATTTTTGGTTTAAGCATATTTCAAAATTCATCAACTTTACTTTCGTGGCGCCCCTTAATTTACGGCGCCCCTGGGCTGGAGCCTAAACAGCAGTTACTATGGCCCTGATGTTATCCCATTTATTTTCATTTTCACCATCAGTTCTTTTTTCTTTTTTTACTGTAGAATAAGAACAACAATCAAAAACAGTAGCTAATTTTTATTTTGAAATGGGAGTGATTTATCTTGGTGATTGTGCAAACCACCCCGTTCATGCAATCGAACCGCAAACAAACTTTGTTTCCGGTGAGTGGTTCAACCAAGTCCAGGAGCGCAATTTAATCCAACCAGCCAAGGATCTCACTCAATCTTAACCACCTATGGATTCATATTATATATATAATACAAAACATATATACAAAAAGAACTGATCACTATAAATACATTTTTTTAAAAAAAAAGAAGTTATATAATCTGGTGTGTATTTTATATTTCAAGGTGAAGTGAGTACCCCCCTCCCCAATATATAAATCAAAGTAAATCTTAGATAAATTTTATTATATTATTAATTTAATTTAACGTAATGACGTCCTAATTGAAAAGCTTTAATAATTTATATAAATTAAATTTAAAATTAAAAATTTAATACCTACCTAATTAGAATAATTATTAATTAAACGCTCATCTCAAGTTTATTAATATAATTTGACTTTATGCACATTTCGGTTGTTATCGTCATTAGAAGTTGAGAAGAAGTAAACTTATAGAAATCAATTGAAAAGTATAAAGCTTAATAAGAATAAATTTTCAATAGATACTTGAAGAACTTTTAAGTTTATTTACAAATTTATTTTTCGCGCATTTCAGTTTTTACATCATCAATAGAAATTTTCTTTGTTTTAACTAGGGTGGTCTAACAGCCAAAATGCGCATAAAGCAAACATGAAATTGCACTTAGTGTTTATTTAAAAATTATTCTTATTAAATAGATTATTAAAACCGTTAATACTTTTTATAAAATATTTCTCGTGTATTATATAAATTCTATATAGATATATAATTTTCCATATACTATAAAAATATGAATAATTTGAATAACAAAACATAAGTCTGTTTCTGTAATTTATTTATTGTTGCTAATTTAACATGAAATATGAATAAATAATGTGTGAAATTATATTATTATTTATTTATTTTTTTTATTAAAATTAACTTAAATATGAATGTTTATTTATTTAGGTAAAAATAACATGAAAATAAGGTGAAAAATGTTTTTTAACTATTCTATATTCACTTTTTGAAAAAAAAAAACAACTTCGCAGTAGTTATTGAAATATCCATATATGATTAAAAAATCTTGGGGATAAAAATGGGATACTTGATTTGAAAACCCGGTAAGCTCGGAGAATGTGTAAAGGAAATGGGGTGGGGGATGATGGGGGTTGATGGAGAAAGATGCCGTTGCGACGCCCACCAAAAGGTGGCAGCAACCGACACACCCATCTTTCAAGAACAAACACACCATAAAATTTTGTTTTTCTACTTGAAAATGAATAAAAATTAAAAAAAAAAAAAAGCAAATCTCCGAGACATTCCCAAATCAACATGCCAAAACAAAAGACTGTAAATAAATAAAAGATATGTTTTTGTGTTTATGTTTTTGTTTATTCACTAATGATGCAAATTATATTATCAAAACTAGAGAGAGTTTCTATAACATTTCATTGTAATTTTGTATATGTAAAAACAAATTCAAAAATTAAAAATAATGTTATATGTAAAAAGTTGACTGAATGAATGTTAACTTCACTGATAATGAATTTCATATTTTCAAAAGTACATTGTAATTGTGTAATCGTTAATCAGAGTAATTTTTTTTTATAATTTGATTTGTGGTGATTGGCTGTCACTTTTACGCATACAAAGATTACTCAACAACCAAATATAAAATGAAACAAAAGAAATAAAAAATAAAATTGTATATTTTTATATTATACTGAAAAAATGAGCTGTGGCCAGCAGTGGCGTACCGTGAGGTTGTTGCGCCTGTGCGCAACTTAGAAATCAGCGCCCCCTTTCGTGTGTATATATATATATATATATATATATATATAATTTAATTTTTTGTTCCAAATTGGCTTCCCTAATTTTGCGCCCCCTAAATTTGGCGCCTGGGGACATATGTCCCCCCTGACCCTCTCTAGTTACGCCACTGGTGGCCAGGCACAGAACCAACCGACGATTTAAAGATGATTAAAAACAACATTATATATATTATTTCACCAGTTATTTTAATGTAATAAAAAATTTCCGACAATGAATATAAAATTATTAATTTATAATCTACCACTTCCGGTTTCTGGATATACACCAAAGGTTGATGAATTCATACTAGAGATGCATTAAGTAAATTACCAAATTTTATCAAAATCCGTTGAGTCGTTCATGCTGTACCCCTCTAGGGACACACAACGGACAGACGGACAGACATCATGCTACTTTTTTCTGTTAACAAAATGCATGATTCGTGGAGATATTAAAAATTTTGTTATTTTCAGTTGTTTTTTATTTAATATATATATTTAGGCTTTGAAAATGGAATTTTCTCTTTTCCATCAAAATTTTGTCTATTTTTTATTCTTAAAAGTGATATAAAAATAATAAAAAGAATAATAATAATGATGTTACTATATTCATTAAATAATATTCATATCATGTAGAAACATGATTTAGTTTATTCGATTTATATATCAATTTTTATTTGTGTATATATATTCATTTTTCGTTCTCGATTCCTCGCGAGATGAATTTTAATAATCAAATCGAGCATTTTTTTATTTGAAATGCAAATAGAAAAGAATTTCAATTTTTTTTTTTGATAAATGATAGTTGAACGTCCTGCCATCAATTAATTATGAACTAAAGACATTATAGAAATTGTTTTTTAAATAGATTCAAGGAAAAGTATGTATATTTAACAAGGAGGGGAAGGGGTGAAATAGAAAAGGTCAATGATAGGGGCAGGGTTTGTTTTCCATTAATATAATTATTGAAATTTCTAAAGATATTATAAAGTTTATCTTATCTTAATATACTAGCAATAATTGTATATAATTATAAATTTGTATATATTTTTGAATTTTTGAATTATTAAACCGCTCTATAAGGATTTTTTTGAAATTCACATCATAGATAAATTTTATAAAGAAAAATCGATCTTTATTGGTTTCTTCAGCCTCTGAAAAAATTATCTTTGTTAATTTAAAAAAAAAAAATTTTAATAATAAAAAATGGCGCCAGGCAGTGCTTCCTTAAATACAAAATATTATAAATAAAATAAAATTAAAAATATTTATTTTAATAATAGTTTATAATCAAATTACGAAATATACATTATGTTATATCCACACACATTGTCTTTCAGTGCATTAATTTTATGACTATTGTTTTTTAATTTATGTTCTTTTAAATTATTTGAAATTGTTTCGTATATTTTGTCGTTTATTTATATTAAATCTTAATCTTAAATATTCATAGTTCACATAAAGAATAATTTTTTTTTAAAGTACCGAGAGGCGGCTCGGTGAACCACAGGTACCATAAATTAAATTACAAATAAATAAAATAATTAATTATTTCAATTAATTTGAAATTATGTAAAAGAATTTTAATTTTAAAACTATAATACGTATTCTAGTATGGAAAAAAGCATCGTGACTTCAAACTGGTAGAGGTTATCAATTGTGTGAGTTGAGCAACCTTTTTGATAAAAGGGCCAAATTAAAGTTCGATATTTCTTGGGAGGCCACAGGAAAAAAAATATAAAACTTGAACTTAAATTATTAGTTGATTTTTGGGTGTTAAAAATTTTTAGTCTCACAAGTATATAATTTATTGTTATTTTGTATTTATTTCTGTATATTAAGAGATGTTTTATTATTGCCCTATCTGAGGGCAGATGTAAAATTTTTTTGAAAAAAAAAAAAAAATTTTAAATCAGTCCCAGGTATTGAGAAAATTCATTGCCTCTCTTTATCTCAGCTTTTTTCCATTGCCAACATTTTGCACTTTTGCCTACCAATACAGCTTGTCAATATAAACAGTTTTCTACTATACCGTCTAGTACAGTTTTTTTTTACCGCGGCACACTTTTAACGGTTTAAAAATTTGGCGGCACATAAAGAAAAAGATAAGTGTAAAAGTTTACCATATTGAAAAAATGTGATCCCAAAAACGGTTTTTTTAGAACCAAATTGAAAAAATTTATAAAAAAAAGTCGGAAATGTTTAAGAGCCTCAAATTTCGCGGCACACTAAAGATATTATATATTTAATTTTAAATAATGAATTTATTGAAATCTGTTTTTATTTTAGTGTAGTTTCCAAATATTTTTGTTAGGAATTTTTAGATCCATGAGAGATATTTTTGATCTATTTCTATATTCTTGGATCGATCGAGCTTATGGCAGGCACATTGAGCGATAAAATGCAAGAGAAAGTGTTTATCATTCAAATTCACTTCTATTATAATAATAATAGTAGAAAAAAAACGCTTTCCGGCGCATTTTCTCACTCAATGTGTCATTTTATTTACATTTTTCCCCCTTCGTATATTATTCACATTTAATATTTATATTATTATAATTAATATTTATTTTTTTTTATTTATAGAATTAGAACTGTAAATATAATTCAAGGGGTTAAGATTTATTCACCATGTCATATTTTATTTATTGTTTTATTTAATTTTCCAGGATTTAAAATATCATTTATAATTTATTTATTTTTTATTTTTTTATTTATTTATTTTTTTTTTATTTATTTTTTTATTATTTTTTTTTTTTAGAATTATCCGTTGTTTGTTATTTATATTTTCTATATTAGGCAGGATAGGAAAAAGAAAGATGTTGTAAATTGAAAAATTGCATTTCATTTGAATTTCCAAGAAATAAAACGACATATGAGATAGTGGGTGGGTGTATTTGATTATAGCCATCTCAATCCCATTCGCTTTGTTTGCAATAGCAATTGAATTAAGTGGCAAGAGACATGAATGGGATGAGTGGCTGGTAACTCTTCTCCTTTTATTGAAATCCAAATATGAATTGTTTATTAAAAAATTCTTTATTTTTTTTTTTTTTTTATTTTTATTATTTTTGTAAATGTGTTTGTGTGTGTGGTCTTCTTGATATTCATATATAAATAATATTTTATTAGTAGGGATGAATATTTTTGATTAACCATTAAAAATCAAAATGATAAGCAATTCACTAAATAATCAAATTTTAATTGCTTGCAATGGAATTAAAAAAAAAAAATAGTTAATGTATTTAATAAAAATGGATGATTTTATTCAGTAAAAAAAAAGATTTATTATTTAAATTAAATTTTTTACTGTCTATATATTTATTTATTTTATTTATTTATTTATTTATTTTTTAATTTTTTTTTTAATAGCATCAATTGTTATAAAATAGATATAACTGAAATGTTATTAATATTTATATTATTGTCATGAGTATTATTAATATTATTATTATTATTATTGCGATCACGAAAATTTTCGATGTCGAGATTTTGATGTTTTTAGTTTTTATACGTTTTGAAGGTCCCTGAATGATTTTCACTAAAGCTAGAATCATGAAATTTGGTACACGGGCATATTATTCAAAATTTGTAGTTTTCTATCACCTTTTGAGAAATTTAGTCCATCCGGAAGTGGTTCATTACCTACTACGTTTTCATTTATTTCCTCTAAACTGACCGTAAAAATAAAGATATAGGTTTGATAGTTTTTCATATGATTAAAAATTGTATAAAACTGCTATATATAGAATTTCAGCTTGATTGAATCGCTGAAAGTACCGGAATTAATTTTTTAACATTGCAAATCACGCGCTAACACGTGACGTGGTGCCATCAACAAAGAGCCAAACACGCGCTCATTTAATAAATATTATTTATTAATTTTAATTTATAATTAATTAAATTTAATTTAAATATAATATATGTTAATTAATAAAAATCAAATTTGCGAGATAGTCGAGTGGAGACACTCCAGCTTTTTATTATTATTATTATTATTTAATTTATTTGATTTTTAATTTCTTTATATAAAATCCGATGTAAATTATTGTTAATAGATCAAATAGGTAATATTATATTTTTTTTATTATCTATGTATCTATGTATGTATATGTGTGTATGTGTGTATGTGTGTATAAAAGGTGGGCCATCAAGTCCTTTGGCACGGACCAGGGTGTGTCTGTGCAGCGCGCTCATTGATCCAGTGTTGGCCCAATGGGCTCCGCCCGGATGCAGACGCTTCGCTCTGAATACCCAACACATGATAGATTATGGTATCAATATGAGTTATGCTTACCTAATTCCATGTTTTTAGTTAAGTTCCAAAGAAATGGCAACTCCGATTTTTAGTCAAACTTTGATAATTTATAACAACAATAGATTTGTCTTCTATATTTAGTCAAATAAATCTAGTATAGTACAAATGAAAGGACATTCACAAATATACTACAGATGGTTTTATTCATGACTACAAAATGACACTTGAAAAAGATTTAAATTTAAAATTTTTACTTTGATTGAGTATCTTTACCAAAAATAAATTCTAGCATTGTAATGGTAAAAACTTATTCTAAAATAAAATGGAACGTTTTCAGCACCTTATAATAACAACAACCAAATATTGAACATTATATATATGTTTAATAAGTGACAAAAACTTTATTTAAAGATATAAGTAAACGATTTGAATAAGTTCGGTTCGGTTCGGTTCGGTTCGGTTGAGTTCAGTTCGTTTAATCCTCATTTTCCATATACTGAATACAAACATATTTTATTATTGTTTTAATTGGCAAAGAATTTCAGTAATATAAATTGAAAATGAAAAGTTAAAATGTTTCGATTCAAATATTTTACATAAAAAAATATTTTAACTATAGTATTTCAAAAACCTATATTAAAGTTTATTAAATAAATATATATATATATATAACGATATTGTAAACATTTCATTTTATAGCTGACACTAGAGAGAACGTTTATTCCCTCTTTATTCTTTTCTCTTTTCAATGGATGTATTTGGTGTGAAAAAAGAAACAAGGAATAATATATATATATAAATGTAAACACAGGTTGAACTTTACATAAATACAATGGAAATTTGTTTCAATGACCAATTAGAATATTTTATTAAAGATAAAAATAATAACTTTCTAAACTACAATTTAAATCATTTTATCAAAACAAGATTTTAAATATTAAAATATTTATTTATTTGTTTGGGATGAAATCACTGTTGAATTATCATAACTCTAAGTGATATGGTGGGGGTTTATAAAATGTTAACTTTATCTATTGTGAAAACATAAGCTTGTCATTTTTAATATGGTTTCATAATTTATTTTAAAGTTTGATATTCTTTCACAGATCGTATTTTTACCGACCGACCATAGTAAGGGAGCTATTGTTTTCACACCAAATTTCACATGTGGAGATTTTTACAGATCTCCATGAATCATGCATTTTCTTAACAGAAAAAAGTATTTTTAGCATGATGTCTGTCCGTCCGTCCGTCTGTCCGTCTGTCCGTCTGTCCGTCCGTATAGATGTGTACAGCCTGAACGGCTCAACCGATTTGGATGAAATTTGGTATATTTACTTAATGCATCAGTGGGATGAATTGATCAACTTTTGGTGTAAATGCGGAAACCGGAAGTGGTAGTATTAGCGATCGATGATAGGAAGGGAAGGGTTATTTTCACACCAAATTTCACATGAGGAGATTTTTTACATATCACCAAACGAATCATGCACTTTCTATTGGTTTTATCCTCGAGAAAAATCATCTTTATTAGTTTTTTGTCAATTTAAAATTATATGACGTCATCCAACCATTCATGACGTCACAGCCTGGTCTTACATATATATTATAAATAAAATAAAATTAAAAATATTTATGTTATATTTATATCTGTTTTTTATTACATTAATAGATATATTTAAATTATTTGAAATTGTTTCTGTAGCTGGAAATTAATTTACTTCAAACCGTCGCTCGGTTCGGACATGGCCACAGGTCAACTTATTTTTTACTAATTCACTAATTATTCACTTATTCCTAATTTTGTGTTTTTTTCGGTTCGGTTTGGAAATTATTTAATTAATTAATTTTTTTAATTTTTCTATATCTAATCAGAACTGAAAAAAAAATCGAAAATTAGTGGAGTCCTCTGATAGTCGAATTAATAAAATGTAGCTTAGAATATCAATGGATTTATTCGCAAACTTTAATCCTTTTTATCTCGTAAACTAGAATCGATATGATGTCATTAAGTAAAGTTTTTTTGACTAATTCACTAATTATTCACTTATTCGTAATTTTCTGTTTTTTTTCGGTTCGGTTTGGAAATTATTTAATTAATTAATTTTTTTAATTTTTCTATATCTAATCAGAACTGAAAAAAAATCGAAAATTAGTGGAGCCCTCTGATAGTCAAATTAATAAAACGTAGCTAAATAGAATATCAATGGATTTATACGCAAACTTTAATCCTTTTTATCTCGTAAACCAGAAGCGATCCGCAAAAATTGAATAAGAAAAGTTTAAAGAAACCCACTAGTAAAGTTTTATTCAAATCTATGACTGGGTGACCATTCAATATAATTACCAAAAAAAAATTTACATTCCCATTAAAATCACATTTGAAAAATACAAAAATTAAACTGAAATCCCCTCTAAAATTAATATATAATAAATAATAATAAATAAGCCCATAAGAATAAAATAAACAATGGCAGGATCAAAATTAATTTCCGCATTATGGTTCTTTGAACAAAGATACATTACTTAAAATTACCATTTTATACGGTTTACTGAAAAAACAAGGTTCAAACATAAAAGAAGAAAATTTGATATATAAAAATCTATTATTCAATTATATTCTCTAATTTGAATTGATTAATTAATTTATTAAATTTTCAAAAACGAAATAAATTCACCCTGGGAGTAGAATACTATTTTTATAAGCCAGTTAAGTTAAATTTAGAATTAAATTATACAAAAAAAAGTATATTTTATATTGTTCTATTTTTATATTTTTTTACTTTATTGGTTTTTGGCATTTATACCCATTTTAGTCTATCAAATTGATAATCTCTTAAGATAAGAACAAACTTATAAATTCTCTTCTCCCAGTCCAATAAATTTACTCATCCAAGTTGCATGAGATGTCTAAAAAATCATATTTTAAATTTTATATAATATATAAATAATTTTTAACTCTAAAATCTAGTAATAATTAATAATTGTAATTAATTGAGTAATTAAATTAAAAACAAAAACAATGTAATGTAATTTATTCACGATTTAAAAACATTTTTGACTTCATAAAACACTAAAAAAAATAATTATTGTTTTTTTTTAATATAAATAAATAAAATGTATACCCTTCACTAGTGATTCTCAACCTGGGCGATCGACATCTTAAAGGGGCGATTATTTGACTATACGATTTTGGGGGGCGAAATCATTTTCAACTTTAAAAATAAGGTAAGATGATTTTGTGATCAGCCTTTTAAACATTTCCGCTTTTTTCAATTTTTTTTAATATGGTTCTAAAAAAAAAAGTAAGATGATTTTGCGATCAGGTTCTGATCAGTCTCTAAGTATCACCAAGTGTACCTACCTTATATTAGGGATTATCATGCAATTTTTATCTGTTAAAAATTATATGGGGGGGGGGGGGCGAATTATGTAACCGGGCCATTACGAAGTGGGTGTTTGGACCAAAAAGGTTGAGAACCATTACCCTTCACTTTTAAATAGAAAAGAAGAAATATGCAAATATATTAATAATAAATAAAAAATAATATAATAAATACGATAAATATGGTCTAAATATTTTATTAAAATAATTAAAATGAGAACTTTTATAATATATTAATAATTGAAATGATATTTAAATATTGAAAATTAAAATAAAAATTTAAATATATTATAATCATTGTTTGTATGTGGGAATTGCTAAACTTTTAATTTTATATTCATTGTCGGAAATAAAGAGATTTTTTTTCACTGAATGAACACAATTTGGAGCATTATATAAATTTTTAAAAATTGATTTCTGCAGATATTGAATAGATATTGATATAATATATATCCTATGTTCAAATAGAAGAATATAAAAATTTTTGGATGAAATTTCATAGTAATTGGTTTAGTCAATTTTGAGTCTATTACGTCACAATTTTCCGGACTGAAATAAAAAAATCTAAAGTCACTTTTGGAACAGATCCTGCAAAAAAATTTAAATTCTGAGTAATGAGCAGACAAAAACCAATTATATATCTATAAAAGATGTAATCTGATTTTATAAAAATCCCATTTTAATTTATTTATCCATTCAAAATATAACATAGGGTAAAGCATACAGTCGTTGGCCCCCTTAAGCAATTCCTAGTAGTCTTTAATGCATATCTGGGCAAATTGCGGAACAATCTGTGTCAAATTAGGTTTGCAGAACGTAGATACTATTAGCATTTTGATGAATAAAAAAAAAAATCATTTTTTCATAACATTTTCAATAAGCACGCAAAAATCCTAAAAAATACAGTTATTGGCCCCCTGTTATAGTTATTGGCCTAGGTATTCTATAGTGATTATACATCCATACCACAAACGATTACATAACTATAGTTAATAGCACAATTTTTTAAATAAAAATCTCTTATTATTGGTGTTTTAGTGATAGGGGGCCAATGACTGCCTTGGGGCCAACGACTGTATACTTTACCCTACATACAAATTTTATAAATTTTTGTTAACTTGTTGAGATCATTAAGTTATATAATTTATTAATATCTAATATGTTTGAGTTTATGACAAAATGAATCTTGATTTATTTAAAATATGGTTAAATATTTCTGGAGTACGTGAGACAAGTGGCTCTTAACACACCCTTACTTTATATATCGTTCGTTCATGTTTCAATGGATTCAAATTGAAATGCGAATTTAAAATGTTCATCTTTTATATATCAAATACCGATATCACCGAATTCACTTGAAGAATTTTTATAGAGACATTCTTCAGCAATTGAAATTTCTTGATACTTTATACTCTTCCCTTTCATTCATCTCCAATAAGAAATAAATAACGTAACATAATAAAATTCGTTTTGATCGTTAATGTCTGAAAATTTCATAAAAAGGAAATTTTTCACATGAATTGAAAGAGAGGTGAAAATATTAAAATATAATCGGATTAAATCAAAATATTCATAATCTATGGCTAAAATATACAAAAAGACAAAAAAAAAAAATGACCTGAAAATAATGAAGATAATAATCCATATTATTTTTAATGAACTTTTTCACAAGTTCAAAAGACTAATTTACTAATATTATAATAAAGAAAAGGAATTCATATTTAATTTTTTTTTGTCTTTTTTTGTTTAATATACAAATTCCTTTTTATTGTAATCCAGAGTTAGCTCCTTTATTCTCGATATAAAAAGAATTCTAATATATTCTCGTTTTATTAACATTATTATTAGGAGGACTAATAATAAAAGGGTGGTTAAAATTAAAATTGAGTAAAAGAAATTATAGATTTGTTTCAAAAACTGGAAAACTGGATTGTTAAGTGTAAATTCATAGAACCTAAATTAGTATATTAATGATTATAACAATAGTTTTTGATTGTTGAAAAATAATAAAAGGGTAGTAGTTCCATAGTTCTTTAAATTAGGGTCATCAATTAATAATAAAACTTATCTCCAGAGCCTTTAATCGTTTTGAATATGCCCTTGGGGGAATTCATAACACTTCCTCCTCCCCCCTCTCAATTCTGTATAATATATATTCATCTATTATTTTTTTTATCATAAAACCAATTCAAATTAAATTTTGAAAATTGTTTAGATCAGCGGTTCTCAACCTGGGGGGGGGGGGGCGAGTATATCAAGTGCCCGCAAACTTTTGAAAATTTTGTTGAAAAAAAAAAAAAAAAAATGGTTAGATGAGATTTTCAGGTCAAACTTTTTGAACATTTCCGATATTTTTTCTTTTTTTTTAAATGGTCCTAAAAAGAAAGGTCAGATGATGTTGCGATACTCTTAAACAGGGGGGCGTGACCTCACATCAGTGTTCTAAGGGGGGCACAGAGCCTGAAAGGTTTAGATAGCTTAGTGGTATCCCTATAATTGAAGACCTTAGAGCGAAACAGTGGTAAGCCACAAAATCAAAATGTTGAGATATTGCAGTTTAAAGTTTAGAGAAAAGATAGAAAACATTGGGTTTACTGCATATATTTCAAATTTGCTCAATATGTAATATCAGTAAAGGGAAAAAGTCAGCAACTATTATTTCTTAGATATATATAATTAAGAATAAAACAATTTTCTACAAAAGTGGCTTACCATTGTTGAGCTCTAAGGTCTTCAATTATAACTATATTGAACCTGCTCCATCCATTTTCAATTTTCTCCCAATTCTCTTAATACTTTTTTTTGTCGAATAAGCGAATTTGTTTTTGAATTTAGTCATAAATTTGTATCACGTGTCTTATTCATCGTTACTTCTCAATTTTATAATTCATATGTAATTCCTTTTTATTGCATTCTCTATCACTGCACTGTGATTCTATCGTTTTTCCAGCTCACACACACAATTACATAAATTTTATAAACAAAATTATTTTCTAATGACCAATCAATTCACTATTTTTATAATAATATAATAATAATAATAATAATAAAATATAACAATATTGTATTCAAGATTTCTAAAAAAAAATAGACCTTTTGTTTTTTCCCAAATTGTTTTTTTTTCTGAAAAATTAGAAATAATAAGAAGAAAATTTTAATTTTAATCATTAATATTATTTATTTATTATCACATATTTTTTTTTAAATGGTCTTTTTGTTTAGAATTTTTCTCAAATTGTTTTTTTTTTTTTTTTTTTTTGACAATTAGAAATAATAAGAGAAGAATTTTAAATTCGTTAATTTGAATCATTAATATTTTTTATTTATATATTTATTTTTAGATTTTAATTTATTTATTATTACATAATTTTTTTTATTAAAAAATATATATTTTTTAATGGTCTTTTTGTTTAGAATGTTTCCCAAATTGTTTTTTCTTTTTTGAAAATTAGAAATAATAAGAGAATTTTAAATTTGTTAATTTGAATCATTAATATTTTTATTTATTTATTTATTTTTAAATTTTTATTTATTTATTTATTTTTAAATTTTTGTTTATTTATTTATTTTTAAATTTTTGTTTATTTATTTATTTTTAAATTTTTATTTATTTATTTTTAAATTTTTATTTATTTATTTATTTTTAAATTTTTGTTTATTTATTTATTTATTTATTATTATTATTATTATTATTTTATGAATTAAATAAATTCTCCTTATTTACCAAATCTTGATACCAAATGATAACGAAAATATTGAAATATGGCAAACAATTTTTCGGGTTATATTTTTAGAAGAGTTTCTTACCTGTGTGTGTGTGTGTGTGTGTGTGTGTGTGTGTGTGTGTGTTCAAGTATTTCAAATAAAACACATGAATTGAGAGAAAGAAGAGAAGGAAGAGTGTGTGTGTGTGTGTGTGTGTATGAGAGAGAGATAGAGAGAGATGGGAGGGAGAAATTACATAATCGACAGTTGGCTCTGGGGATATTTCGGCGAACGAGCTTCGGGCCATGGGGAGGTTATTCACGCCTAAATATAATCCACGTATCTTGATACAATATTCCCATTACTATGATTAAAAAAAAATGACAAAAAGACAGAAACTGAGAACACACACTCACACATTCTTTATTTTCTACCATAAAAAAATTAAATTATCTTTGATGCATCGATTTTCAGCTGATCGGCCCCTCATCATTCACTTTTACGCTATAATATCTCATAAAATTTCATTTTTTTTTTAAATTTTATTGATTTTTGAGATCTATGCCTATTTTTGCTTGCCTATCCATTTGGTTCCAATGTCAAATCCCAATAATTATAAAATTTTAAATTGTAAATCGAAATGAACTTGGCCAATTTCGATCCATCGACTTCAGTTCAGCGAACCAGAACTACCATCCTGGTCCATCCTGGTCCATACAACTTAATTAAGAATGAAATTTATGATAAAATTGCATCTTTAATTACAAAACTAAAATTTATATTTTGTTTTCAATAAAATGTTTTGGTATTTCAATAAATAGGGCTTATATATGTGGAAAAATATATTTGTGTGTCTGTGTGCGTGTCCATGTTTTTCAAATAATAAATTAAATATTTTAAATATATTATAACTTTTAATTATAATTTCATTTATTTAATATATTAATATTTAATTTATAATCATTGTTATTATATGGTTGAGGAAATAAGTGTTTTTGTTTTTGGTAATTCATTGAATAAATTAACAAATTAATACACAAAAACAGAGATATAATCCAGTAATTAAATCAAGGGATGGAAAATGAATTGATGCGTCGTGAAATCTACGTTTATAAAATTTTGTCAAATTTTAATATTAATCATTATGTATCTGTTTTAAAATCGTTGCATTTTCTCATTAAAGTTCCTCCACCTAAAAATATTATCAAGTTCTGATGTTCTTAAGAATATACTTCTATTTGTATCAATATAAAGAAAAAAAAACCTCTGACTTTTTTACTTCCTACGCAAGGACAACGCCTATCAAGTCGGTTGTATCAATTAGGTATCCTAAGATCAGTATAATAGGTCCTATCATCCTTTACCTTGATTTTCTTGATCGGAGGCGCTACTTATTATCAAGAATTTTCCCAATTTTGATCCCGGAGGCTGGATTGATTCCGCCTGAGCCAGCTACGCTACCTTCCACCCTGTGGCGCCTTTATTTGTATCTATCTATCTATCTATATATATTATTTTATATTATATTATATAAGGAAAGAACAAGAAAGGATTAAAGAATCAAAATTATAATAGATTTCAAATATTTTTTTTTAATTTTTTAGAAATAAAGATAATAAATCAAAAGTAGGTAATAGAACCTTTAATATTTGTATTTAAATAAGAAAATGTATAAGAATTTCTAATAAAAATCAAATTAGTTTCGAAGATGATTTTTAACATAAGTCAAACAGATGTTAGCCATTCTTTTTTTTTACAGATGATAAAAATATATAAAATTGCTTTCAAAATCTTTTGAAAATGAGTATTACTAATAAACAGATTAAATAAGAAAAATCCAATAATAGTTACTTACAAATTTCTATCTCAAAAGAAAGATTGTTTTCTAATAAAAAAAAAAGAAAAAAAAAAGGTAAAACGATTGTATAAAAGGAATATTGAGATTGATTATTGATTGGGAAATGAAATGCAACTAAGTGAATAAAAGTTCGATTAAAAACACTTTAATGAAAATAAACCAGCGAATTAAATTCATTAAAAAATAAAATTAAAAATAAAATAAAAAAAACAAAAAAACAAAAAAAAAACGAGAAGCTCCCATTAAATTAAGTGGATCAAACATATTTAAAATATCTTAAAATAAATCCAAACAAATGTTTAACTAAAATAAAAAAAAAAATAAAATAAAAATTAAAGAAAATGATTATTTTTAAGCGTTATTTTTATTTTTAATGTTACTCGATTAATAGAATTAATAGTTAAATTTAAAAAGTGATATATCTTTTTAAAATAGAAAGAAGTAGGGTTATGAAAATTTAATTAGGATCTTAATACTTATTTATTATTGCGTATGGTGCAAAAAAAAAGATTCTATTCAACTCAAGAATAAAAATTTGAACGTTGAATCAATACCAGGGTGGGGTGAAAAGTTTCCGGCCTGGCCAAGAAAAACGATGATATAAAATATTTTTTTGCTATATTTTTAACATAATATCCATCAACACTGATACATTTCTCATTGCGGTGTTCTAATTAATTAATTTAATATAATTTAATTTAAGTCTCATCAACAGTTATGATTTCACGCAAAAATTCGTTTGGATTACGCCTAGAGCGCCAAATTATCGGTAGAAATGCTTTTTCGAAGCAGTTTTTGGTCTAAGGTTAGCAAACGCGGCACCTACGTTGCACAAAGCTTTTCATATTCAAATGGTTGTGCAAAATATTTCGCACACGTTTAGCTGACATCGTACAGGTCTTAGCTATCTTGAATGTTGAAAAATAAAGCAAAAAAAAAATTTAAAAACATCGCTTTTCTTGGTCAGGCCGGAAACTTTTCACCCCACCCTCGTATTATTTAACTAATTAATATACGTGTTATATAAGCATATATTAATAAATGAAAATTGAAATAAATTAATTAATAGAACTAACAAACAAATTTTTAACTTCAGACAAATGGCTGAGTCACAAAAACAATTTTAATTTTTTCCTGCTTGTTTTTTTTTTTTTTTTTTAAGTTTCCTTCATTATTTTTAAACATTCAATATTCTACTATTTAGTAAGAAAATAAACCAAAAAAAAAATGTTCCAACATACTATAAGCATGTACTTTTCAAATAGTTAATTTCGTTTCAGTAATAAATAAATAGAATTTTTTATTTTCATTGTCTTATTTTTTTAATTATTATTATTTAAGAGTAAAAAAGTTAAACAATTACCAGTCAAACTATTAAAGTTTAATCTATTTTAATGCATTCTTTTATTAATTCTTTTAAAAAATAAAACTAAATAAAGTCATTAAAAATATATATAAGAATTATATATTCGTTGCTCCTAAATGTACGCAACCACTTACACATTCATATCTCTGCCATTCTATTTTACTCTTATGAATGTATATATATATATATATGTATATATATATATATATATATATAACATTCTATTCAATTTATTCCATTTTCCTATTCCTCTTATTTTATAATAACATAGAAAGTCAATTTATTTATAAATTATTTAAACATATTCCTAAATATGCAAAAAACACAAGTTCGTATATTATTATTATTATTATTATTATTATTAATATTTAATAGCAATAAATATTATTTGATAATATAGTTAATGTTCTTTTAGTGAATTTTCGTTTTTTTTAATTATATATTCGTTGCTCCTAAATGTACGCAACCCCTTACACATTCATGTCTCTGCCATTCTATTTTACTCTTATAAATGTATATATATTATATATATAACATTCTATTCAATTTATTCCATTTGCCTATTCCTCTTATTTTATAATAACATAGAAAGTCAATTTATTTATAAATTACTTAAACATATTCCTAAATATGCAAAATAATTCAAACACAAGTTCGTATATTATTATTATTATTATTATGACTATTTTAATAGCAATAAATATCATTTGATAATATAGTTATATATTTAATGTTCTTTTTAGTGAATTTTCGTTTTTTTTCTTTTTATGTCTTTGATCCGACCTTAAAGTAAAGATTAATAATGTTGGGGTAAAACATTTCGTAGAATCTATAACACAAAGTGTTAATAGAAAATTAATTGAATTTTCTATTAGATAAAAGACATTTCAAGTTTCAATTTCCGGGGCTGTAATTAAGTTTTGATTAATGGAGAGAGAATCAATCATGCTTTGATAATTCAATGAAGATATTCTACTTTGATTTGTTTCTCAGTTATGAAATCCCAAAGGGAAGTGTCGAAACGTCGTCTTTTATTATTATTATTATTATTATTATTAATGATAATATTATTATTATTATTATTATTATTATTATTAATAATAATAATAATAATATTTTATATAGTGAAAAATTTCATTATAGTTGCGTGGGAGGAGGCGGATTTTGCAAAATGAAAGTCCATCCTAAAGCCTAATTAGGTTCTTTGCTTGTTCGGCCACTGACCCATAAAAATCAATGATAAGCAAATAGATTAAAATAGAATTTACCTGAATATGGATCCGGCAGTTCGAGCGGCGCCTTTGCTTGTTATCAGAATTCTGGAAATAAAAAATAAAATAAAATATAATAAATAAATATTAATAAATTCTAAAATATCCCCCAAAACGGGGAAGGGTGGAATCGATAAATAAATAAATAAAAATAAAAAAATTTTAAAATATTAATTAACAAATCAAATATACCAAATTCTATTATGTTTAAAAAAGTTTTTAATAGATTTAAGTTAAATAGAATAATAATTTGTCTATTCTCATTGGAAACATTTGAATAAATTCAATATTAATTTTCTACAATCATCTAAACACGCCAACTTTTAAATTATTTTATATAACTTCTTATTATAAACTATCAAATAAAATTTGGAATTAAATCATTTGGTATATTGAAAATTTTTTGAAATGTGTTTTATTTCAACAACATAACATGTTACAAGTAAAAGTAAATAAATAACAAAAAGGAACATTTCTTAAATATTACATTATTATCTCAAATTCACTGTCTGAAATTCTAATTGATTTGTCTTCTCAATAACAATTCATATCCGTTTATTTAGTATCGCTTGTTAAAATAAAAATATACATAATCTCGAAATTGAAATTAGCCAGATCTTATAATCAAAAAAAAATAAATTTTTAATAAAATCAATATTTGCTATTTAAAGATATTATATTGTTTTTTACATTTTGCATAATCAAAATTTTGAATGCGCCACTAATCAAATAGCATTACTAAAAATTAGCCTCCATATTTACAAAATAGGTTACGTTTTGGAATTAAGACAAAACTAGTAAAAGGAATATGTTTTTTTATTATATACATTTTAAAGATCAACTAAAATACTATTTTTCTACATAATTGCCAAAAAAGTTGAGACATTTATCTTAGCGATGAGCGAGCTTCGAAATTCCTTCCTCATAGAAATCCGCCGCCTGAGTGTTGTCAGTCAATCACGGCCTGGCACAAAACTCATTCGGATGCGAACCTTTACCTACCACGTTTTTATTTTTTTTTCTCTAAACTGAACGTAAAAATAAAGATATATGTTTCATAGGTTTTCCATGATTAAAAATTATATAAAAATGCTATATATTGAAATTCAGCTTGATTGAATCGCAAAAAGTATTGGAATTAATTTTTTAACACTACAAATCACGCGCCAACACGTGACAACGTCAACAAAGAGCCAAACACGCGCTGGTTTAATAAATATTATTTATTAATATTAATTTATAATTTAATTTAAATATAATATATATGTTATTTAATCCAATTCAAATTGCGTGATAGTCGAGTGAAAACACTCCAGCTTATTTATAAAAAAATTAGAATATTCATATACTTCATAAATAGAAACATTTCTTAAAAAATTAAATAATAAAATCATAGATATTGTACAATTTATATACTTATATTCGAATGTATCTTTTTTTTAAGAAAAAGATTTAAAATATAAATTTTTCTCTTTAATTTTCTATTTAAAAGCAACATTTTCACTTTTTCCCAGAGACCAGAAAAGATAATTAATTATTAATTAAAAAAATGTATATAAAAATAATAATCAAAAATTGTATCAAATGGGAATTAATTTATAAACTTGAATGATCATAGAAATATAAGGTTTAGTAAACATAGACGTCCTTCTCTGTTTATTTAATTAAAAAACTTTTAATTATATAAAAAATATTTACTATATACATATTTATAAAATTAAATTTAAATATTCCAAAATTAAGAATTAACGTGTAAATTTTATTAAATTTAGAATATTTAAAAAGAGATTATAGAACGGTGCGTGTTAGCCGATATGATTATCTACCTTTCAGTGGCAAAATGTAATGAAAATTTATCAAAAAAAATCTGGAGTGTCTCCACTCGACTATCTCGCAAATTTAGATTGGATTAATTAACACATCTATTATATTTAAATTACCCTCTTCCGATTGAGCTACATTTCTCAAAAGTTGATAGAAAACTACGAATTTTGATTAATGCCCGTGTACCAAATTTCATGATTCTAGCTCATGGGTTTGAAGCATGGTCTATGACCCTGGACTGCGAGAGTAGATTTAGAGTATTTGAAAATAGAATTCTTAGCAACATTGATAGGCCAAAGAAGGATGAGATCACCGGGACTGCATAATTGGGAATTGTAGGACCTCTATGCATGTCCAGACATAGACAGAGTAATAAACAAGAGGATTGCGATGGACAGGACTTATAACAATTGCATTGAAATGTTGAAAAGTGAAATGAAAAGAATAAAATTCGAAATGATTATTCGAATATGATTTACCCAGGTAAACAAAACTGTTAGTTTCGATCCAACTCATCTTGTATTTGTATAATCATAATATACATATAAATAATTAAATATTATATATTATAATTATATATTATATTTAGATATAAATTTATAATTAAATAGTTGTAGTTAATCACCTATTAGGAAGTCTTCTCAATTAGCTTAGCGGTTGGCGTTCCTTTCACTTTCACAAAACAAATGGAACTGAATAAAATTAACAAATTTAATAAAATAAATATTTTTCTTTAGAATTTATTTATTATCAATTTCATGAGAATTGGCCGACTTGCTTATCGGAATAAATAACCACCGTATTGTGCTGTCCAAGCCCAGCTACCTTTATTAAGCTTAATTTAACAAAAAAAAAGGAAATAAAAATAAAATATAAAAATAAAATGACTTGGTGGAGGTTTTCTAAGAATTGTAAATGAGTTAAAAAGAATATTTTTTTCCTGATAAATTTTTAATTATATATATTATTAAATTATTCTTTAAAATTTGAACGAGAAGAAATTATTTTAAAAACAAAAAAAAAACGATTTAATATATATATATATATATATATATATATATATATTGCGATTTTTTAAAAAATTTTATTTTTAAAGAGAATTCCGGTATGTGTATGTAACTATATTTTTATGATTACATTTATAAAATAAATTAGCTGGAGTGTCTCCACTCGAATATCTCGCAATTTCAATTGGATTAAATAACATAAGATATTATATTTTAATTTAATTTAATTAATTATAAATTATAAATTAAAATTAATAAATAATATTTATTAAACAAGCGCATGTTTGGCTCTTTGTTGATGGCACCACGTCACGTGTTGGTGCGTGAGATTTGTAGTGTTAAAAAATTCATTCAATCAAGCTGAAATTCTATATATAGCAATTTTATACAATTTTTTATCATGTAAAAAATTATCAAACATATATCTTTATTTTTACGGTCACTTTAGAGGAAAAAAAATCAAAACGTTGTAGGTAATGACCCTCTTTCGGTTGAGCTATATTTCTCAAAAGTTGAAAGAAAACTACGAATTTTGAATAATGACCATGTAGCAAATTTCATGATTCTAGCTTAAACCGTTTTTGCGTAATCTTGTCTACATACTTACACACATACATATACACACATACAAACACACAAACATTTTTCTCAACCTTAGTGAAAATGATTCAGGAACCTTCAAAACGTATAAAAACAGGAAAATCTCAACATCGAAAATTTTCGTGATCGCAATACAATCTCTGGCGAGATAGTAATTAATCCATTTTTAAAATTAAAAATAAACTTGACTAATTACATTATCAGAATCATTTTATAATTTATAATTTAAATAAAAAAAAACTATAACAAAAAAATATATAATATTTATTAATTTTTCAAATGAATACATTATATCATATTGAAAATTATTTGTATATTTTAATATATAATGAGTAAAAAAAAATGATTAAAATCAATGCATATAATATATATATATATACATATATATAATTACTCAGGTAGTGTGTATTGTAATTATTCAAAATTTATAAAAGCATTCTATTTCTAAAACAAAACAAAAAACAATCTAAAAAATTCTTATGGAAATTGATAAAATAACACAAAAAAAAAAATAAATAAATAATTAACAAAATAAATATTAATAAATAACATTCGGATTGAATCTTTTATATATATATATATATTATTTGATTAAAATTTTATAATTGAAAATAAATGAATTTATATTTAATATTTAACTAAATTTTATACAACTAAATGTATATTAATTTATTTATATAAATTTCTGTTATAATAAACAATAAATAATTGAAATTCTTTGTTTAATTTAGATACTCAATTAAGAGAATATCATTTTTTTTTGTTTTAACATTGTTATTTATTTTTATTGAATATAATAAATTAAATTTACAATATTATATATATATATATATATATATATATATATATATATATATATATAGATTCTCTTTTTTATTTGTTACTTTATTGAATAAAAATGAAATATGGATAATGTAAATAATTCCAAAATGAATAGAATATTGTCTAATGAATAGGAAGAACAACAAATTCCCTTTTAATAAATCCATAACTATTCACACTGTCACTTTCGATGCCAGCCAAATCTCTATGTTTATTTTATATTAACATCTATTTATGTTATTACTATTTCTAGTTTAATGATCATATGTTTATATAATATACATATGTATATATATATATATACACGAGGTCTGGTTAAAAGAAAAGGTGAATTTTTAATTTTCACAGTCTGTGGATATTCGATTATCGAAATTTTCTTTGTTATGTTGGTACTCATATGTTTCTCATATGTTGACATTATCAACCATTTTGGATTAGTAGTTTGTTTTTGATAAATAAAAAAGTTTGTCACGTTTTGTCTGTTCTTTGATTTTTTACTTAAAAAAAAAATAAATAAATAATACTTTAAAAATTAGAAATTATGCATCGTTTGGTTTGCGTGAAGTAATACGGCTCAAACGATCGGAATTGTGCAAAAACAAATTATGGATTGTGCATCAGCATAATCCACCAGTTCACACATCATTGCTTATTACTCATTTTTTGGCCAAAAACAAAACCGTTATCATGCCTCAACCACCGTATCCACCAGATTTGGCTTCCTGTGACCTTTTCCTATTCCCAAAACTGAAGAGACCAATGGAAGGAATATGGTTTTCCACACTTGATGAGATAAAGTCGGAAGAACGAGCTGATGGCCATACTGAAAATGGAATTATCAGAAGTGCTTCGACGATTGGAAGAAGCTCTGGCAGAAGTGCATTATTTCTGAGGGGAATTACTTTGAAGAGAACAAAAAGGATATTCAGACCCCCCTCGTGTGTGTGTATATATATATAAAGTTATTGTTAGTCTTTAAGTTGGAACTAAAATTGAATATGGTACTATTTAATTATTCTTATTTATATATATATATATATATATATATAATCCAAAGTAAGCTCTTCCCGTTTGCTTTGAAAGCATTTATAACTATTTAGTTACAAAATGATTTAACCGTCTTTGTGAACGACGATGAATGGCTGAAATACAATTCAACTGATTACTCGGAGGCTTATTATTCATGCATTCAAAATGTTCCACTTGATTTCATCATTTCGGATAAGATTTCATTTCAATTTTTATGTAGAAAAAACTATACTAAATCAATCGAGAATGAATTGGTTGATCGAATTGATGTGTAATTGACGTTTGGTCAGTTCTAGTATCTCTTTTTAAATAAAAAGGATCAGCTCTGAATTAACTGTGATCTGATAGTGACAGGTGACCTGGGGAGTTCTTGTGACTTTGGTTTTCCTTTGAACCAACCGGTTTGATGGGTAAAGAAGTCCTTTGCCAAATCCATCAGTCAACTCGAAGCCTCAATTACCCGCAAACGATTCGTCTTATTCCTTTACCAACCACCCCAAACCACCCCAACCATTTCCAAACTCATCCTCTTATTTAGAATTATCGAAGAAAAAGCATAAGAAAATATTAATTTATTTTGTCAATTATCGGTTAATCTTGAAAATGAACAAATAGGAAATAAATTGGAAAAAAAAGAGTGTAGTGTAGTGGTGGTGGTGGAGAGGAGAGGGAATAAAAGGGAAGAATTCAAAGATGGGCAGAGGATCGTGGAGAATGGGGAGGGAGAGTTAGAAAACGAGAAGGATTTATATGGATATTGAAAAATGAGGGATATCTATTTGAAAAAAAAAAAAAAACAAAAAACAAAAAAAAAACGAAACCTGACAATAATTTCCTGAATGGAAATAAAAATGAAAAGATTTTGTTAGCGTTGTGGGCGAATTGGGGGGGGGGGGGGGGGGAGGGGATTGGTGGTGGTGGGGAGAGAAAAAGAAAAACGAAACGACATGCGAGTTGAGCAGAAACAATTTTCTACTCGATTCGTAATCCCATGGTTGAAATTAACTCTTTCGCACGGAGTGATCCCCCAGGAGTGTTTTATAATAGAGCGTTATTTTTAAACATTGTCTAATTCCTGTGAATATTTCTTATCATATTAAAATACATTTCTAAATATAAATTGATTCTCATTTAAGATTTAAAATTTGAAAACTTTAAAACTTTAATTATTAAATAAATATATCGCTTAAACTTAGTTAATTCATATTATAATATGTTTTATATATATATATAACCTAGTCATGATTTAAATATTATAGTTCAGGGATGGTGGCACATTTGAAAAATTTCATGGCACCCATAAAGACAAAATTATTTTTTTTAATAATTATAACTTTTTACTATCTAAAAATGTTCCAAGATTCATTATTTCAATTCTTTCCTTTTTAGAAAGTTATATGTTTAAATATTCAATTTTATTTCTAAAAAATTAAATGATTTTTAAAAAATATTATTAATATGTATTTAAACTATTTTTATATTTATACAATTAACCATATATAGCAAAATTATCTGTATATAATATAATAACTAATATTTATAATTATAAATTATCAATGATCAAAAGGCCTTTTTTTACTATCTCGCCAGAGATAGTATTGCAATCACGAAAATTTTCGATGTTGAGATTTTGATGTTTTTATACGTTTTGAATTGGTTCCTGAATCATTTTCACTAAGGTTGAGAAAAATGTCTGTGTGTATGTAGACAAGATTACGCAAAAACGGTTTTAGCTACAATCATGAAATTTGGTATACGGGCATTATTCAAAATTTGTAGTTTTCTATCAACTTTCGAGAAATGTAGCTCAACCCGAAGTGGCTCATTACCTACAATGTTTTGATTTTTTTTCCTTTAAAGTGACCGTAAAAATAATAGTTTTTCACATGATTAAAAATGTATAAAACTGCTATATATATAGAAAGAATATCAGCTTGATTGAATCGCTTAAAATACCAGAATTAATTTTTGAACACTGCAAATCTTACGCGCCAACCCGTGACATGGTGCTATCAACAAAGAGCAAAACATGCGCTGGTTTAATAAATATTATTTATTAATTTTAATTTATAATTTATAATTAATTAAATTTAGTTTGAATATAATATCTTATGTTATCTAATCCAATTCCAATTGCGAGATTGTCGAGTGGAGACACTCCAGCTTATTTCAATAGAAATGAATTCAAAATGAACAATTCACATTAAAATTACAATTAAGGAAATTTGCAGTACTGAATATTTATTTATCTATCTTTGTAGATGAAACACGCAAATTGTATATTTTATTACTGAAATATCGCTTGAATTCCCTCGCAGTATAAAAACATTCATGAAAGATTCAGTGTATCCCGTTTGGACTTCTATTCATGTCATTGCGTGTTGTTGCTGTACAAATCGCATTGTTCAGGATTTAAAAATTTTTTGCAAATCTTCACTGACCTGGAGAAGAACGAGTTGGGGATTTTATAAACTAACCGGTAAATTGGTCAAATATGAAATAATTTATCAAATTTATCAAATTCAGTGGTGATTATGTATAATCACTGGTAATTTTATATAATCACCGACTTTTTTATTTTTACTGTAAAATAAGTATATAATAAAATAAATAATTATTTCTATATATATTACATTCTTCGAAATTTTCTATGGGTTTTATTATTATTATTATTATTATTAATTTATTATTATTAATTTATTATTATTTTCCGAGTTTTCACACTTACTCAGCACAAGTGCTGGTAAACTTTGACCTACCCCAGTCGTTCTTTTCTTTTCTGTGGGGTTAGGCTCGGACGTTGAAGAGAGGGAATTCACCCTAACCCACAGTTATTCTCATTTTTTGTTTTTCTATTCATTAAATTACATCGCTAGGAATCTTCTAACTATATAACTAGCGATCTGATGTTTTTATTCAGGTTGTTGTCATTATTAATTTATTATTATTATTATTATAGGGCGCCATTGGGTATGCGGGTAGCGAACCTGCCTCACATTCCCATGGTCCCGGGTTCACGTCCCGGGTCTGGCAAGGAAATTTTCCTAGCTGGGGTCTATGGGACGGAGTCAACCCAGCCTCCAGGAACAACATTGGGGAAAAGCTACTTGATAGCGCCTCCGATCAAGAAAATCAAGGTAAAGGTTGAGAGGACCCGTTCTAATGATCATAAGACACCTCATTGATATAATCGGCGTTAGATTTTTTTTTATTATTATTATTAATTTATTATTAATATTGTTATTATTTAAAATTCGTCCCATTATAGTAGTTTTAAATTTGGTATTATTTCGTCATCATTGAATCCATTGTTAAAGATACGTAACAATGGTCCGCATGGAGGAATCCCCGTCCCCCCTCCCGATCGAATCTTATATAAGGTATTGTGATTAGGACTCGAAATGCATGGATCTGAATGTGCACGCGTGACTATGACGCACAAATGGATGCCTCTGAACTAGAAATAGCACCTAACAGTCTAGAAGGGAAAATGACCCCGGCTAAGCCAGCGCTTCATTCTATTCTTCTATAATCCTATATATTCGCAATATCAAAAAACGTAGGAAGCATGCAAAGAGGAGAGGCATTGGGGGGGGGAGGTTCACTTCTTTTCAACTTGAATTGAAAGGCGATATTATTCATCCACGTGATATACGTATAATAGATGATTTATTAAAATAAAATCAATTTAAATATACGTATATAAAGAATATATTCTAAGAAAAATGATTTTCTATTAGTCACCAAAATTAAAATTTTATTAATAACCTATTAGATTCTCATTTTTATTTTCATTCGGTTTTTTTTTTTTTTTTTTTTTTCTTTCTTTAATCTCATATAGATTTCAGTTTGATGATGTAAATTAATTATATCTAATAATAAATTTATATTAATTTGCCAAATCCATATTACTATATTTATATTTCAGGGAATATTAGAAATAAGATTAGACCTAGTTAATAATTTACGACTAAGATCAAAAAAAAAAAATAAAGAAAATTGTTATCTGCGGTTAATATATATAATAGGATACGAGTGTTATGCGTTGTTTTATTGATTAACAGTCCGATCTTGGTTTTTGAACAATAATAAATGCATAATAATAATTAATAATATAGATCACGCCACCAACACCACATTCGCCAGATATAACACATTGCAAATTCTATCCCATCTAACTGTTCAACAAATTAAAAATTCCGCACAGGGAACACAACCGAATTGAAGAATGTATTGAAGATGATTTTGGAAATAACTCACTCCGGGGTAATGGTTTAGCCTAACTGATGTATGATGGATTTTGATAAAAATTTACCAGTAGATTCCTTTTATGATTTCAAACAAACTTTCCTTAAGCAGTATGTGGCGGTCGCTTATAGTTTACGAGATAAAAACTATTAAAATATGACAGATAAACTAGTTATGAATGACTAGCCATTTAATAATGTTTTATTGACTAATTCACTAATTTTTACTTATTCAGTAAGTTTCGGTTTTTATAAGTTCTGTTTGTATATAAAAAAATTAAAAAATTATTTAATTAAATAATTTTTAAAAAGCCGAAAATTAGTGAAGCCCTCTGGTTGTCAAATAATAAAGCATGGTAGCTAAATAGAATACCGATGGATTTATATTCAAACTTTAATAGTTTTTATCTCAAAAACTAGAAGCGACCGCCACATACTGCTTAAGGAAAGTTTGTTTGAAATCATAAAAGGAATCTACTGGTAAATTTTTATCAAAATCCATCATACATCAGTTAGGCTAAACAATTACTCCGACTTCTTTCCTTGTTTGAAGGGTTGGAAATAAAAATATGACATAAGTGTATTGAGTACAAGCCCTTTCCCCCCCCCCCCCCCCCGATGGAGGAACAAATCAAAATTTTTCATTTCATCAGGAATATCATCTTTGTAAAGTGTTATCAATCTAATTTAATTATAAAGTAACAATATATATAATCTGTTATTTTGAAGCTGCAGTGTCTCCACTCGACTATCTCGCAATTTGAATTGGATTAAATAACATAAAATATTATATTTAAATTAAATTTTATTAATTATAAATTATAAATTAATAAATCATATTTATTAAATCAGCACATGTTTGACTCTATGTTGATGGCACCACCTCACGTGTTGGCGCGTGATTCGCAGTGTTAACAAATTAATTCCGGTACTTTCAGCAATTCAATCAAGCTGAAAATCTATACATATAGCAGTTTTATAAAATTTTTAATCATGTGAAAAACTATCAAACATATCTCTTTATTTTTACGGTCACTCTAAAGGAAAAAAAATCAAAACGTTGTAGGTAACCTTCTTCCGGTTGAGCTACATTTCTCAAAAGTTAATGGAAAACTACGAATTTTGAATAATGCGTAAATACCAAATTTCATGATTTTTTTTGCTTAATCTTGTCTACATACATACACCCACACCCACACCCATATATATATATATATATATATATATATATTTTCTCAACCTTAGTGAAAATGATTCACTCTGGCGAGATAATAATAATAATAATAATAATAATAATAATAATATTCATAACAATAATATAAATATTCATAACATTTCAGTTATATCTATTTTATAACAATTGACGCTAATAAAAAAAATTAAAAAATAAATAAATAAATAAAATAAATAAATAAATATATACACAGTAAAAAATTTAATTTAAATAATAAATCTTTTTTTTTTACTGAATAGAATCTTACATTTTTATTAAATACATTAACTTTTTTATTTCTCAACCTTAGTGAAAATAATTCAGGAACCTTCAAAACGTATAAAAACATCAAAATCTCGACATCGAAAATTTTCATGATCGCAATACCTACCCCCGGTGAGATAGTAAAAAGGTTTTGAATTCATTTTTATGGTGAAAAATTGATTTATTTAGAGTTCATTTTAGAGAAAAACCAATTTCCTTTTTTTATTGCTAATTAATGTGAAATCAATTTTTTATTTTAAAAAATTATAATTTATATATATTTATATATATATATATATTTAGGGGTGGCTATTTAGTTCAAACAGAAGAGCAAATTGCTTTATTTTTTGTTTCAAAAATAATTGCAATTGCATTTATAGAAGTTTTATTTTAAAATGTTTTTTTTTATAATTTACGAATAAAAATAAATAAATAATATATTGTATAAATACAAGAGATTTTTAAATTGATTTTCTAATTGAACTAATAACCTTTCATTATTAAATATTTAACTAGCAATATTTCAATTTTGGAATTTATCAATTTTTAATGTAATAGAATCGATTAATTTTTTTTTTTTAAAAATTCATTTCATTCCAAGGGTCATCTAACTCTTGTAATGCCAATGACTTTTACTGATTATTCGATAGGTTAAATGGGTGGGTGAGGGGTGGATTAACTTAACCTAACTATTAAAAAAAAAACAATATTTATTCAGGAGAATCTATTCTATTGATTAGCTTATTTTTTACTACTCGTTAGAGATAAGTATTGCGATCACGAATATTTTCGATGTCGAGATTTTGATGTTTTTATACGTTTTGAAGGTTCCTGAATTATTTTCACTAAGGATGAGAAATAAAAAAGTTAATGTATTTAATAAAAATGTAAGATTCTATTCAGTTAAAAAAAAGATTTATTATTTAAATTAAATTTTTTTCTGTGTATATATTTATTTATTTTATTTATTTATTTTTTAATTTTTTTTATTAGCATCAATTGTTATAAAATAGATATAACTGAAATGTTATGAATATTTACATTATTGTTATGAATATTATTATTATTATTATTATTATTATTATCACGAAAATTTTCGATGTCGCGATTTTGATGTTTTTATACGTTTTGAAGGTCCCTGAATCATTTTCACTAAGGTTGAGAAAAATGTGTGTGTGTGTGTGTGTGTGTGTAGACAAGATTACGCAAAAACGGTTTGGGCTAGAATAATGAAATTTGGTATACGGGAATTATTCAAAATTCGTACTTTTCTATCAACTTTTGAGAAATGTAGCTAAACAGGAAGAGGGTCATTGCCTACAACGTTTTGATTTTTTTTTTCTCTAAAGCAGGCGTGGCCAACACGTCGACCGCAAAGGCGTTAAAAGTAGTCCGCGAAGCCAAAGTTGGACAATTTGTTATAACTTAAATAAATGTTTGAAATTCTTAATTCTATAATTTAATCTTACAATAATAAATTATTTGTGAAACATACACATAGTTTGGTCATACCTGATATATACAATCATGTATATTCTGAAATAATTTTATACAAATGAATATATAATTTTAGCGTTTCTGAAAGTGTTCAGCCAGAATTTCGTTTACAGAGTCTAAATTTTCACTCCGTAATAACAGTTTTTGACAATTAATTGAAAACATGCATACTTTCCATTTCATGTTTAAACTAGAAGCATCATCCTCAAATTAATTCGAAATGTATTTAATCACTTCCTCTATTGTGCGCAATTTGAGATCTCTATGTAATAGTCGAACTGGTAGATACCGAGGTGCCTTAGTTATTCTACTCAAGATATTGTTTTGGGTCCGCTGTAATTTAATTATATTGGATGCTCTTTTTTTGACAAAAGTAAATATGGTTTTTTACATAATTGTATGTTAACTTAACTCACATTCGATTCGTCCATTTTAATCTATTAATATTATATAAGAGTTAGAAATTTTCTTATATTAAGAAATGGTGAAGATATCTAATAGTTATATCAGGTCGAATAATGCACGTGAAAGTAACATTGCAAATTAAATATTTCATAATTGAAAGTGAGAAATTTATATATAATATGCCTGTATATATAATGAATCCCCTAACTTAACTTAATTTCTTATTTAAAGAATTGATAAGTGATATTCTTCTTCCTCTAAATAAGGTTGAATTTTACTAAAGATCAGAGGGGGACTAGTAAGGGAACTGATAGAAAAAAGTGAAAAGGTAAAGGACATGATTTTTCCATGGGAGAGGGAAGGCAGAAAAAATCATGAGCTCACGGGAGGGCAGGAACGCCAATCCCTGAAATAGAATTCTTTTCTACTGGGATTATAGAAAAGAATCTACCCGTTACCCAGGATATTATTTTTAAATTTATTAAAAATTAATTTTACATTTCATGAAACTTATTCAATTTTTTCTTATTGCTTCATATAGAAAAACAATAAAATTATTTCCTTCCGAATATAAAATTTGAAAATAGAATAGAATAGCAGGAAAAAGGTTTCAATGTTAAAATACAAATAAGTTGACCTGTGGCCAGGTCCGAACCGACCGACTGTTTGAAATAAATTAATTTCCAGCTACAGAAACAATTTCAAATAATTTTAATATATCTATTAATGTAATAAAAAACAGATATGGATACATAAATAATAAATATAAACATTTTTAATTTTATTTTATTTATAATATATATGCAAGACCAGGCTGTGACGTCATATAATTTTAAATCAAGAAAAAACTAATAAATATGATTTTTCTCGAGGATAAAACCAATACAAAGTGCATGATTCGTGGTGATATATAAAAAAATCTCCTTTGGTGTGAAAATAACCCTTTCCTTCCTATCGTCGATCGCTAATACTACCACTTCCGGTTTCCGGAATTGCACCAAAAGTTGATCAATTCATCCCACTGATGCATTAAGTAAATATACCAAATTTCATCAAAATCGGTTGAGCCGTTCAGGCTGTACACATCTATACGGACGGACGGACGGACAGACGGACAGACGGACGGACAGACATCATGCTAAAAATACTTTTTTCTGTTTAGAAAATGCATGATTCGTGGAGATATGTAAAAATCTCCACATGTGAAATTTGGTGTGAAAACAATACCTCCCTTACTATCGTCGGTCGGTAAAAAGAAGGAATGATTGGAAAGGAAAAGTTGGTTAAATCGATTTATTAAAATAATTCATATTAATTTATTTGTCGTAGAATACGTAGTATAATTAATTTGTATATAATTTCATTTAACGAAGGGGAAATAATATAATTTATTTTGAAAAGAAAGTCAAAGGCAGTTGAATCTCATCCATTGGGGGTAAGCAAGAGATTGCTATGCTGTCCCCTTCAAGGTCACCGAGAAGCAAAGCATTGAAGGTGGGGGCGAAATTGATTAAATATATATAATTAATATATCAGTAAAAAGTTAATAATCTATATTTTATAAAATTAAATTTTTATTTGAATCTTTTGTAAAATTTAATAAACTTCATTTAAATTAATAAGAATAAATAAATTTACAATTAATTCTTGATTGAGGAATGATTTCGGTGGTGACGCCGATCAACGTCCTCGACTGGAAAGGGAATGCGAACTGAATACGCTCGAAGCTCACTGGCAGGCAGGCCAGGAGGGAGGGAGGGTGGGCGGGTGGGAGGTGAGGTGAGGTGGCGGAGGGGTCAACATGGCGGCAAATCTTTTCAATCTATCAAAATTCAATAATTAATATTTAATTAACGAAGCACCGTAAAATTATATAACAGTAGTGAAAATGAATCTACGTTTCATGATGAATCGATTCGTATAGGTTTTATCTGTTGTTATGAGGCAAGATTTTTGTTGAACTGTAAAAATAAACCAATATTAAAATTAATTTAAAATTTCCATTTAATGATTCAAAAAGTCAATTTTATTTAGAATCTGGCTAAAATTATGGTCAATGGATTAATTCAAATATATATAGGAGACTCTTTTGTACTGGGTTTATAGAAAAGAATCTACTCGCTACCCGGGATATTATTTTTAAATTTATTAAAAAATAATTTTAGATCATAATCATCCTTCTTTTATATACCATATATTTATATATTTTTCTTATCCCGATAATTTATATACTTATTATCCAAGGGCTTCCCTTTCTCAATACACCATTTAGTCCTAGACTACTCTACTCTACCCAAATTTCGCCTCTACCTCCCCCTCCTCTCATATCTATTCCAAAATGAAGTATTTATTTTAATTGAAGTTATAAATTTAAATGAAAAATAACAGCCCTTCCATTTACAATGTTTTTAATAAATGATTGACTAGATATTATAATAAGAAAGGTAATATTTTCAAAATTAGTGATAGAATCAATTTGAAATCTAAAAAGGGATGATTTGAAAAAATAAGATAAAATAAATAAATAAATATTAATGTATATGTATATATATATTTTAATTTTCTTTTGTATTTTTATTATCTAAGGAATTATTTAATTAACATAATACTAAAAAAATTAATTAATATTCATAATAATTAATTTAAATAATATTATATTAACATTTATAATTATATTATTAAATTAAAAATCTAAAGAATAAAATTATAAAAAATAAACAAATTGAAAGATTTGAACTCAGACAAAAGAAATACTAGTCATCGCCCAATCCGGCACGACTGTTTAATCAACTATTAAAAACATAGGAAAGAAATCCACTTGAAGGCTACGAAAATTCAGCCCATAAGCAATACATGGCAAAGACTTTATTCAATAAATATTGATTAAACAAAGAAAAATGATCATGGAAATAGTTATAATTCAAGAAATACAAGAATCAAAAATAATCTTGTATTGAGAGAAGAGATATGCAAAGAATAATCATTTAATATATTGAATCAAAAGATACGACGTCATCAACATGGCAGCCGAAATCACATTGCATCTGTCAAAATTCAAAAATTAATATTTAATTATGGAAGCATCATAAAATTATATAATGCTAGTGAAAATGAATCTACATTGAATAACGAGTATTTTGATATGAGTTTTATATATTGTTATCAGAAAATGTTTATTTCAAGTGTAAACATGTTACCAAATAAAAATTAATTATAATTTTCATTTATATTTTACTAAAAATCCATTTTATTGAAAATCTGGCTAAAATTCTGTTGTATCTTTTTACTTTTATTCATTTTTTATGAAATTTTGTTATTAATTTGTATAAACTGATTCCAATTGAATAGAAGTGTTTCTGCTAATTGTCCAAAGCGTTCAATAAATAGGAGTTCCAAATTTTCTAATAGTAAGAAGCGTTGAGAGGTGGGTCCTCTCAGAGGCAGTTATAACATATGTCTCACTCGTAAATTTAAGGGTTTTGCTAGTCGAAAGTTTGACGTAATCTGGATATATTTGAATGAACCCCCGAAGGGGGTTCATTCAAATATATATAGGAGACTCTAAAGAGTCTCCTATAAGAGACAAGATTTCAATTTTTTTTTCTTTTTAATGAAGTTATGCTAGGTATTCTCCTTCATCCAAATAAACTTGATTTTTTGAATGATCAGGGTAGGGGGGGGGGAGAGTAAGAGTAAGGGAATGGATGGAAAGGCGTCAATGGGTAAAGGACATGATTCCTCCAGGTAGAAGAGGGATTTAGAAGAAATCATGAGCTCACGTGAGGGCAGGGACGCCAATCCCTGAAATAGAATTCTTTTCTACTGGGATTATAGAAAAGAATCTACTCGCTACCCGGGATATTATTTTTAAATTTATTAAAAAATAATTCTGTATGTCATTACATCTTTTATATACCATATATTTATATATTTCTTATCCCGATAATTTATATACTTTTTATCCAAGGGCTTTCCTTTCTCAAAACACCGTTTAGTCCTAGACTACTCTACTCTACCCAAATTTCGGCTCTACCTCCCCCTTCTCTCATATCCATTGCAAAATGAAGTATTTATTTTCATTGAAGTTATAAATTTAAATGAAAATTAACAGCCCTTATTTTAATAAATATTGTTAGAATTCATAAAATAAAAAATATATCGTCGGCTTAGATTGCAAACCTGCTAACTCATATTCAGCATATTTTGCACAACTTTCTAAAAACGCATAAATTTTTTGCTTGTCACGTGATTTAAATTAAATAGGTGCATAATAGCGGTGTTTCATAGCCAATGTAAGGTGTTTTTCTCTTTCTAATAGTGTGAAAAAGTAATTTTTGACCAAAAGTGGAGGTTTGCAATTTAAATCGGCGATATAATGACTTCTTTAATTATCTTCTAAAATTTTAAAATTATTTGCCCATATCCATAGTCGACCGCAGACTATATTTTATTCAAAAAGTAGCCCCTGAAAGCTAAAAGTTTAGCCACACCTGCTCTAAAGTGACCGTAAAAATAAAGATATATGTTTGATAGTTTTTCACATGATAAAAAATTGTATAAAGATTTTATATATAGAATTTTAGCTTGATTGTATTGCTCAAAGTTACGGAATTAATTTTTTAACATTGCAAATCACGCGCCAACACGTGACGTGATGCCATCAACATAGAGTCAAACATGCGCTGATTTAATAATTATTATTTCTTAATTTTAATTTATATGTAATTAAATTTAATTTAATTTAAATTAATATATGTTAATTAATCCAATTCAAATTTGCGAGATAGTTGAGTGGAGACACTCCAGCTTATTTTATTAAGAAATAATTTAAAATAATTGATTAAATTAAAGTCAAGGGTTGATTCTTTTAAACTAAAAAAGATTTTTAATAGAAGTCTACTCCCACGCGTGCTAAACTTTAACATCAACAAGTTAAAGTGATTATTTTTTTTTTCTGTTCTATTTATATTCCTCATTAATTCTTTATATTGAGAAAAATAATAATAAAATAAAAAAAAAGAAACTAATTCATGTTTATTTTTTTAAGGTATTTTTATCCTTATAAATGAATATATATATATGAAGACCTTAGAGCGAAACAATGGTAAGCCACATTTGTAGAAAATTGTTTTATTCTTAATTATATATATCTAAGAAATAATAATTGCTGACTTTTTCCCTTTACTGATATTACATATTGAGCAAATTTGAAATATATGCAGTAAACCCAATGTTTTCTATCTTTTTTCTACACTTTAAACTGCAATATCTCAACATTTTGATTTTGTAGCTTACCACTGTTTCGCTCTAAGGTCTTCATATATATATATTAAATACGATATTAGGTGAAGAAAAAAAAACTTGGATAATTATTCTTTTAGTATTTAATCGTTACAAAAAAAAGAAAGAAAGATCGATAAGATAAAAGTTAAAATATTTGATCGAATATCTTGCATAGTATTATTCTCGGGCACTTGAAGTTTATGTTTATCTTAAAAAATAGGTCAGAGATAGGGTAATTAGATGATAGAAAAATTAATTATAAAAAGTTTATCTCGGCATTAAGTAGAAATCATTGGATGATGACGACAAAAAAAAATTATACTTATAGGTTTAAGTTTGAACATATTATCTATATTTATTAATGAAATTAATCATTTAAACATTGATAAAATTATTTTTTAATTAAAATATTCAGTGAAGTTAATTGATATATTCATTTTATATGTGCATTTCGGTAGTTACACCAACATCAGTTGAAAAGAAGAATGCCTCTGATGATGGTGTAACAACCGAAATGTATATAAACCCTATATCAATCAATCACTTTATTTCATTCCATGTTTTAATTAAAATTAAGTTTATAAAAATATAAATTCTAAAATTTATTTTTTGTTTTATAATTTATTATCTCGCCAGAGATAGTTTTGTGATGACGAAAATTTCAATGTCGAAATTTTGATGTTTTTACACGTTTTGAAGGACCCTGAATCATTTTCACTAAGGTTGAGAATAATGTCTGTATATATATATATATATATATATATATATGTGTGTGTGTGTGTGTGTGTGTGTGTGTGTGTGAATGTAGAGAAGATTACGAAAAAAGGGTTTGAGTTAGAATCGTGAGATTTTGTATAAGGGCATTATTCAAAATTCGTACTTTTCTATCAACTTTTTAGAAATGTAGCTAATGCGGAATGGAACCTTTACCTAGGATAAAGTATACAGTCGTTGGCCCCCTTAAGCAACTCCTAGCAGTCTTTAATGCATATCTGGGTAAATTGCGGAACAATTTGTGTCAAATTAGGTTTGTAGAACATAGATAGATACTATGAGCGTTTTGATGAATAAAAATAAAATTTTTTCTGATGACATTTTCAATAAGCACTTTTTTAAAAAAAATGATAAAAAATACAGTTATTGGCCCCCTGTTATAATTATTGGCCTAGGTATTTTATAGTGATTATACTACACTACAACAAACGATTACATAACAAATAGTTAATAGCGGAATTTTTAAAATAAAATTCTTTTATTATTTGTGCTTTAGTGATAGGGGGCCAATGACTGCATCGGGACCAACGAATATCTAGGAGCGCTGGTAGCGCTCCGATCCCGCCAAGAATATACTTTGCTCTACCTCGTTTTCATTTTTTTCCCCCTCTAAACTGAACGTAAAAATAAAGATATATGTTTGATAGGTTTTCAAATGATTAAAAATTGTATAAAAAAGATGTGTATTGAATTTCAGCATGATTGAATCACAAAAAATATTGTAATTAAATTTTTTAAATTTTTTTTATAACACGTTGACTGCCATTCACTCACCAGCATGTTACGTGGTGTCATCAACAAAGAATTAGTTTTTTAAATTTTTAAATTTTGACTTAAAAATAAAGGTTAAGGTATTAAATTTAATTTAAATATATGTTAATTAATTAATTTTTTAATTAATTAAAGAATTAACCCAATTTACTTAAACTTAATCAATAATTTTAATTAAATTAAATTTAAATATAATATTTGTTAATTAATCCAATTCAAATTTGCGAGATAGTCGAGTGGAGACACTCCAGATTTTATTTAGATTAATTAACATATTACATTTAAATCATTAATATTTATGTTATAATCCGTTGAATAAGAAATTTTAAATAAAATTTTATAGCTTAGTTATATTATCTATTATTATTGAAAACTGTATTTAATCCGTTCATTCATATCATAAAAATACCATGAAGAATATTGATATATATATAGTATATATATAGTATATATATATATATATATAGACAGGGAGAGAGACATTATACAAATGCATAAATGAATAAAATAAAATAATTAGATTATAGTAACAAATTGTGAAGTTGTTAGAAAAAACTAATTCACTTATGTGTATATATATATATATATATATACATTTAAATCATTAATATGTTATATTCAAGTTGAATAAGAAATTTTGAATAAAATAAATATATATATGTATATATAAAAATGTAAATATATAAATGATTTAAATATTTAACGATTATTAAATAATTAATAAAAAAAAGACAAATAATAATAAAGAAATATTCAAAATTTTGAATTAAAATTTTTTTATTATTATTATTTTAATATGATTTCTAGATCATTGCTACCAAGTTTATTTTATGAGATTCCAACATGCCAAGGTCTTTAAGAATTTTAATAAATTCTAATTTAATAAGTATTTCATTCTATTCTAGAAATAAAATATTTAATTGCATCATTCTAAGATTAGAAATACAATTCAGCTATTGATGAAAATAAATCTTTTTTTTTAAATTGTTACCTATATATATATATATATATATATATATATATATACGAGCTGTGTCTTAAAAAGTTCGGTGAATAGTATGATAAAACCATTAAAAAGAGAATGTTAATTTTAAATACCTTCATTAACCTTCAAAATACTCTCCACTTGCCACAACCTACTTCTGACAACGTTCGGATAACGCTTGAAAACTGTTGGAGAAGTCTTGATGTGGAATCGTTCTCAGAGTAGCCGTCACAACGTTCAGGCCGGCAATCCACAAGCAGGACACCAGAAAATACTACTTACTGTGTCTTTGTTAATACCCAATTCTTCTGCTATTAGTCGCAGAGTCAATCGCCGATCTTTTGTTAGCATCTCTCGTACACGTGCAGTGTTTACTGGTGTCCTGCTTGTGGATTGGCGGCCTGAACCTTGTGACGGCTATTCTGAGAACGATTCCACATCAAGACTTCCCCAACAGTTTTCAAGCGTTATACGAACATTGTCAGAAGTGTGTTGTGGCTAGTGGAGAGTATTTTGAGCCATTTACAATTAACATTCTCTTTTAATGTTTTTATCATACCATTCACCGAACTATTTAGACACACCTCATATATATAAATATACCATAATCAATTATTTACCCTGGGTGGAGGGCCATGGTTTCAATTTGTAGCTATATAAAAAACAATACATACATACACACATACACATACATATATACAGACAAAAATTTTATAAAACGCCATTTTCTAGTTTAATAAAATATATAGCTAACAATCAATCCCGTTTATATTAAAATGATCTAAAATTGACGTTTGATGAATGATGAAGGAGAGGGAGGGAGGGAGAGTGAATATAGATAAATTATTGAGTAACAGATGCGTGGGTTACATTTAATTGATATTACTTACTTATTAAATTGCATATTTATTTATGGTTAGAATTAATCTTGTGTACGGAAAAAAATATAAAGAAAAATCGGTCCATTTCCAAGAAGTACGCTCGTGGAGAAAATGTATTTTTTTCCAACATACTAAATATACAACTTTCTAGCTGTAGGTACAAATACCTTGGAGTGGCATTTCTTGGATCAGCATCTGAAATGGAAAAAATATTTTTTGATAATGTGGCATCAGCGAGAGGGTGGGGAATTGGTCATTGAATGAGCAAACAAACGGAAAGGGTAAAAATCAAAATATTGACAAATATCCGATGTGCATACCATTTTTTTTTTTTTGAGTAGTATTATTAAATATACTTCAATTTTTTTTTTTTTTTTTTTTTAAATTTTTAAATCAAACCATTTGAGTAGTGCTCAACCTAAATGACCTTGTGGGCCACTTTTGAGCTATATTATAGCTCCATATAAAATAATATTATACAAAGAATATATTTTTGAGGAGACGCCTCGTAGGGTGTTGGTTAACAATCATATTATCGTAGTACCGGGTTTATCGGGGTCAACCCAGCCTCCGGGATTAAAAATGGAAAGCTATTTGATAAAAAGTAGAGGTTGATAGGACTCTTTCTACTGATCATAGGACATCTAATAATATAATATTTTTATCTATTTTTTAATACATTAATTTTCATTATTTTGGTGATTATTAAATAAATGTAAATTGTAAAAGTGTAATAAATCTATCGTAAATTGTTATCGCGGCCCACATGTGGCTCACCGGCTCGCAGGTCGGCTATTCTGGCACCAGAGATATTTATATAACAAATTATTAAAAAAATCAGTAAGCTGACAAAAAAATAGCGAAATAATCTACTATTTAGTTATTTATTTTTATTCATTCTTTATTAAAAAAAAATTATAATAAAATATAGATTAGAGTTTGGTAAAGAATTTATTTATTTATTATTTAAATTATAACTATTTATTAAATCATCAAAATCCTTTTTATCGAAGTGAAGCGGATCTACTTAGCATTTATTATTATCTATTTATGTATATTTAATTTCATCTATTATTAAAATTACGAGATGATTTAGTTGTTATAAAAAAATATAAGAATTCAAATTATTAAAATTAATAAGCTGGAGAGTCTACACTCGACACACACACACGCACACACACACACAGACATTTTTCTCATCCTTAGTGAAAATGACTCAGGAACCTTCAAAACGTATAAAAACATCAAAATCTCGACATCGAAATTTTTCATGATCGAAATACTATCTCTGGCGAGATAGTAAAAATAATTTTGAATTCATATATGTATATAAGGTAAATGTACCAGTGGTGGACCATATTAAGAGAAATTTTCATTAAAAAACACTATTATTCTGTAATAAAAGTGAGAATAACAACAAAACAAATGCTAACATATTGTACAACTATTTTTAATTATCACTACAACTCAAACATTCGGTTAATTTATATTTAAATATTTTTTTTAAATTTTTTTCAAAACTTATTTTTTGTTCTAGTAGTAGGCCATCTGAAAATCGAAAGTTTCAGTAATGGGCCACTTTTTGATACAGTAATGGACCATCAACCAAAAATGGGTTTAAAATAAATAAATGGAATAAAATGCACTAAGGATTGGTTTTGTTAATATTTTTTATAATTTCTTATAATTTTTTATAATTTATTTTAATTATTCTTTATATTTAGTTTGTTTCTTTATATTTACAATTCTTATCCATTTAAACGCGCGGTTTTTAAACAAGAAAAAAGGTCAGTTAATGCAATCGAAAAGAGAAAGATAATGACATAAATAAAATTTAAAAAATATATTGCAAATTTTAGTAATATTAATTTAATATAATTATAATTATTCATACTAATATAATAATAAATATATTTTATTAAAATTATTATTATCAGTAATAAGATGTTTAAATATAATAAATAGTTGTTGATTTTTACTTTGATAAAATAAAATTATAAATTTAATAATGTTTATAAATTGGGAATTAACCTATTTACACAATTTATTATCAGCATAAAATTGAGTTATCTAAAGGAATCTGATGAAAATATAATTTAAGTTGTAAAGATATAGTGATTGGCCATGTTTATCTCAGTATTTGGCCACGTGGTCCACTACTGAATAAAATTGTTCTAGACACTTAAAACAAAAAAATTTAGTATACATTTATTTTAATAAAAAATAACGATTTTAGTAAAAAAAAATTTTAATCGTATTTTTTAGTAATGGGCCAATTTTGAAAAAAATGAGATATTTGTTTCAGTAAATGACCATTAATAATTTATAATCATGATATAAATTAAATTTTACAAACTGATTACTATAATTTGTAGTATCAACTATTGAATTTAATTTTTGGATTGAAATTATTAGTAAATAAAACATAATAGATTGAAAATAAAGTAAAGCATATCCTTAACGTTTTGCATAAGAAATAAACCTTAAAATGCAAGAACGCTTGCCTCGTGTTTTAAAAAATTCATAATTTTAATATAAATGCAGCGATTGGTCTCTGTTTCAGTGGTAAGCAATCTGAAAGAGGCTCTTCTTGATATTTATCGATATCTCAAGTTTAATTTGAAATTAAAAAGCTTATTTTGATCAAAAATGTAACATTACTGGTACAGTCGTCCACGACTGGTACATTTACCTTATATATATATATATATAAGAATTTAATGTTAAAAAAATTTTTGTAGGAATTAAATTAATCTCAACAGATTTTTGGTGAAGAACATAGCTATTTTTTTATTAGAATTGCTTGATCGTTTGATATTGAAAGACGATGTTATAGCCTTTGTTGAGCAAAAGAAAAAGCATTCTTCAGCTATTTCTTGATTTTTTTAAAAGAAGAAAAATTCTCCGAGGTATTTATAATAAAACGGCCTAATTTTATCTAGTTTATACTTTATATATATATATATATGCATATATATTTATATAGTACCTGGTTCACCGAGACGCGTCTCGGTACTTTAAAACAATTATTCCTTATGAACTATGAATCTTTAAGATCAAGATTATTATTTAAAAGAAAAAAACGACAAAATATATGAAACAATTCCAAATAATTTAAAAGAACATAAATTAAAAAAAAATAGTCATAAAACATACAGCCCTTAAACGTACGTACATATTAATGCACCAAAAGACAGAAAAGTATGGCCTGTGGATATAACATAATATATATTTCATAATTTGATTACAAAATATTATTAAAATAAATATTTTTAATTTTATTTTGTTTATAATATTTTGTATTTAAGGAAGCGCTGTACAGAGTTGCCCGGCTCCATTTGTTTATTATTCAAATTCCTATTTTAATTGAGAAAAAACTAACATAGATGATTTTTTTCCAAACCAATATAGATCGATTTTTCTTTATAAAAATTATCTATGGTGTGAAATTCAAAAAAACCCTTCGAGCGGTTTAATATTTCAAAAATACAAATATATATATACTTATATATACGTATATATATATATATATACAATTTTTGCAAATATAATAAGATAGGATATATATATATATATAAAATTAGCTTAATTCAATTTATACAAAGTTAAGATATTTTAAATTATTTTAAATTTATTATACATATATATATATATATATATATATAAACGAGATAGATATAAAAGTAAGGCGACTGAATTTCTGGGGAAATCTTTAGATGATTTTTTTTCTTATTATGTTGGCACATTTGTTCGGAACATATGTTCACAGTTTCAGTTATATAGCATTCTTTGTTTGTTTGTGAAGGATATACATAAAGGTTTGAAGTGTTTTGAATATTTTGCCAATTTTGCTGTCGAAAAAATGGATCAAAGAATTTTTATCAAATTTTGTGTTACTAATTCAGATTATATAATATAAAAATAGGTATTTAAATAAAATTGTTTATATCTTATTTATACTATAATAGGTATATTTAAAAATATAAATTTGTTATTTTTTGCACTATTAATATCTAATTTTAAGCGGGAAGTGAAAATTGGATGATGGAAATCGATGACCGATATTGATGTCGGTCTATCAGGGCGTTAGTAATGTATCCAAGCAAGGCCATCCGATCTAATCCCTCAATTGTGATTGCACCCTATTAACCATCCCCATTATCTCCCCCAACGGATTGACCAATCGAATCGATTCCAAAGCCAACTCGAAGGTCGTTGGCATTCATTTGTAATTTTATCCAAATCATTATTTCTACAATCTTGAAAGTGACCTATCGGTTGAACATCTTAAAGCAGTGTTTTCAAACATGTGGGGCGCGCCCTCCCTGGGGGTCGCGAGACTGTTGTAAGGGGGGCGCGAAGGTATTAGAACCAATTTCAAGTGCCCACGAAGGCAATTCAAGTGCCCGCAAACTTTTGAAAATTTTCGATTTTTTTTCAATTTTTTTCCAATAGGGTTCTAAACAAAAAGGTAAGATGATTTTGTGGACAAACTTTTGAACATTTCTGATTTTTTATTTTCATTATGGTTCTAAAAAAAAAAAAAAGTCAGATTATTTTGCGATGCTCTGAACCATGGCCCACCCCTGTCGTTATATTATTTCAGAAATGTGCCCGACTATTGAAAAGGGAAATTAGATTATTACCAAAAAGGGCGGCGCCGGTACAGAAAGGTTGGAAACCACTGTCTTAAAGTGATGCACTTCATCAACTAAAATGTTGCTTAGGTGAGATACTTCAGGTGGAAAGGGAGATGGTGATACGATTTACTGATAACTTGTTCTTTTAGGTATTTTTTGGACCTCCCCCAATAATGACGTATTTATAAGCGTTGTAATTTTATTTTAGATAAACAATTATGTAAATAAACATGTTGGCCTTAAAATATGCCTTCATCTTTGTTTACTTAAAGAATTTATGGTTTTTTAAGTTCTGGCATATTTGTTAATAACATTACACGAAGAAATATAATTTGTAAGTTAAAGAATTTCCACTCAACTCATCTGGTCTAATTTTATTCATGAGTAGAATGAAGGAAATTCTTACTAAAGAAAAAGACATTGCAACTATTCAATTTTAAATTTATTATCACTTTTTTCTTTCATGTGTGTGTGTGTGTGTGTGTGTGGTGGAAAGGAAATGAAAAATTTTATTTAGTAATTCTACAATAGATATTCTGTGTAAGCACTATTGGAAACACTTTAATAAATTATTTAAATTAAAATTATACATAAAATCTGTTAAAATTTAATAAGAATAAATTTTAAATTTGTTAATATATTTTCATTTTCCGCATTTAGACTATTAAACCGCCATAGTTAAGAAGTAGGTAACTTCTGACAACTGAAATGCGCATAAAGCAAATATATGTCTACTTGAAACTGAAATATTTTCTTAAAATTTTTCTTATTAAATTTGATATACTTTTAAGTTTATTTATAGTTTACATAAATTAATATACTTTTAATTTGTTTTTGCGCATTACACGAGTATATTGAAAAAATGTATGTATCTATATTAGTAATTCCCAACATGGGAGACGATCGACATCTTAAAGGGGCGATTATACGATTTTGGGGGGCGATAAAGGTAAGATGATTTTATGAACAATCTTTTTCCGTTTTTTTTTCAATATGGTTCTAAAAAAAAGGTCAGATGATTTTGCGATCAGGCTTTTAAACATTTCCGTTTTTTACCGACCGACGATAGTAAGGGAGGTATTGTTTTCACACCAAATTTCACATGTGGAGATTTTTACATATCTCCACGAATCATGCATTTTCTAAACAGAAAAAAGTATTTTTAGCATGATGTCTGTCCGTCCGTCTGTCCGTCCGTCCGTATAGATGTGTACAGCCTGAACGGCTCAACCGATTTTGATGAAATTTGGTATATTTACTTAATGCATCAGTGGGATGAATTGATCAACTTTTGGTGCAATTCCGGAAACCGGAAGTGGTAGTATTAGCGATCGACGAGAGGAAGGAAAGGGTTATTTTCACACCAAAGGAGATTTTTTTATATATCACCACGAATCATGCACTTTGTATTGGTTTTATCCTCGAGAAAAATCATATTTATTAGTTTTTTCTTGATTTAAAATTATATATGACGTCATCCAGCCATTCATGACGTCACAGCCTGTTCTTGCATATATATTATAAATAAAATAAAATTAAAAATGTTTATATTTATTATTTATGTATCCATATCTGTTTTTTATTGCATTAATAGATATATGAAAATTATTTGAAATTGTTTCTGTAGCTGGAAATTAATTTATTTCAAACCGTCGGTCGGTTCGGACCAGGCCACAGGTCAACTTATTTTCAATATGGTTCTAAAAAAAAAGTAGGATGATTTCGAATTTTTATCTGTTAAAATTTATAGGGGGTGAATTAAGAAGCCGGTCTTACGAAGTGGGCGTTGAGAACCACTAATCTATCTGACCAAGATATGTGGTAAGAAAGTTTGCTCTATATTAAAACTTTTAGATGGTGGAATAAGTAAACTATGTTTTCTAATAAATAATTAAATAATTATTAAAAGCTATTTTAATTCTGTTAAATCAATTAATTAAGTAACTACCTCGATATGGACAAAGTAGAAAATGGTTATATATATTACACGTTTTTTTTGTTTTTTTTTAAACATTAATTATCTAAAAATAGCCGAATGTATATATTCTTTTCAAATTTGATGACAGTTGCGAGTTAATGTAAAATGAACTGGAACTAAATATTTCATCAAATGCGAAAAGAAAAGCACCTGGCGTTCACACGTTCAACTTCATTTTGTACCATTAAAAAAAGGCAGCAAGAGAACTACTATTTTTTTTTTCTTTTCATACTTAATTGCTCTTTGACTATGTTTATTTCGGGGCAGATTATTTGTTTACATTGGTTCGTTTTTAAAATATACATTCAGTCCTATTAACAAAATGATTAAAATTTAAAAAAAAAAATTCTAAATCGGGTTTAATTTGAATTTATTTTCAATTTTTTCTATATTATTTAGACCAATTTCAATATTTTTTTTTTTTTTTATAAACTGTTTAAACATAATCATAACAATTTTAATTAATAGTAGAGAATATTTAAATAAATTCATTGAGAAGAAATGATAGATCATTTGTTTTTTTGTTTTGTTTTTTTTGTTTTTTGTTTTTTTTTGTAACGTTTATTAAAAAAATAAAATGTTTGATTTTTATTTAAATAAATTAATTTCTTTTTAAGTTTTATTTTTATTATCAGGTTTAATTGTGGGCCATTTACAGTCTCTAATTGAGCAAACGTTAATCTCTCTTTATTCTTTAATGATTATTAAAAAAAAATAAAAGTTAAGTTCATTTGTTTACTGTTTAAATAAATCGACTTCTTTTAATTTTTATTAAATCATACTCATCGGACACCCTTTGAAAGCCTCCATTAAGCAAGTGAATTATATAAAATGATACTCCCTGATAAATATAGAGTAATGGAATATTATTTCATTTTCCCATTCTATGATAGCTGACCTCAATTACAGTCGAGAGCTGTAGAGATTGCTATCATAGAACCATTCACAATACAATTTAGGCGAGCACTGGAAAAAATTTAAAAATAAAATTTTTCGTAGATTACACTAATGGCCTTTGTGTTTCTTGGAAACTCCAAATATAATAACAATTTTATCGAAAGAAAATAAATTAATATAAAGTTAAAACGAAAATAAAAAATATAACATGATAATTAATTTACTTTTGTTTAATTAATAATATGAATGTTATATTGTTAAATAAATCCATCATAGAATCATTAATTTTGGGGCTTGACAATATAAAAGGCCATCCATCATTTCTTGGATATTTTCTCTTGTATTACAAGAAAATCGAACCAACTTCGTTGGGGCACAGCTAGATAAATAACTAAAACCTTGGCCACACAGAAAGCGATAAATCGCGATTTTCTGCTACCCAACGCTGTGAGAATTCAAAGAGTGTGGGGGGGGGGGGCGGTAGTTCGTGTTTTGTGACAAGAATGAACCAAGAGTGCATAATACAACTGATCGGCTTAAACAGTTTGCTAATTGTTTTTATTATGTCATACATTGATTAATGCCTTCCAGAAAGAAACTTATAATAGAAAAAAATTCTAATCAAAAATACTAACAATAGAATAATCTTTATAAAAGTAAATTCAAACTGTTATTGTATTATTTTAATAAGGAGGCAGCTTAGCCGTGCGTGTATAGTGGTAATTTTCAACACATGAAGCCGACGTTCGATTCCAACTAAGAACAAATTTTTCTAATAAATTCAATTTAACATCAGCTGCCTCCCGCTCCAGGAACTGACAAGCCTGGGTTCTATATAACCCTGCTCAAGCAGGATTACTTCAAAATAAGCAACTACACGCAACAATGGATCGTGATGAGAAGAACAAATACTCCAGGTGATACTCAATCCACCCGTACTGGAGGACCCGGATCTTCACGAACACACCAAAATAAAAATAAAAATGAAGTTAACACCCAAGGAACATTCATATATGGGCACACTGAACATCACTACAAAAACCGGAAAGTTCCATAATCTAATAATGGAACTCGATCGGCAGAAAATCCAGATAATTGCCCTTCAAAAAGATCTGACAAAACAAAATACAAAGGGATAGCATGTGTGAATAAGGAGAAAGTGGGAGCTTTGCGTGATCCCAGATGGTCCAAACGCAAATAATAATAATAATAATAATTATAATAATAATAATAATAATAATAATAATTATTATTATTATTTTTATTTTAATTAATACATCAATGGTAAATTGAATTCCGCGATATGATAGTGGGGTAGAGTGTGAAGATAAAAAAAAAACTTTTGAAAAATTATTAAATCAGCGCTTAATTCAATTATATATTAAAATCCTATCTCACCTTAGCTAAAAATCAAATCCCCTAACTCTCCAAAATAGCAGATTATTATTACAATTATCAAAAAGGCTATTAATTCACCAAACCACCTTATTAAGAAATGAGAGGGTCAAAATTCACAGGTGGTTGAACAGACCTGGTGGTGGTAGTTAGAATTGTAGAATAGCTAAACCCACAAATTCTTATCATTTGAAATTTTCATTAAAATTTGTGTGATTGCGGTTAGGAATGAAGCATGAGAGTGGGTGGGTGGTGGGTGGGGAGAGGTAAAGCTTGTCAAAAACAATTTCATTTAAATAAAATTGAAAAATAATATAATATATTTGAATGGGATATAAAAAAATACCGCCAGTGATTTTTACTAATATTAAATTAACCAATGACGGCTACGTGCCTGAGGGGTTGGAATAATGATATTTTTTTTTATTTTACTCTGAAAATAAAAAAAAAAACTCTTTCGGAGGAATTGTCAACTCAAAAACCATTGCCTTTACCATTCACTGGTCCAATTAATTAATTATTTAAATTGGGATAAATAAATAAATAAAAAAAATACAACCATTTCCTACCTCAATTTGAATAATATAACCCATCAATCAAAATAAAACATTTTTTTATATTTTTGAATAATATAAAATATAAAATTATTTGGTATTATAAAAGTGGTGGGTGGAAAAATCTTTTGTAAATATACTCTTTATATATATGTATATATATATATATATATATGTTGTCTCAAGTGCAGATGTATATATATATATATATATACATCTGCACTTGAGACAACATCTACTTTAACTGCGTCATTGTTAAAATGAAATTTTTTATACTAAAAAGAATAACAAAGAAAAATTTAATACACCTGTACCCCGCTTTACACGGAAGATTGGTTCCGAACAAAACCGTGTAAATCGAAAAATCTTAAATTTTCTCTCTCTCTCTCTATGTTAAAACCGTATAAAACGAAAAAACTAAAATGTGGATAATTCAATCATATTTTAATTCTTTTATTATTTTATTAGGTAGTATATATGTAAGTACATAATACAGAATTAATTCATTCTATATTAGGAGAAAAAAATAAAAGAATATATATTAAATGCGTGTATGCAGCCAAATATACACTTTTACCAGTTTTGGCTTTTCTTGATTTTGATGTTTTTATACGTTTTGAAGGTTCCTGAATTATTTTCACTAAGGTTGAGAAAAATGTCTCTCTCTCTCTCTCTCTCTCTGTGTGTGTGTGTGTGTGTGTGTGTGTGTGTGTGTGTGTGTGTGTGTGTATGTATGTATGTAGACAAGATTACACAAAAAACGGTTTGAGCTAGAATGATGAAATTTGGTACATGGGCATTATTCAAAATTTGTAGTTTTCTATCAACTTTTGAGAAATGTAGCTCAACCGAAAGAGGGGTCATTACCTACAACGTTTTCATTTTTTTTCCTCTAAAGTGACCATAAAAATAAAGATATAAGTTTGATAGTTTTTCACATGATTAAAAATTGTATAAAACTGCTATATATAGAATTTCAGCTTGATTGAAACGCTGAAAGTACCGGAATTAATTTTTTAACAATGCAGATCACGCGCCAGCACGTGACATGGTGCCATCAACAAAGAGCCAAACATAAATATTATTTATTAATTTTAATTTATAATTTAAAATTAATTAAATTTAATTTAAATATAATATATATTAATTAATCCAAATCAAATTGCGAGATTTTCGAGTGGAGACACTCCAGCTTATTTGAAATCCGTTAATTTATAAACCGTGTAAAATCGAAATCGTGTAAAAAATAGTATCGTGTAAAACGGTGGACAGGTGTAATATAAAAAAAAATTAACATTAAATATTTATTTTATTAATTTGATCTACAAAAATTTCAATTCACTTCTTAAATATTAATTCTTGTATAAGATCAATAAATTCACTTCAATTCGGGTTCAATTACCTTCTCTAATATAATCATTTTCAAAATAAAACTAGTTTTCATAATTAATACCAACCACTGCCCCCTCATTTCTTTAACCAATGAGGAGGGCAACTGGAATATTGAATCGATTTCAAATACATCTTTTTTTAATCGTAATATGAATAAATTATTTAGTATTTACATCTAATGATAATTCTTAATTTAAGAAATTAAATAATATTTTGAATTAACGAAAAAATAAAATATAATAAAATTAAATTAATAAATATAAATGATTTTTAGTGATTGTATTTTTAATAATAATAATAATTATAATAATAATAATAATAATCACCATCATCATCTCTATATATTTATTTTAAAATAAAAATATCACGTCATTCGTTGACCTTGAGTAAGCGCTCACCATGTAATACCTAGCGACAGTTGAAGGGGTTGGCAATGAAGTGAGAGAGAGAGAGGGGGAAAAGCTCCTCTTGTAACTTTCATTTTCGAAATAAAATAAAATATGATAAAAGCGGTTAAAAATAAAACAAATATAGGCTTATTTCGAATGAACAGTAATTATATAAATAAATATATATATAATTTCATTGTAATTTTTTTTTTTTATATGTCAAAAAAATATCTCTTTTTTTCTCTTCGCCTGTGTGTTTATCAAATTAATATATAATTTCATTTTTAACCTACCCCGGGGGATGTTTGTAATTTTTATTATAATAACCCTTATTTTTCCTACGCTTCACCCCCATTTTTATTATCCATATTTTATTACATATTTAGATAAGATTAAAATTAATTTATTAAGAGTATTCATCGTAGATTATTTATAAAAATCGATTTTTACAGTGTATTTACACAAAAAAAAAAAAAAAAAATATGGAAGAAATAACTTAAAAAAAATGTTGATTAAATCACAATACAAAGTTTATTTATAATTTTTATTTGATTTTTTTTATCCTCAAAGACGCTTTTATAAATTAATTAATCTAATATATATAAGACTGATGGCAGATAGGATAAATTAAAATTAATTAACTTTGTATTAGGTAAACTTTTTTTGGTAGCCAAGTGAACTAATTAAACAAAAATCTTAAACCAGAAGACTCAGACGCCAGCATTCTTATAAAAATATTAATATTATCAAGTATTTTTTTTTTTACTTTTTAATTTATCATATTTATATAAAAATAAGTAAATAACTATATATACGTATAAATGTGTTATTAGATTTAAACAAAAAAAATCGTTAAAATAAATTTTAGACACGCAATATTAATCTATATTTTTATTCATTCGAGAGAATTTCATTTTTTTTCTGTCTTTGGTTTGAGAAATTATTTTAACTATAGTAAATGTTTCAATCCGGAGAGAAATATGGTACATTTGGCTGATTGATTTATCATATATTTTTTTTATTTCTGTGCGATGAATTGTTTATGGATTAAAAAAATATAAATAATAATTGGAATGGTGAGATGAAAAATAAAACAAAGGGAGAAAAGTTTAATCACACTCAAGGATATTAAGCATAAATAAAAAAAAATATTCTTTACACGATCAATTTAAAAAAAAAAAAAAAAAATAAATAAAACATTGCAAATTGTAAATCGAAGAAAGGTTTAAAAAAATGAAATGGAGAAGAAGGATATGTGGTTTGCCTATATTCCAGGCGGTTTTTTATAATGTTCGAGGGGTTATTTTCAAATTATAGCTATTATTTTGAAAAGTGACAAATTTAGAAATTTTCCCGGGCACCGGGTTTTTGTCGGGCAGAATGTGGGCAGGCACTGTTTTGGATGTCGTTGCCTGGTAACGGTCTGTTGGTTCGATAGCGGGTCGTAGGCTGCATCGCTGTGTCCGCGGCAAGCCGGCAGCCAGGGGGCGTCCCCTGAAAAGGGGCCTAGTCCCCTCCGAGGGGCATCCCTCTGCGCAATCGCGTCGCATCTCTCTTACTTGTTCAATTTTTTTTTTTTCGGAACATGTCGAGAAAAATTCATCTTGTGTGTGCAAGCGCCCCGGAAATCAACCCCTTCGAGCTGCTCCAGATTTTTTTTCTTTTTTTTTGCCACTAAACAGCCCATTCCATTTTTATTTCAAGAATTTCAATGAAAAGACGATGATTAATTAGACTCGAGAACACGTGCTCGATTTATTCCCACTACATTAAAAAAAGAATAAATAAAATAAAAAAAAATAAATAGTCTATTTTTCACCTTGTCATAATATTCAATAATTAATATTCTACGATTTTAAAGTTTTACTCAAGAGGAAGAATTTAAATCCAATATATATATATATATATATATATATATACGAGGGTGGGGTGAAAAGTTTCCGGCCTGAACAAGAAAAACAAAGTTTTTAAATTTTTTTTTTTGCTTTATTTTTCAACATAATCTCCATCAAAACTAATACATTCCCCATAACGGTGTTTTAATTTAGTTAATTAATTTAATTAATTAATTAATTTGAAGCAGTTTTTGGTCTAACGTTAGCAAACGCGGCACCCACCTTGCACACAGCTTTTCCATGTTCAAATGGTTGTGCAAAATATTTTGCACACGTTCAGCTAACATCGTACAGGTCTCAGCTATCTTGAATGTTGAAAAATAAAGCAAATAAAAAAAAAAAAATTTAAAAACATTGTTTTTCTTGGTTAGGCCGGAAATTTTTCACCCCACCCTCGTATAATCACGGGTGTGAAATCTTCAATATTTCACTATCTGATTTAATAAATTATTATTATATAATTCTTCTTCATTGCTTTATTTTTGAATTAATTAAGAGCAAATCAATGGCATGTTTAATTAAATGAACAATGTTTTGGTTTCAATAAATTCAGCGTTAATTGGAGCTAAAATATATATATATATTATGATAATTAAAAAAATAAAAATAAATAAAGCACACACACACACACATACATCCATACACACCAATTAAATGGAAGAAAAATAATTTTTATAGGGGTAGTGCTTGGATCTTGGAAATTGGATGAGTAATTATTTATTATGCTCATTAAAAATAAATAAAATTAACCTAATTAATTGTTATTGATGAAATATTCACAAAGAAAAAAACAATAATAATAATAATTCACACCTAGTAAAATTTTTAAATCAACTAAATTGTTCTCTCTACCTTTTCGTTGATTCTTATTGTTTATTTTGTTTTTGTTTTTTTTTTTTTTTTTCATAAAATATACCTTCATTAGTTGGAAACATGGATATAAATAAGTCAATAGAATTATGGATATTCAAAAACAAAAATTTAAAATTTGACCAAATATTTGTGAAAGGAATAATTAAATATGATATATGCATTTCAATTAATTTCACAAATTACCCATCCATTCTCCTGTTTCATATTTATTCACTATGGAAAATTTCTAATTTTCTCTCATTCATATAAATTTATTAGTGTAAAATTATCAAAAATAAAAAAAAAATAAATTGAAAAATATTGAAAAATTAAAGAATCAATCAAAAATAATATTGTATATATGGAATATAGATAAGATTATATATATTATCTATATATATATATATATATGAAATTAAAAGACTTAACTATAGGCCTTAAAAATCTTAAAACAATAAATTAAATAGACTCAAATTATTCATAAAAATATACAAATTAATATAAAAATAATTTTTATTTAAATAGTCGGTGAAGTTAAAGTTTTTTTTTAAATATATTTTTATGTAATGCGCATTTCGTCTATTCAAACTCTAGTAAATGCAGTAAGACAGTAGATGTCATTTCAAAAGAAGCTATGTGCGATAACAAAAATGCGCATAAAGAAAATATATATAATAGACTTGAAACTCCATCTAACTAAATTCTTCTTAATTTTAGTCTAGATAAAATATATGTATATCTATGTATCTATCTATCTATCTATATATATATACGAGGTTTGTCTAAAAAGTTAGGTGAATGTTATGATAATAACATAAAAAGAGAACGCGTTAATTGTAACTACTTTTATTAACCTTCAAAATACTATCCACTACCCAGCCACAACCCACTTCTGACAACGTTCGTATAACGTTTGAAAACTGTTGGAGAAGTCTTGATGTGGAATCGTTCTCAGAGTAGCTGTCACAACGTTCAGGCCGGTAATCCACAAGCTGGACACCAGAAAACACTGAACGTCATACAGATGTGCTAACAAAAGATCGGCGATTGACTCTGCGACTAATATCCGAAGAATTGGGTATTAGCAAAGACAGTAGTGTTTTCTGGTGTCCTGCTTGTGGATTGCCGGCCTGAACGTTGTGACGGCTATTCTGAGAACGATTCCACATCAAGACTTCTCCGACAGTTTTCAAGCGTTATACGAACGTTGTCAGAAGTGGGTTGTGGCTGGGTAGTGGTTAGTATTTTGAAGGTAAATAAACGTATTTACAATTAACATTCTCTTTTTAATGTTTTTATCATACCATTCACCGAACTTTTTAGACACACCTCGTAAATAGGTATATATATAATTGAATTTATTAATCTATTTATATTTATGGCACCACTAAACTCAAAAGAGGAAGCATCAATATTCTCTATTATATCCAAATTCTCTTACTTAATATAAAAAAAATTTGAGATAGTAAGAATTATGTGGAGAGATGACTCCAAGAGGTACATTTGAAAGAATATGGTCTTTCCCAACCTTAGTTAAGTTAAAAATAATAAAAAACTTTTATTTTATAATTCCAATAATTTTATTTACCTTTCCCCATCCCCCTTCCTTCATATATATTACAATATTTGAATATTTATATGTTTATATATTATGGATGAGCTCTTTGTACCTTCCCCTATACTAAATTTTAATCATGGATTTTCATTAATAAATATGTTTATCAGTTATTAAGTAAAAATAATTAATAAATTTTGATATAAATTTATAATATTATATATATGTATAAAATGAGAAGTGAATTTATGGTTAAATATCAAATTTCATTGGATTTAAATGAGAAATAACCAAATTATAGCATCATTTGTATAAAATGGAATGAGGCAGTTTGGAGTGGGTGGTTGACTTGTAGTGCGTGTTGCATAACTGGCAGATATTATCATATTATATTTTATTTTTATTTTAATTCGGATTTAATTATAATTTATATTTAATCTCAATTAATTAAAAATTTTAATATAATTTAGTTAAAGTCAACAAATGAAAATAGTAATAAAGGTCATCCTATATATATCTAATGTATATATATAGATATATAAATTTATAATATAAATTTATAATATATATTTATCTAAAGCACAAATTATCAACGAACTTTTAGTTCGTTTATAAAATCTATGTCTGTGTGTATGTCGCCAAAAATTTTCGATTTTTTAAATTTTGATTTTGGATTCGAGTAGAGCTTAAAAAAGTGTAATTGTAAAGTGGATTTGGTTTTTTAAAATTCCGTTGGGAACATGGTCAAATCAGTGGTCCAAGTTGAAAATTTCTCATATATTATAACTACTGTAATTAGTGTTATTATAATGTTTAGACATTATTGTAAACACATTACAAAAAATGCCCGCGAACATTGGGAAAATTCCCGGGCGGAAACATTGTGAAAATTCCCGGGAACATTAAGAAAATTACCAGGAATATTAAGAAAGTACATTAAAGATATTATTAATTAATAATTAATAACAAAATATTAATAAATATGAATAAAAGTTCGTAGTAATGCTTCCTAGCATTCCCAGATGTTTTTTAATAACTTTTAGCTGATAAATGTAAATTTATATATATATATATATAAATATGCCGCCTATGGAGAGCCTATTAGAAAATCAATATGGAGACATCATTTTCATATAATATATGAGATTTCTAGGAAACATCAAAAATATAAAATAAATAAACGTTAACTTTTTCAAAAAATTTTAACATAATTTTAATTATTAAAAATTTACTTTTGAAAGTAAGCCTATAGAGTACCTAAAATATTTTATAATACCCTTAATCCTTCTTTGTTTCTCCATAATTCCTCCGGTCGCTCTTTTTCTTTTTCTCCAGTTCGGTAATTGTTCAGTTTAACCGATGTATCATGGATTTGGATAAAACTTTACCAGTGGATTCCTTTTTTAATTAGTGAATTAGTCAATAAAACATTATTAAATGGCTGCTCATATAGTTATGAATTTCCAACCCTTCAAAGAGGGAAAGGTGTCGGAGTAATTGTTCAGGCTAACCGATATATCATGGATTTAGATAAAACTTTATCAGTCGATTGCTTTTTTGATCCAAACAAACTTTCCTTAAGCAGTATGTAGCGGTCGCTTCTAGTTTTCGAGATAACAATTATTAAAGTTAACATATAAATCCATTGGTATTCTACTTAGCTACCATGTTTTATTATTTGACCACCAGAGGGCTTCATTAATTTTCGGCTTTTATAAGTTCGGTTTGTATATAAGAAAATTAAAAAAAATAATTAATTAAATAATTTTTCCATATATAAACTGAACTTATAAAAACCGAAACTTAGTGAATAAGTAAATATTAGTGAATTAGTCAATAAAATATTATTAAATGGCTGCTCATTCATAACTAATTTATCTTTCAAACTTTAATAATTTTTATCTCGTAAACTAGAAGTGACCGCCACATTCTGCTTAAGAAAAGTTTGATTGGAATCAAAAAAGGGATCCACTGGTAAAGTTTTATCCAAATTCATGATATATCAGTTAGACTGAACAATTACCTAGTTCACTCCAGCTCTCTTTCTTCTTCTTCCCGGTATTATCTATGTTGTAATTTGTTTAGGGATTCTATCCTCTTCTATCCTTTGAATGTGACTATACTATATCAGCTGTTGATTTCTTACATCATCTATTATTGTGTGTGTCAGACCCATTATCTCACTTATATTCGGATTTCTCACATTATTTTTCCTGGAACTTCCTGATCATATTCATTAGAAGTTCATCTCTGTCATTCTTGTTCAACCGCTTTATCAGTCACAACTCCCTACCATGTATAATTATGCTTTTTATAATATTATTCTATATCCTATGTTAATTAGTTCTTGATTTTGGTCACCCATGATTGTGTTCATTATGCCTAATTTACGCTGTGAGTTTCTGTTTGAATTCAGTAACTATTGTTTCACTGTTTTTGTTAATTTTATTCTCAGATATTTGTATTCTTAATATTATTTGACATGGGTCTCGTCATTCAAATGAATATTTAAGTAGTGTTTATTATTGTTGCAGTCATCCTAAGTATATTCATGCATTTTTGTTTCTACTGAATTTTCCCTATTTTTTTGTATTCCTCCATCAGATTATCATCTTCAAATCATAGAATATAATTTTGTTACATTCTCTTTCCATGTATAATTGGAAGGGTGTAGGCGATAAACCTTGTCGTTTTTTAGTTTTAATTCATTAGACAAATTTTGTCCCATTTTCATCCTAATTTAAATACGAGGTCTGTTCAACAGAAAAGATAAATTGTGAATTTTCGTGTGCTCTGTACATTCGATTATCGAATTTTTTTTTTTTTTTGTTATATTGGTTCGCATGTTTCTCATATGTTGGCATTATGAAACATTTTGGATTAGTAGTGCGTTTTTGAAAACTGAAAAAGTTAGTCACGTTTTGTGTGTTCTTCGATTTTTTACTTAAAAAAAAATAAAGAATACTAGAACGAAGTTACGTAACGTTTGCGTGAATCAATACGGTTCAAATGATCAGAATTGTGAAAAATGAAATCATGGATTCTGCATCACGATAATGCACCAGCTCACACATCATTGATTGTTCGTGATTTTTTGGCCAAAAACAACACCGTAATCATGCCTCAACCACCGTATTCACTAGATTCGGCTCCCTGCCACTTTTTCCTATCCCCAAGTTTAAAGAGATCAATGACCCAAGTTTAAAGAGATCAATGAAAGGAAAGCATTTTACCACAATCGATGAGATAAGTAAAAAATTGAAGAACACACAAAACGTGACTTACTTTTTCAGTTGTCAAAGATAAACTACTAATCCCAAATGGCTGATAAATGTCAACATATGAGAAAGATATGTGTACCAACATAACAAAAAAAAAATTCGATATATTCTTTGTATCACCTTTATTCATTTTCTTGATTTATTTATCTGTTCTAAGAGTGTCATTCTATTTAAAGCGATATTTTAAAAAAAATGTAAATCTACAAATAGTAGATGTTTCTTTATTTTTGATAATTTCTTTTTCTCATAATTGTGAAATACAAAAGATAGTAGTATATATATATATATATACATTTTATATGTATGTATATAAAAATCTGGCACAAGAAACGAGTAGAACCAAAACCAGCAATATGCATCTGTCCACCACACCCATATAATAATATGTTATAAATATTATAATAAAAGGTTAGTAAACATTAGATTAAAATGCCAATGGATTATATTAAAGAAGTTGAGAAGGAGGAGTGGAGTATGGCATTAGTATGATAGAGTTAGCCCCCTGTTTCTCTGGAATATATTCATTATCTATTATTTATTTCGGTTAATGAGGTCATAGATCCCATCGGGTTCTAATATTCGCTAATCAGCGATACACCGCATCTACTGTATCTCAATTAAGCGAGAATCTTCCAATCTTACAGCTGATATCCAACTTAGCCCCGTTCGTTTTGCATAATAACCAAATGGAAAAAATTGAAATGCATACACCGCACATTTAGCCCGTTCCAAGGTTACTTAATAATTGTAATAATTAATTTATATAAAAAATAAAAAATAGTAAAACTAAATTAAATTAATAAAAAATTAATATAATTTTTTTTGGTAATTAGATAAACTGATCATGGATTTGGATAAAACATTACCAGTGGATTCCTTTTTTAATTTCAAATAAACTTTTTTATGTAATTTTTGCGGGTCGCTTCTAGTTTACGAGATAAAAATTATTAAAGTTTGCATATAAATCCATTGATATTCCATTAAGCTACAATGTTTTATTATTTGACCACCAGAGGGCTTCACTAATTTTATTTTATTTTTTTTTTATTTTTAATTCGGATTAGATATAGAAAAATTTTAAAAAATAATTAATTAAATAACTTCCCTATATTCAAACCGAACCGAAAAAATCGAAAACTAGGAATAAGTGAATAATTAATGAATTAGTTAATAAAACATTACTTAATGACATCATATTTTGAGGTTCATAATAATAATAAGCTAATCTGGCAAACTTTAATCCTTTTTATCTCGTAAACTAGAAGCGACTCGCAAAAATTGTATAAGCAAAGTTTATTTGGAATTAAAAAAGGAATCCACTGGTAAAGTTTTATCCAAATCCATTACTGAATGACTAGTAGTTTATATAATTACTCTATTTTTTTTATTTATATAATAGTTTTTAGGTACCGAGTGATCATTTGATGATTACATAGAATTATATATATATATATATATATTAAGATTTTAAAAAAATAAATTAATTAATAATTAATTAGTTTAATGGAGAAATAAAAGATTGACGTTATTAAGTTAATTATAAAGATAGTTTTAGTGAATTTAGAATCTTTTTCTTTTATCTTCTTTTTTTTGTGTTTGTTTGTTTGTAAGAAAAAAGTGTAGGGCCAAATGGATGTAGAAAATAAAACATTTAAATTTAAGACTAACCAGTCTAATCCAGTGAAAGACATGCAAAGCAACTTCGAATGGATCGGTTATTTTCGTTCTTAATTCTCTTTCTCTCTCTCTCTCTCTCTTTCTTTATTTCTCTCTCTCTCTCTATTACACACACACACTCTTTCTTTTTCACAGACCACAACCCCCTAGACGCCACCCTGGCTCTCCCTCTCGGTGAAAGTTGGAAATAAAATCTAACCTCTAATAACTATAAAAGCCTTTCTACTAATAAAATTATATATCCATACGCCATCACTACCAGAATTTCAAAAACACCAGCGCCAACAAAATGAATATACTCTGTGAATGATTAAATTATAATATATAATTTGGGAAATTTATGAATTTTATGGTAAATTTCGTATGTTTTTTTAAATGAGTGGGTGAGTCAGTAAAGGATTTAACATTTCTCTCAAGAATTCAATAAATAAACAAAAAGATTACCTTAAAATATAGCAATTATTTTTCATTTTGGCTTTAATCTTATACAATTAATCGAAATTCTAATATAAACGAATTAAAATAATAATAATAATAATAATAACTTATAAACTGCCAAGTGTAATAAACATTAGAAATTTATTTATTTTTTTTTTTAAATAAAACTTGTCTCGTTTTCATTAATGAGCTGAGTAATAAATTTCTATTGTACAACATTTTGGTTAAACCTCCCCCCCCCTCCACCATCAAATAGATATTAATGAAGAGACATTCTCGGTGGAATACAAAACGTGAACGATCCCTTAATTCACGAGTCGTTATCAAGTGTTATTATCCGAGTCATTATGCCATCCAATCTCTTCTGAATGAAAATTAAAAAAAAAAAAAAAAAAATAGATTAAAAGAATTTGAAATTTATTAAAGAAAAGTGAAATTGAAAATCAAATGAAGAGCATTTGGTATTTTAATTAAAAGATTAGGAGTTGAAGTGTATGATATAAGCGGGATGGGGAGAGGATGGGAAAAGAAGGTGGGTGAGGGAGAAGGGGGATGAAAAATATCAAGTTGATCATATAAAATAAGAGAAAATCGAGAGTAAAATTCAATAAGGAGATAAAATGATAACATAGGAAATTGTGTTTATCACTCGGGATATATAATATAAAGGACATCATAATTAAAGACTTAAATATATTTATCTCTCTCTTTCACACACACACACACACACACACGCTCTTTCTGAAGGATTATAAATTTCTGTTACCGGAAAAAAGGGAAAATATTAATCTTTTCAATTGGGGTTGTAACATTTTATTGGTTTACAGAAGAAACAGTGTCATGTTTTATCGATTTTGTTTGTTTTTTATTTTATTATTCTTATTCATACTTTTATATATTTATATACTGTTATTATCGTTATCCTAGACGCTATTACTGACACAATTAAATGTTTTATGTACAACACCACTGCCTGAGGGCATCAGGCTAAGAACCAGAATCCCAAAATTATCTTCCCAGAAAGGCACTGAATGGTCAAGATTTAAATCTCATTAACCAACGGAGGGAGGGGGAATCCTGGAATTAACAACTCATAAACAAAACAATCACTTGAATATAAACGAATACGAGGGTTATTCAACAAGCCCGATGGCGCTGCTATCACAAAAAGTTTTACCATCATGTAGTACATTATTTTACTAGCCTACTGTCTAAGTTTCAGTCAATTCCCTTTACTAGTTTTGTTTTGGAAGCGAGCGTGTCGATCAGTTGTACAAAAATGGAAAAAAAACAATATCGTTCGGTGATTAGATTCTTATTTTTGGAAGGGAAAACGCGCAGCGAAATCAAAGATCGCTTGGATGCTGTGTACGGGGACTCTTCTCCTTCGATGGCGACCGTCAAAAATTGGTACGATATTGTTCTTTTTCTATTTTTGTACAACTGATCGACACGCTCGCTTCCAAAACAAAACTAGTGAAGGGAATTGACTGAAACTTAGACAGTAGGCTAGTAAAATAATGTACTACATGATGGTAAAACTCTTTTGGGATAGCAGCGCCATCGGGCGGTGAGGCTAAGTACTTGTTGAATGACCCTCGGACATATATACAATATATATTATATTTATAAATATATATATATATATATATATATATAAATACTAATAGGATAGAAACATTAAACAGTAAATATCCGAAAATGTCAGTTTGTATTCTATTCTTTTATTTAAATTTGACTTATATTTTAAATAATAATTATTCAAACAATAATTAAGTTAACTAATATATTTTATGGCTTTCTAGAATGAATATAGTATATATTAAATTATTAAAACTGCGGTGGTTATGTTTATTCATAAGGGAATTTTGTAAATAATACCACCTATTAATATTTTATTGTAATTTTATTCAAAAAACAAAAAAATACAGAATGTTTCGATTGCTCTTTCTGCAAATGAAACGTTGGGTATTTTTTTGTTTTTTAATAAAATTACAATATAAAATTTTAATAGGTGATTTTATTTACAACATTCCCTATGAATGTAGATAGTAAATAAAAATTGGAGGTGTCAAAATTGATAAGGTTGGGGGATTGTAGTTACAACTAATAAGGTCTTTTTTATGGAAAAAAGCTACCAATATAAAATGGATTAATATTTCATAAATGAAAATTTATGTATAATCTATAATTTTCTTTTATTTTAGATTCATTTTGAATATTTTTTTATGTTTTTATAATTTATATTTTTTAAAAATTTCTTGAGAGGCGCCACAGGGTGGGAGGTAGCGTACCTGACTCCTATTCTCGTGGTTTAAGTCCCGGGTCTGGCAAGAGAATTTCTATAGCTGGAGGCTATGGGACTGAGTCAACCCAGCCTGGGATGCTACTTGATAAAAAGTAGCGCCTCCGATCAAGAAAATCAAGATAGTTTGTTCTACTATCCTAGGATGCCTAAATAATATAATCGACTTGATAGGCGTTGTCCTTGTGTAGGACGTACAAAAGTCAGAGGTTTTTTTTAATTTCTTGATAGATTTAATAGAGAAGGTGAAAAAATAAAATAGTTCAATAATAATTGTATCAGATTATTGTAGAAATTTTTTGAGGCGATTTTTCTTGTATATTGATAAATGATATAATCTGTTCCATTTAGTATCTCTATAATCTCACATAAAATTATTAAATTTATTAATAGATTCTCTCATCTAGAAAGTCATGACAAACAAATTAATTTATAATAGATAACACCTGACAAAGATTCACATCGGTTTGTTATTCATCAACGACAAAATTATCCACTTGTAATATTAAACTATTAAAATAGAAATAGTTCATCAAAGTACTGGGGTCTTTATTACTAATAAAGTTAAATTGGAATTACTTTGCCAAAGAGAGATAAAATTACTTTTAATGAAAAAAAAAAAAAAAAAATGTTACTTCGCATCTTTGGATATATAAAATTTAGAAATCCAATAAGAGTCCATTTTTGATTAAAAAACTTATTTTCAAATAAAATTTATATATATAGATACATTGGAATTATTTTAGGTGTGTGAAGTTTTCAAAAGGAGAAATTTAAATAATAATAAGATTATTTTATAGTATATATACAAGAGAATTCTTGGTATTATTAAATTAATGAAGTCATTTTATTATTATCATTATTAATTAAATAAATATAATAAATAAGTTAATTAGTTGTTCATTTATTTATTTAAATATTTTTATTTATTTATTATATAAGTATTTATATAAAATTTAAAACTATTTGCATTAAAATTTATTTATTTTATTTATTGATAATTCAATTTTTTAATTTTGTCGAGATTTTGATGTTTTTATACGTTTTGGAGGTCCCTGTATCATTTTCAATAAGGTTGAGAAAAATATATAAATTATATATATATATATATATATATACACATACATTTTCCTATATATATATATATATATATATGTATCTAGACAAGATTACGCAAAAATGGTTTGAGCTAGAATCATGAAATTTGGTATACGGGCATTATTCAAAATTCGTAGTTTTCCATCAACTTTTGAGAAATTTAGCTCAACCGGAAGAGGGTAATTACCTACAACGTTTTTTTTTTCTCTAAAGAGACCGTAAAAATAAAGATATATGTTTGATAGTTTTTCACATGATTAAAAATTTTATAAAACTGCTATATATAGATTTTCAGCTTTATTGAATCGCTAAAAGTACCAGAATTAATGTTTTAACATTGCAAATCTCACGCGCCAACACGTGACGTGGTGCCATCAACAAAGAGCCAAACATGCGCTGCTTTAATAAATATTATTTACTAATTTTAATTTATAATTTATAATTAATAAAATTTAATTTAAATATAATATATGTTATTTAATCCAATTCAAATTGCAAGATAATCGAGTGGAGACACTCCAGCTTATTATTTATTTATCTATCGAATTTCCGTGGCACTACAGAACTCGAAAGTTTGACATTTCTCCAAGTGTCCCCATCCTGAACCACAACCATCCCATCCCTAGCCTCTCCCATCTCTCTCACGTCCCTTCCTACATTGTCCACCCACCGCGTCCTTGGTCTTCCAAGCGGACGTTTCCCAATCGGTCTCCCCACCAATATATTTTTCACCATTCTTTCCTCTCCCATTCTAGCCACGTGCCCTGCCCATTGCAGCCTTCTCGATTTTATAACCCTAACAATGTCTGGAGATGTCATGCAATTCCTCGTTAATTATTTTTATTTATTTATGTATATATTTATGGTTCAGTAACTATAATGAGCTATCTCCATCCAATTCTTCCCTTCACCCAATTCTTTTTTAATCTAATTTTATATTGACCCAATTTCCTCATTAAATTATCATCAAAACATCAAATTTTGTACTTATTCTCCATTATATTAATTTTAATTCTAATATTTTTTTAAGGAAACAATTCATGAATATGCCACAAACACATTCATTGCATTTCTCTATTTTATTTGTTATTATAATCTTTATTGGAAAATATTTCTAAAACTTCGCATAAAGAATTCTATTTAAGATGAAAGAAGCCATTACATATCAAATATTTTCTTTTATTCAATTTTCATTTAATATATTATTAATAATAATATTACTATTATCATTATTATTTCTATAGTTAATTACATGTATTGATATTATTTTCCTAATACTTTTTCAGTCTTTTGTTAATTTCATAATTTACATAATATTATGTATAAAAAAAAGAGAATAAAAAAATGAAACCATAATAGAACCAAAATATAAAAAAAATGTAAATCTCTTTCAACGTGCCAAATGGCAGACTCTCTATTTAACTTTGAAAAATGAATTATTAATCATATCATTATTTAAGAAAATTTCGCTACTTTATATATATATATATATATAATTTATAAAATTTAATGCAAATAATTTTTATAAAAAATCTAAGTCAATAATATTGCGATTTAAAAAAGGAACAAAGGGATTTATAGAAAATTACTTTTCTCAAATACGTTATATATTTATTTTATCCTACGTATTTTTATAAAAATATATATTTTCAATATTTAATCATATATATATATATATATATATATTACTTTCAGATTTATCAGGGATATAATCACGTATTTTTGTGAGATTGTTTTCTCGACGTTTCGGTACCCAATTTGGCGCCATTTTCAAGAGATTATTTAGGTAGGAATATATTTGGGATTCTGGATCTTAGTCTATGTGACCAAGGGTTATTAATATCGGGACTGCCCCAATCAGAATTGCCCAGGATTCTTCGGAGCCCCACAGCAACGCAGTGAGTACAAAACCACCCAACCTATCAACCTAAAATCCCGATATTAACCCTTGGTCACACAGACTAAGACCCAGAATCTCAAAAATATTCCCACCTAAATAATCTCTTGAAAATGGCACCAAAATGGGTGCCGAAACGTCGAGAAAACAAACTCACAAAAATACATTATTATATTCCTGATAAATATGATAATAATAATAATAAGAATAATAACATTCACGAAAATCTAAGCCAACTTATATATATATATATATATATATATATATATAAACAAGGTCTGTTCAAAAGAAAAGGTGAATTTGGAATTTTCTCAGGTTGCTTACATTCGATTATCGGATTTTTTTTTATGTATTCATCAAATTTGGCTACCTGCAACTTTTTCCTATTAAAACTGATGATATCAATGAAAGAGAAAAGCGTTTTACCACGATGGATGAGACAAAGTCGGTACAAGCTGATGGCCATACCGAAAAGCGTATTTCAGAAGTGCTTTATATCTGAGGGGAGTTACTTTGAAGGAGACAAAATGGATATTGATGAATAAATAAATACTTTTCGAATTAATTCAAAAATCACCTTTTCTTTTGAACATACCACGTATATAAATATAAACGATAAATCGAATATTATAAGAATTAATAAAAATGATAAATAAATATTATTATTGAGATTAAAATATTTTTTATTCAATGAAGAAAACTTATTAATATTCTTTGAATGAATGTCTGTATAGTAATATTTTCCTAAAATTGATTTACTTTAGTAAATATGACAGGTGTTTATTATTTGTAAATAGATGATTAAAATCTTTATTATATATATAATTCAACAATAAAATTTTTATGTATTTTTAACATTGTATAGTTCTCTCTATTGGAGAATAGTAAATCAAAAATTCAATATTAAAAAATTCTTTATGAAATTTTGAAACTATTGTGATTATAATATTATAAAAATAAAAAAATAAATATTTGACTATTTTTTTATTTATTTTATTTAACTAAATTAAATACTTAAAAACAGTAAATCAATATTCTTAAAAAAAGGGGGAGAACTCCATAAGTATTAAATTAATTAGTAGATATATATAAGTATATATATATATATATAAGTATATATATATATTATATACGGTTAATAGCAAAAATATTAATTAATCACTTAATTAAATTAAGAAACAGACCATTTATAAGAGTTGAAAATCAAATAATTTTTTATAAATAAAAGAAGGGTTATTTACTTTACAGGTAGCGAAAAGTAAACCGTTATTAATAATTATTTTACAGGCTATCGTATGTGTTTACAAATAAAATAAATATTTCATTAAAATATACTTTATGAAATAATATATATATATATATATATAAAAGAATATATGTTAGTTTAGATTTCCGAGAATGTTATTATTATTATCAGATTTATCCGGGATATAATCAAGTATTTTTGTGAGATTATTTTCCCGACGTTTCGGCGCCCATTTTGGCGCCATTTTCAAAAGTAGTTCTTAGTCTATGTGACCAAGACCCAGAATCCCAAAAGATTCCCGCCTAAATAACCTCTTGAAAATGGCGCCAAAATGGGTGCCGAAACGTCGAGAAAACAATCAATCAAAAATACGTGATTATATCTCGGATAAATCTGATAATAATAATATATTTATATATATAATATATAAAAATATATTATATAATTTAATAAAAAATAAGTTGACCTGTGGCCAGGTCCGAACCGACCGACGGTTTGAAATAAATTAATTTCCAGCTACAGAAACAATTTCAAATAATTTTAATATATCTATTAATGTAATAAAAAACTGATATGAATATAACATAAATATTTTTAATTTTATTTTATTTATAATATATATGTAAGACCAGGCTGTGACGTCATGAATGGTTGGATGACGTCATATAATTTTAATTAAGAAAAAACTAATAAAGATGATTTTTCTCGAGTATAAAACCAATACAAAGAGCATGATTCGTGGTGATATATAAAAAAATCTCCTCATGTGAAATTTGGTATGAAAATAACCCTTCCCTTCCTATCGTCGATCGCTAATACTACCACTTCCGGTTTCCGGATTTGCACCAAAAGTTGATCAATTCATCCCACTGATGCATTAAGTAAATATACCAAATGTCATCAAAATCGGTTGAGCCGTTCAGGCTGTACACATCTATACGGACAGACATCATGCTAAAAATACTTTTTTCTGTTAAGAAAATGCATGATTCGTGGAGATATGTAAAAATCTCCACATGTGAAATTTGGTGTGAAAACAATACCTCCCTTACTATCGGCGGTCGGTAAAAACACCAATAAATTTATTTAAGAGTGAAATCTAAAAAATATGCATACCTAATATATTTTTTCATGTATTCTTGGTTCTAATTAATTTAAATCAATAATAAAAACAAAACAAAGGAGGAATTTTTTGAGAGTTGAAAATTTAAATTTTAATATTTAAATGAATTTTTATTAAATTTTAAACTATTAATTATAATAATATTAATAAAAAAATTTTAAAGAGTATACTTTTATTTATTTATTTTTTTTTTATTACTAATTTATTTAAATATTATATATTAATTTATTATTCTTAAATTAATAAATTTATTTATAGTGACAGGGTGATTCTATAAGATTGTATTCAATTTAAAATTATATCCATCATTAATTATTAATAGTTAAAATAGATTAGAACAAAGGAAAGAGATGCCATAGTGCCTAGAAATTGTAGATGAAGATGGGATTATATGCGTTAATCCCGTAATTCTAAAAATAAAGTCTTCACTCAGTAAATTTGATAAATAATTTATTGTATTTTTTTATTACTTTTTTTTAAAAAAAAAAGCTTATCGTGCATTTTCCTTTAGCAAGAAAAATGATTTCCTAAATTGAATTTTAATTTAAAAAGATGATGTTCTTGGTGATGTCAGAAAATAATAAAATTGAATATATGGTGATCTAGTATATATATATATATATATATATATATATATATAACCTGACAGTTAAGAGGAGATAGAATTTCCAGTCACGAGACTGAATTTAGGAACAAAAGCAGCGTTTGACCCAGACATGGTGAATTGTATTGAACATTATAGAATTGTATTTCAACGAGATAATATCAAATGGAAGCCTCCATGTTGGGGTTATTCGGCACAACTAATGGCCCTTTGGCGTCGTTTAAAGAAGAAGAACGGAGGAAACGTGAATATCTATACAATATATGAAGTTAAAATATAATTTTACAGCAGTATGTGGAATATTATGATCAACATTCGAATTATCTATAATATTTTCATTAAATATAATGTTATTATTAATAATAAGACGCCACATGGTGAGAGGTTAGCGTAGCCGGCTCACATTCTCGTGGTCCCGGGTTCAAGTCCCGGGTCTAGCAAGGTAATTTTCTAGCTGGGGTCTATGGGACGGAGTCAACCCAGCCGGGGATGATAATTGGGAAAGCTACTAGATAGCGCCCCCGATCAAGAAAATCAAGGTAAAGGTTGATAGGATTCGTACTACTAATCATAGGACACCTAATTGATATAACCAACCTGATAGGCGTTGTCCTAGCGTAGTACATACAAAAGTTAGAAGTTTTTTTTTCTATTAATAATTATTTCAATAATTATAATTAATATTGTTTATTAATGAAGAATATTAATTCTTAATCATATGTCTCTATATATGGATGAAATTTTTAATTATAACTAATATATTCTTTATTTCATTTATTAATTTTATATTTTTAAAAAAAGTAATCATTCATTGAGTTTGGGGCCCTCCATCATAGAGTCGAGGGATCGAATCTCGCCATGTTCAAAAATTAAATAATATAATAAATTATAATCAAAAATAAAATTAAATTTAAAATATTATATATATATAATTTTATAATTAAAATTTAATTAAAAAATTTATTAAGAGTATGTATTGTTTTTGTAAAATTTTATAAACTCATCAATAATGATATTCAAATTAATCAAATGTAATTATATTTTAATAAAAAAAAATGAAAAGTAATTATTCGGATTCAAAATTATATATATATGAATATATATATATGGTAGTCTCAAATAATACAAATAAGACCTTAATAATAAGTTTAAAAAATAAATAAATAAATGGATGATGAGATGTTGAACCCAGCTGATTGCTTCAGCAATCTCATCACTGTAATTTATTCAAAGTTTAATTAATAATAATAATAATAAAATAGCGATAAACCTTGTTGGAAAGGATTTTTATAAATTCGGCAAAATAATAATATAGATTAGGCTGTAAAATTAAATAAGTATTCTTATTTTTTTCAATTAAAGTGTAATTTAATAAAACAAGAAAAATGAGGAGATATTCGAATTATTTATAAACCTGAATAAAGCTTACTTTCAAAATCCCAGGATCATTTTTTTCACTGGTGTCAGAAACTGTTTGAATCCGTGTCCTGAAACAAATAAATTATTTATAACAAATATACATCGGTATATATAATTAATATAGAGAATGGTTTGGTCGGAAGTAAAAAGAAATATAAAATCAATGTAATAAATATTTCAAGAATCTTTACTTGGGATAGCACAGTGGATATTTATAAAGAAATTGGATTTAGAATAAATTATGATAACATCAGCTGATCAATTGATAGAATGAAGAATTCAGGATTATTTGCTTAAAATATATTGAATTGAATAGACGTGATACATGATAGAGAAATATGGTTGCTGCAGTTAAGATTTGAATTCGAAGTTTATTCATACACGCACTCTTTAATATATATAGACTGTAAAATTTTATATATATATGTAAAATATTTCATATTTTGTGGAGTTTACGGGGAACTTGTGTCTGTGAGGTTGGTAGTGTTTGGTTGTTGAAAGATGATTGTTTGCCAAATAATTAATTTTAAAGATGGAATAGTTGGTAAATATTAATAAATATATATTTCTGGTTTTGATAGTAAAAATAAATGAAGTGTTGACTTTAAAAACCAATTGTTTTTTTAAGGTAACTGGGTTATATAATTTGTATATATGTTTTTATTAAATTGTTTTTTTAAGGAATCCATTGGTCAAGTCATTTAAACTCAACTAATTACCAACTTATATATCTATATATATATATTTGGTGTCAAAAACCATTATATAATGCCATGCAATTTAATTTCAATACTTTTCAAATAAATGAAAATTATATTATTAAAACTAACAAAATTTTTAATTTTAATTTTTTTTTTTTTTAATCTATAGTTTAATCAATTTATTTATTTTAATATATATATATATATATATATATATATATATATATATTATAAATCCATATATATATATGGAAATAGAAGTTAGTATAATGATAAGATCATAGTTTAAACAGAGATAAATAAATAGTTAGTTAATAAAGGTAACGCGATAATACAATTTTGAATGTACTTTATCATGTATTTTGTAAATATAAATAATAAATACATTTTTATATATGTTTTGTGCAACTGATCCTTAACAAAGGTGAAGGAGACAATTAATTAACAAAAATAAATATTTTAGAGAGTGTGGGGGAAAAATAGTTTCTCATACTATAATAAAACATCATATTGAGTTTCGCTTCAAAATCTCACCCAAACTTTCACTAATAGACTGAAATAAATACGGCACGCAAAGCGTTCTTTCCTTTGAACCAAAATATATTGACGAGCATTACCCAATTCACTACCTTCAAAAAGAAAAGAAAAAATAAATTTATATATTCTCATTGATTCAACTTTTTTTCTTTTTATTTTTATATAAAATAACAAATCAAGGATTCTAAATAAAGTTTAACACCTTGCCGCCAGCATGTACCACCGGTGGCTCATGTCGCCACATAAAATAAATGGACAAATTATGGAGACGGCGGGAATGTGTTAATAGAGATGATGTGGTATAGGGATTGATGTAGGATTATTATTACCAAGAATCTCTCAACTCATGACTAAAATCCAAAAGAACAAATCATGCTTCATTCTCACATTCTATTTAAAATTAAGTTATTATTTTAAGTTCATTTTAATATTAGAGTATATAATATTCTTTATATTGATATTTATTGTATATAATGCAATTTCATATAATGTTTTTATGATTGATAAATTATAAGTTATATTAATATGATTAAGGCGCCATTGAGTGTGTGACTAGCGAACCTGCCTCCCATTCACATGGTCCCGGGTTCAAATCCCGGGCCTGGCAAGGGAATTCCACTAGCTGGGGTCTATGGGACGGAGTCAACCCAGCCTCCGGGAACAACATTGGGGAAAAGCTACTTGATAGCGCCTCCGATCAAGAAAATCAAGGTAAAGGTTGAGAGGACACCTCATTGATATAACCGACTTGATAGGCGTTGTCCTTGCGTAGGACGTACAAAAGTCAGAGGTTTTTTTTTATCAATATGATTCATAAAATAGAAAAAATTAACTATTTTATTTTAGGGAAATTTTGAAATAAAGATGTTCTATACATTCTTAATATATATATATATATCTATATTTCTATATATATTAAACTATATCTATATGTATATCTATATCTATATCTATATTTATATTTATATCTATATATATATATAGAGAGAGGAGGGAAATAGATGCACGTGGATATTTATAGAAAGATAATAATTTTTTAAACTTATATTCTTTAAATAAACAAAATTGAAATTTAATTTACACTTGTTCATATAAAATTATGGCAATAATCTTTTCATTAATTAACAAGAGGTGGAATAATATATATATATATATATATATATATATATATATATATGTGGTATAGTAGTTATATTATATTATAATGTAAATGAGTGTGGATAGATATTATTAAAGTCGATTCCAATGACTCAAAGGGTGATGTGTTTTTGTTTTAATTATATTTTCCCCTTACGCATTTGTTATCTGATATTGATCAGCTGATAAACCAATGGATCGATCAACACGTTCTCAAGATAATTCTCCGAACTTGATTGATTCATTTTAGGTGTTTTTTTTTTTGTGTAGGAGGGCGAATGCTGAGGATAGAAAACTCTGCCATTCTCATCCATTAACTAAATACTCTCCAAGAAATCCTATCTTATTATTTTCGTTTTAGTTTTACAATATCATATTGATAGTATAATACAATAGAAGAGAATCTATGGAAAAAGGATGAGTGACCTTTTGTATTTAATCAATCTATATTAAAAAAAAAAATTAATAAAGATAACATGTTTTTTTTTTTATTAATTAAATTGTTTAATTATAAAAATAGGTATGGGGTTTATGGATTGAATCAACTAAAATGGAATACACAATTTTTAGAGGAGTCCTTGTTTGATTAAAATATTGATTTTGTTATTAAAAAAAAATAAAAAAAAAAAAAAATTAAAAATTAATAAATTGTGAAATTTTATATTTTATTAATTATTTTTTTGATTGTTGATTTATTAATGAATTAATTTATTTTATTTTATTTTATTTTATTTTTTTTTTTTTTGTGTTTGTTTATTGATCGATTCGATGATTTGTTGAATATGGATCGATTTTAGTAAGGATTGGCTCGCCTCGTGCGAATTATGATTGGTGTCTCAAGCAAACCAGGAAACTACAGGTAGGGACTTACTTGTCTCACCGTGGCCTGCGACCCTCTCCGCAGCACCCAACACCAGACTAACTGTCGGATGCTGACGTCACCGCAACCACCCACCCAGGGCGCATGCGTAACCCAGGGGGTGACGTCACTTTCGCTCTCCGATTCTTCTCATCCACCCCCTTGGTTGAGCAACAAACTTTCGCCTACTACCCCGCCACACCCCTTAGAACCATGTAATAAGCTTAATTACCTATGATAGAGTGGGTGGAGAAGTGGGAGGAGGGGCACTGAGCCTATTTCTATTTCATTAAAATAGCTAATTAATTAAGACAGTTAATTATTCTTTCTAAAAAAAAAAAATAAAATAAAAAAAAAAAAAATAAAAAAAAAATTGCGTGTCGAGAACGTGGCTGATAAATCCATTTTCGATTAAATACAAGCCATTTGCTTATTCACGAATGAATAGAAATAAATATAAAAAAATAAAAAAAATAAAAACAGATAAAAATCAATTTTTGAAATAATTCTTATTTTATTTGTCATTATTAATATTATAATTATTATTGTTATTATTATTAAGGATGAGATATAAATATAAGCAAAATAAATTAATTATGACAAAAAAAAACATCGAAAATAATTTTAAAGAAAAAAAACAAAGAAAAAGAGAAAAAAATGTAAAAAATAATAGTAATTTTATATGAATAATAACGAAAATCAAAATTTTGTGTTTTATAAATATTTTTTATAATAAATATATTATATGAACATATCGATATTTGACAAAATTTATATAATTTTGGTAGTTTTCAATAAAATATTAATAACATTAATAGGTGTTAAAAATATATTTTATTAGTAGATATATAGAAGAAACAAAATTATTAAAATGTAAAATTTAAATAATAATAATAATAATAATTAATTAATCATTTATTTCAATGAATAAAACGATATGAGGAAAATTGGAGAGTGTACGATATTTAGATACATATTTACAAAACGAACATTATGTAAATATTTACATATAATTTATTTAATGAGAAGGAAAGAGCGATTCGATAACCCTCAGACGAAACACAAAACAGAGAACAAGCCAAAAGTAGTAGGAAGATGAATGTATAAATATATATTATATATTATACACCATGCTGGTTTAGATTTCCGTGAGTTAATTTATTGTTATTATTATTAGATTTATCCGGGATATAATCACGTTTGTTTGTGAAATTGTTTTCCCGACGTTAAGGCACCCATTTTGGCGCCATTTTCAAGAGACGGGATTATTTTTGGGATTCGGGGTCTTAGTCTGTGTGACCAAGAGTAGATATCAGGATTTTTGATTGATAGGTTGGTTGATAGGTTGGTTGATGGTTTCCGACTTACTGTGTCAACTTCGGACTATCGTCAGGTGCAGACGTGTCTCAGTGTCAGTGATAGTGCCCAGGATTCTTCGGAGCTTCGCAGCAACACAGTAAGTCCCAACCTATCAACCAAAAATCCTGATATCTACTTTTGGTCACACAGACTAAGACCCCGAATCCCAAAAATATTCCCGCCTAATAATCTCTTGAAAATGAGTGCCGAAACGTCGGGAAAACAATCTCACAAACAAACATGAATGTATCCCGGATAAATCTATTAATAATAACAATAAATTAACTCACGGAAATCTAAAGCAACATGGTGTATAATATATATGCATTCATCTTCCTACTACTTTTGGTTTGTTCTCTGTTTTGTGTTTCGTCTGAGGGTTATCGAATCGCTCTTTCCTTCTCATTAAATAAATTATATGTAAATATTTACATAATGTTCGTTTTGTAAATATGTATCTATATATCGTACACTCTCCAATTTTCCTCATATCGTTTTATTCATTGTAATAAATTATTAATTACTTATTATATTAACCTCCTGAAAATTGTGTCAAAATGGGTGCTGAAACGTTGAGAAAACAATCTCTCAAACAAACCTATATCCCGGATAAATCAAATAATAATAATAACATTATATATATATATATTAAATCAAGGGTCGGCAACCTATGACCCGCGGGTCACCGAGTGACCCATTTGGTAATTTCATGTGACCCACTTTAGTTCCGAAAATAAGGTATAAGATATACAAACATTTTTTTTTCTTTTCCCCAAAAAAATTTTGTCGCAAAGTTATGAACGTACCAAATTTGAATCCAGTATAGAAATATCAGTTAAAGTCCCACCCCCGTCTGACTGGATATGGAATCGGCCGATAGTATACGGAATGCAGTAACAATATCCGAACAAATTGTACCATCCCGGGACGCGTGCGTTATCTCAGTTGTATGTCAGTTAACGAAAAACGTTGGGCGCAGTTTAATTTATTTATATGAACAATCTAGTCAAATTTTTGTAATAATAAAAATTTTATTATACACATAAACTGACAAAAAATTTTTTATCATGCAATAAAATTGATAGTTTAAAAAGCTAAGAAATTAATCTTTTATTATTTTTCACTGTAATATACTTATATCAAAGTACCATGTGTATCAAAATTTAAAAGAATTTTTATTAAATTTAGATATTATCAATCAAATCCAAAATGGTTGATTATATTTGAAGAAATAGTATTACTTGTTAATTAAGTGTTTTAGTGTGGTATGTATCTTAGTATATATATATATATATATATATATATATATATATAGCTCTATAAGAAAGTTAATTGCATAGAACTAAATGCGCCCAACGTTTTTCGTTGAATATGAAGCAATTGATCCATAAACTTTGTCAGGTTTATAGAAAAATTATTTTATTCTTTTTAGTCCATTGGAAAAACGTTATTTTATAAATTTTTTTTATATTTATATTAATTTATTCTTTTTAGTGCAATTTTAATATGATAAATTTATTTAATATAACAAGAGAAATAGAAAAGATGAAGTTATACGAAAATTTACACAAATTGAATAAAACAAAAAAATATATTAATCTACCAAAATTGATTTTATGCATTTATGTTAAGTAAATGTTATTATTGAATAATAATTATTATATTATATTTATAAATAAATAATTTTTATTAATATGAGATTTTATAAATGTATATATATATATATAAATATATACATTAATATATATATAATGTATATATATTGTCTTCATAAAAAAGGTTATTCTATTGTTTTATTTCCTTTCTATCGGGAAATATACAATGTATAAAAAAAAGATATGTTCTCTATACGTCTATACCATCTGAGGGGAAGAAACCCCTCCTCATTGGCGATATAACTGATTAATAAGAATTCATTATTAATTTTAATGCTATGAAATATTTTTAAATACGTTCAAAATGAAAATCTATCCTGAAATCAATATTTATGTTTCAAAATCCGTTGAAAAAAAATTAATCGGAGCAATACAAAAGGAGTTAGTTACTAAAAGTAATTAATTGCTAATTAATTACAATTAATTAATTATAATTCAATTATATTTCTTCTATACCTTCTAGGGATCCATTGAAATATCTATAAACATTTTCAAAAGTCTATCTCAATAAAAAGTCGATGAAAAATCGATTTCAATTTGTCAAAAGAGCGAACAGACAGACAGAGAGACAGACGACAAGTGAAGTTAAGAAAAACGTTATAAAAAGAGATTATTTCAAGATGTGTGACAGAAAAGTATGGGTGTATTGAAAATGGTGACAAATTGATATGTACTTTATGTACAGATATAATTACCACAAGGACTTATAATATTGAACGGTACTTTTCTTCAAAACAAAGATGTGAGTGAAATGTCAAACGAAGATAAATTTGAATACACGTGTTGCTAAACGTGTATTAAATTTTGGAAAACAAAATAAATTCTTAAATGCAAAAAAGTTTAACTCCCCCCTCCAGTGATATAATGGAATTCGTTTTATATGTATATTATAAATAAGAAATTAAATACTTTGGATCTGCAATCATCAAAGATAATAAAATATAGCGAAGAATTTATATTAAAATTATAATTGGGTGGTGGTACATATTATTATGTGATAAAGAAGTTAATTTCATCAAAATTATTATGGAAAAATACCGAAATTCATATCAATAAAAACTAGTATTATGTCGGTTGAATTGTAAAAATGGAGGACGTGATCAGGGGATGAAAATAGTTTTAGGGAATTTGAAAATAGAATGCTTTGTAAAATTTATAAACCAAAAAATACAATTATTTCATAGGAGACTGGTGAAAAATGTTTAATGACCTCTTGGAAGTAGTAAACATAGTCGGAATTATAAAATTGAGGAGGTGGCATTGGGCGGGAGTCGTGGTAAACCAAGAACAGAGAGATGGATTTGAAAGTATTTCTAACTTTTGTGGATATTTAATTTTTTAAAAAATAAAAAATTATTTCAGAATAAAGGTAAATATTGATAAAATATTCTTGTAAAATTGAAATTTTTCATAATATTTGTTTTTATTAAGGAATTTGGTTAAAAAAATAAATATCAAGAGAAGAATTTTATATTGAAATACCGATTATAATTTCAATAATGGATTGTGATGTTTTCAAAGAACTTCTGTGAGGTCAGTAATCAGTAACGGACAATACGAATGATATTACATATTCGGCATTGGATGGTGTAAATTCTGTAAATGGATGTGTGCGAGATTGTGTCCCCCTCTTTTTCACTATCTCGCCAGAGATAGTATTGCGATCACGAAAATTTTCGATGTCGAGATTTTGATGTTTTTATACGTTTTAAAGGTCTCTGAGTTATTTGCACTAAGGTTGAGAAAAATGTGTGTGTAGACAAGATTACGCAAAAACGGTTTGAGCTAGAATCATGAAATTTGGTATACGGGCATTATTCAAAATTCGTAGTTTTCTATTAACTTTTGAGAAATTTAGCTCAACAGGAAGAGGGCCATTACTTACCAAGTTTTGAATTTTTTTCCTCTAAAGTGACCGTAAAAATAAAGATATATGTTTGATAGTTTTTCCACATGTTTAAAAATTGTATAAAACTGCTATATATAGAATTTTAGCTTGATTGAATCGCTGAAAATACCAGAATTAATTTTTTAACACTGAAAATCACGCTCCAACACGTGACGTGGTGCCATCAACATAGAACCAAACATGCGCTTGTTTATTAAATATTATTTATTAATTTTAATTTATAATTTATAATTAAATTTAATTTAAATATAATATATTATGTTATTTAATCCAATTCAAATTGCGAGATAGTCGAGTGGAGACACTCCAGCTTATTTTAAAATATACAGTGTTTGGTAATTTATATTGAGAATGGAACGAATTTTGAAATTTAAACATAAAATTACGTTCTCCATATCATTAATAAAACTATTTTTTTATAAATAAATTTAATTCGATAAATAGATGAAATAATAAACAAAAAAATTATTAATTTTTGAATTATTTTCAACCAGCTAATATTAACAATTTCATTAATCATCGTGAGATTTTCAAATTAAAAATAATGATATGAACTAAATGAATAGTATGCTTTGCGTCGTTTCTTTTTGTGTTATTTTGAAGTTACGTCGCTGCTTAATTAGTACTAATTTCCACTGTGCATTGTAAGATTTTCGAGGTTGCGTTGTTTTGGGTTCCAGTCTTTAATTTTTTTTTTTTTTTAACTTTTTGAAATTTTTTTTTTCCTTTTAAGGAAATTCTAGAACATAGGTTTCCAAAGTGGTCTATTTGGACCCCTGGGGGTCTATTTTAACCTCCAGGGGGTCCACGGCAGTGAATAATAAATTTGGGGGTCCATGGAATGAAAATGGGGGTCTACGGAGTCTTTGATTTTTTTCCAATATGTCTCTAAAAAAAAAGAATTAAAAGTCAAATCGCTTATAAAAAATCAAAATCAATTTAGGGGGTCTACCCAAAACCGAAAAACATGCCAAGGGGTCCACGACAAAAAAAAGTTTGGGAAACTATGAGAATGTACATCAAGGTGATATGTTTTGTGGAAAATTAAGTGGAATGTTAAGTGAAAAGTTAAATACAATGTGTAACAAAACAATATTTAAAAATATTATTTTTACTAGTCTTTAGTACTTTACTTATCATCGCAACTTTTGTAAATAGTATTTTGTAATTTTAATTTATTTATTTATTTATTATTATTTATCAATTTTAATTTATCTTTAAATAGATATTAATTATATATTGAATTGCTCGTTTCATTTAGATGTGTAAATTATATAATGATATGTTCAACAAACATCGGACCAATTTTTTTGTGAAAGAAAGCCGACTTCCGACAACAGCCAATATGGACTTATCAGGAGGTGATTAATTTTAATTTTGTTTTTCATACATTTATTGAATTGTTTATTTTGTTTTAATTGAATTTTTTTTGTTTTTTATATGTACGAAGGTGGGGTGAAGTTTCCGGCCTGACCAAGAAAAACGATGTTTTTAAATTTTTTTTTGCTATATTTTTCAACATAATCTCCATCAACACTGATACATGTCTCATAACGGTGTTCTAATTAATTTAATTAAATAATTAATTGATTAATTTAATTTAATTTAATTTAAGTCTCATCAACAGTTATGAATCGACGCAAAAATTCGTTTGGATTACGCCTACAGCGCCAAATTGTCGATAGAAATGGTTTTTCAAAGCAGTTTTTGGTCAAACGTTAGCAAACGCGGCACCCAGTTGCACACAGCTTTCCATATTCAAATGGTTGTGCAAAATATTTCGCACACATTCAGCTGACATCGTACAGGTTTCAGCTATCTTAAATGTTAAAAAATAACGCAAAAAAAAAAATTTAAAAACATCGTTTTTCTTGGTCAGGCCGGAAACTTTTCATCCCATTAAAATTTTATATTATTTTTGTTTTTTAAATATTTACTTTATTCAATTTTCTTTTTAAAAAGTAGTATTTTCGTAAATCTGAAACCTATCTTCAATCTTTACATGATTTGTTTAGAAAAATCGTAATTCAATTTGCGTCGTTTCAATTTGCATCGTGTTTTTTTTTGGAGGGGGGGCGGCCCCGACGCAAAGTGAGGTTTTGATGTATTTTACAGAAGGAGAAAATAAATTAATTATTTTCTTATTTTTCACACTTTAACAACATCAATTATATATATATAAGAAAATGATATGTAAAAAATAAATTTATCCCCTGTATTTAAAAAAGTAGTATTTTCCCTAAAATATTAGTAAAAGATCACGCTTTTTCTATGAAATCAATGAAAATAATTAAGATATCTATGAAATTGATTCGTGTTTAGAATCAGAAATGGAAGAAAATGATATATAAAACATAAATTTATATATTTATTTATTTATATATATATATATATTCGGGAGCTTTTGATTTATAAACGATTGTTTTAAAAAACAATAAAATTAATGAATTGCTAATATTTAATTGGAAATATTTTAATATAAATATTTCTTACTATAATAAATAAATATGAATGAAATAAAATGAAATAATTAAATTTAGAATTAGAATATGATATTGGAATTTATATTAATTTTGAAATAATGCCCCTCTAAAATAGTAGTGAAAGAACTCTCCCGAGGGAGTAATCTTGTTCATCTCCATGACGATTGTATTCACCCAAACTATTCTCCAACTTTTCCATTGAATGATTAAATCACTTGTCTTATTTTATGTCAAGAGAGGGGAGGAGAGGGGGTTGTGTTTTATAAAGCCAACCATACCATCGAGATAGACTTAATCGATTCATTTTAAGTATTTTTTTTTTTTAATGAATCAATTCAACTATAATTTCCTATGAAAATAAAAAAATATATATCCCAACATGAATGACGTAAATTTCATTACCAATCGATAGTAATATTATATATACTTACAGACTCATACATATATATAGTACCTAGTTCGGCGAGCCGCAGCTCGGTACTTAAAAAAAATTATTCCTTATGAACTATGAATCTTTAAGATTAAGATTATTAATTATTTAAAATAAATAAACGACAAATTATATGAAACAATTCCAAATAATTGAAAAGAACATCTATTAAAATAAATAGTCATAAAATATACAGCCCTTAAACGTACGTATTAATGCACCAAAAGATAGAAAAGTATGGCCTGTGGATATAACATAATTATATTTCGTAATTTGGTTACAAAATATTATTAAAATAAATTTTATTATAATATTTTGTTTTAATTATAATATTTTATATTTAAGGAAGCACTGTCCGGCATTGCCCGGCTCCATTTTTTTATTAATAAAATTCCTATTTTAATTAAGAAAAAACAAACAAAGATGATTTTTCTCGATGCTGAAACCAATATAGATCGATTTTTCTTTATAAAAATTATCTCTGATGTGAAATTCAAAAAATCCTTCAAGAGGTAGGTACAAGATAGGATATATATATAATTAGCTTAATTCAATTTAGATAAAGTTACTAACAAAGATGATTTTCCATCAAAGTTCGGTTATGGTGAAACGATTTTGAAAAAAAATGAACTGGTGGAAAAGATCAATGAAAAAATTAGAGGAAACCGACGTTTCACCATAACCGAACTTTCCTTCAGATTTCCGCAAATTTCACGCACTTTATTGTACGAAATTGTTTCTAAATAGGCTACCATAAGTTTTGTGCCAGGTGGGTACCACATCCAGGCGGCGGATTTTTATGAGGAAGGAATTTCGAAGCTCGTCCATCGCTACGATAAATGTCTCAACTTTTTTGTCGATTATGTAGAAAAATAGTATTTTAGTTGCTCATTCAAATGTATTTAATAAAAAACCTATTCCTGTATTAGTTTTGTCTTAATTCCAAAACGTAACCTACTTTGTGAATTACCCTCGTATATATATTCTACTACTCATAATATGACCATCTCAAGCTCAGCTTGTGGCATCCAGGCGTGGGCATATATTCAAGGTCATTCAGAGAGTTTTTCAATTAATAAATAGATAGAAAATAGTGTTATGCAATTGTGTATAATAATTATTTTCTAATTTTTATTTCATTAGTAGAAGTAAAATTAAGTATTTAAAAATATTTTTATATTTATACCATATTGTTAAAAACTTAATTAAAAAATATTTTAATAATTTCCTATCTTTTTCTTTCTTGGTGGTTGTTTTTTTTTTTTTTGTTTTTGTGTGTGGGTTTTTTTTTACTCAAATAATCTAATTTTTCTTTCTATATTTGTTTTAATGAAGTAATTAATTAGATTATTTTTTTTTAAATATTTAATTGAGTAAATTATGAAAATTCAAAATTTTGTTTTATAGCATAAACGTGTTTTTTAATATCACTTTTGTTTTTGTTTTTATAAAAAAAAAAAGATTACTTAATAATTTATTTTCTTCTTTTTTTCATTGATAACGTAAAAGAGAAATTAATGTCTCATTTTTAATTAATATTCAAGGAAAATATTTTTATTTTTATTTTTTTTTTTTTTTTTTTTTTTAATTTTACTTTTCTTGCATTTTATTTATATTCGGTTAATGAAATTTTAAGATAACCTAAATGCTATTTGGCATGGGGGTATAATTGAAAAACGCAATTTTTAACCTACTCATCCTCAATTAAAATTAAATCCTTTAATATCTTAAATATATGTTAAGAGGGGCGAATGGAGCGGCCGCCGAGGGCGCAATATTGTAGTGGGCGCCTGTAATTTAAACAATTCTACTAAAAATTGGGAAAATGCAGGTCGTATATATATAACAGAAATATTTTTCTTACAGCAGAAAAAATGAATTTATAAAAATATTTCTCAAACAAGACTTATAGTGTGGATTATAATATTTTTTTCAATTTTATTGGATTTTAAAATTCATTCATTCTTCGCATTTATGAATGCAAGTCTATCAATCCATTCTGATCTTTTTTAAATAGATATATTTTGCTAAATTTATTTATTCTTATTCATCATATTTTTACGTTATTTATGTTTATTTTAGTTAGCTAGCCTACGTAATCATATAAAAAATAATAAATTTATATATGTAGATATTAAATTATTGAACTTGACCATGTTTGGACCTTCATTAAACAACAGTCCCGGTTACATTTATTAATATGAATTATTTATTACTCCAAGAGAAATCCAGGGGGACTTTAACTTGACCCAAGCTTCTATTAATTTAATAATATTTGAAAATAATATATTTTATATTTTTATTAATATATAATTAATTTAGAATTTTATTTAATATTTTTTTTTGTATTTTTTAAAGATAAATAAATAATAAAAATTTCTAAACAATATTATTCCAAATAAACTTTTAAGTATCTAATTCTGATGGTTATTACACTGTTAATTCCAAAAGTTATAGTAGTATAACGTAGCTTAATTCTGTAGGTCAACATGAAGAAATAAATGGGTCTGCCTTTATAAGCTTAATCGGGGCATACCAGGCCAATTCTAGTGATGAAATCCAATCAATAACCCTTTCTAAAGTCAGAGATTCGCACAAGCAAAATTCAACCCCGATTCTCAAATAAATTAATATTAAATAGGAATTTAGGTATATAATAACTTAAAACTTTATCAATTTATCCCGATATATTGATAATATTGATTTTATTTGTTTGTTTTTTTTTATAAATTTTATTGATTGATAGTTTAATAAATGCAAATAAAACATGAATAATAAATAATTGTATTATGTTTATTTAAAATATTTGCAGAAAAATAATTGAATAAATAAAATGTTATGAAAAGTTGGCATTCGAATAAAGAGTTCATATTTAAAATGAACACCACCCTACGTTCATAAAACACATCTACAGATAAATATAAAATTAAAACAATACAGATTACATAGTACAATATATTAAAAAAAAAATTAAATAAAATATTTTATTAACTAAATAATAATAAAAAGAAATATATTTTATAATATATTCATTGAAATTATAGAATAGTATACGAGGGTGGGGTTAAAAGTTTCCGGCCTGACCAAGAAAAACGATGTTTTTAAATTTTTTTTTTTTTTGCTTTATTTTTCAACATTCAAGATAGCGGAGACCTGTACGATGTTAGCTGAACGTGTGCAAAATATTTTGCAAAACCATTTGAATATGGAAAGCTGTGTGCAACGTGGGTGCCGCGTTTGCTAACGTTGACCATAAACTGCTTCGAAAAACCATTTTTACAGACAATTTGGCGCTGTAGGCGTAATCCAAACAAATTTTTTCGTCGATTCATAACTGTTGATGAGACTTAAATTAAATTAAATCAAATGTAATTAATTAATTAAATTAATTAGAACACCGTTATGAGAAATGTATCAGTGTTGAAGGAGATTATGTTGAAAAATATAACAGGCCGGAAACTTTTTACCCCACCCTCGTATATAATATAATAAACAAATATTAAAAACCGTCTTTTGAAAAAATTTTTTGCCTTTTAACAAAAAGGTTCAAATTAATTCTTTAAATTTAATTTTTCTTTTCATTCTCCAATTAAAATATCTATTAATTATGCAACGTTTGCACGGTCAAAATACCGCGACTCTTTAATTCATCAGTGAGCAGATCTTACTTTATATAAAAGTATTCCATTTATTTATAAAGCAATGGTTCTTTTAAGCATCGAAACTTCAGTGAACTTAAATTTTCTATTTCTATTTTATAAACATTTTTACTAACTCACCAGAAAATTTTCAGATGCCGAGATTTTGATGTTTTTATAAGTTTTGAAGGCCCCTGAGGCATTTTCACTAAGGTTGAGAAAAATTTCTTGGTGTGTGTTTGTAAATAAGATTATGCAAAAACAGTTTGAGCTAGAATAATGTAATTTGGTACACGGGCATTATTCAAAATTCGTAATTTTCCATCAACTTTTGAGAAATGTAGCTCATATACCATGGGGTATATGATTGATAGTTTTTCACTAGATTAAAAATTGTATACTGCTATATATAGAATTTCAGCTTGATAGAATTTCTGAAAGTAACGAAAATAATTTTTTTTATATTTTTTAACAAGTTTACTGCAAATCACGCGCCAGCACGTGACGTGATGTCATCAACAAAGAACCATACACGCGTTGGTTTAATAAATATTATTTATTAATTTTAAATTTATAATTTAATTAACTTCATTTAATTTAAATATAAAATACGTTAATTAATCCAATTCAAATTTGCAAGAGTGGAGACACTCCAGATTTTTATATCGCAAAGAATTCGAAAATGTAGAAAAATTTAAATACTTAGGTTCTGTAATCACAAAGGATAATAATATTCGAGATGAATTTAAATCGAGGTTGAAATAGGGTAACGCCTGTTATCATACAATAAAGAGGTTTATTTTTGTCAAAATTATTATCAAAGGGGATAAAAATTAAAATATATAAAACAATTATTTTGCCGGTGGTATTATATGGGTGTTAGGCATGGTCTATGGCCCTGGGAGACGAGAGTATATTTAGAGTATTTCAGAATAGGATCTTCGCAGCATTTATGGCGGAAACTGCCTAACGAGGAATTGCATAACCTCAATGCATCTCCAATCATAGACATAATTATAAAATCGAGAAGGCTGCAATGGGTAGGGTAAGTGGCTAGAATGGGAGAAGAAAGAATAGCGAAAAATATATTATAGGGAGACCGAGTGGGAAACATCCGCTTGGAAGTCCAAGGACGCGGTGGGTGGACAATGTAGAAAGGGACGTGAGAGAGATAGGAGAGGGTAGGGGTTGGATGGTTGTGGTTAAGGATAGGGGCACTTGGAGAAATGTGGTTGCTGTGGCCAAGAACTTTCGAGCTCCGTTGAGATATTATCTACAATTTTAATTCAATGATTCTGCATATTTTAATATACTAGTATAGGGTAAAGGATACAGTCGTTGGCCCCCTATCACTAAAACACAAATAATAAGAAATGTTTATTTTATAAATTGTGCTATTAACTATGGTTAGGTAATTGTTAGTTGTAGGGTTTAATAATCTCTATAGAACACCTAGGCCGATTACTATAACAGGGGGCCAATAACTGTATTTTTTAGGAATTTTTTTTTAACAAAGGTGCTTATTGAAAATGTCAAGAGAAAATTATTTTTTTTTTTATTCATCATAATGCTCATAGTATCTATGTTCTGCAAACCAAATTTGACACAGATTGTTCAGCAATTTGCCCAGATATGCATTAAAGAGTGCTAAGAATTGCTTAAGGGGGCCAACGACTGTATAATTTACCCTATTTATGATTCCAATAAATTTTACTTAAAATTAATAAACTCCATAGATGATAACTTTCCAATTGAAATCATTTACAGAAAACCAGAGATTTAATGAATATTATTATGTGCAAGTTTTAGTCAGTCTAACTAAATTTTAAATCCAATCTATTTATTTCACTGAAACGTTTACTATTTATTTAATACTCCTATATATTTAATGAATATATTTAATTATATTGATTTTTGATTCATTTTCTTGTTTAAATATAAAATCAAAAGGTAAATTATGTATGAAATAAAACTCTTTTTAGTTCCATTGTCTACATTCGAACAACTCAAATCAGTCACCTATTTATTTATAGAGATAGAATTTTCTTTAGAGAGATCAAGTGATTTAATTATTCATCTTATAAATAAATAATTTAGAAATATATATATATATATATATATATATATATATATATATATATACTATATTAAAGGAAAGACCTTAAATTAGCATTTAATGTAAAATGGTGTATTAAAAAGAGTTTTCGTTATTTAACGCGTTTAATGCAAAAATATTTAAAAAAAAAAAATTGTGTAGAGGCTCTTGAGAATTCTTAGGGAGGGTCAGGGGTGTACCTCTTGTCACGAGATCGTTTCAAAAAGAAATAGGGTAGAATTTTTTTTTCATTTATTTTTTTTTTTATAATCGATATTTCAAAATAAGAACAGTCGATCATCTACACCGATGATTCTCAACCTTTTTTTTTACCGCGGCCCACTTTTAACGGTCTAAAAATTTGGCAGCACACAAAGAAAAAGATAAGTGTAAAAGATATTTACTTATTTACCATATTGAAGAAATTGAAAAAAAGTCGAAAATGATTAAGAGCCTGATCGCAAAAACATTTTACCTTTTTTTACATACATATAAAATAAGTATTTACTTTTTCTTAATTTGAACCATATTGAATAAAAATTGGTCCCAAAAACGTTTTACCTTTTTTTTTAGAACTAAATTGAAAAAATTTAGAAAAAAAAGTTTAAGAGCCTGGTAATTTCGCGGTACACTAAAGTGTCGCGGCACATTGGTTAAGAATCACTGATCTACACACATAATACATATTTATATATATATATATATATATATTATTAAATATTTTATTAGTTAAAATTTTGATCAAAAAAATTATTTAATTAACCTGGATTTATCCATTTTAATTGTCTGAACAACCATTAACTGATGGTATATTTATTCTAAAATCATTGATTTCTATACTAATGGTATTTATTTATTTAATTTAAGTTGAAAATAAAACTTGGAATCTCTCTCACTGGATGATTGTCTATTTATATATATATATAAATGAATTCGGCTAACATTCTCTTAGGAGGATATTTATTTATTTTTGGTAAGAAAGGATTTAAAAAAAAAAAAAAAAAAAAAAACAGGAAAAAAAAGTGATTGGAATGAAAATAAAAGATAGGGTCTCTTGATCTTTGGTGGCGGTTGGGATATGTAAATTAATAAGGTTTTCAAATAAATGTATCGATCTCGAGGGCTGCTTCTGGTGTTCCTGCGTCATGACCCTTTAAGAGCCAGAGTCATCGATCGATTAGGCGACGTTGGATTTCACAGGAGCGGTCAAAAAAAAAAAAAAAAAAAATAAAAAAATAAAAAAAAAAAAAAAAAAGTGGGGGTGTAGAGGATGGTGTGTTGGATTTCTAACGAATTGCCAGATTAAACATCAATCACCTGCACTCGGATAATTAAAAGCGAGTCGTACAATTTTAGAATCAACTAAACAAGAAAGTTCACCTTATTCGGCGGGGATATAATATATATCTATATATCTATATATATATAATAGATATATAGATTAGAGAGAGAGAGAGAGAAAAGAAAATGGGAAATGTTTCAACCAACAAAGTAAATTGAAAATTTCAATATCCACCCATTCATATTCATTTTTCATTTCTATCAAATGAAATAAATATGAATATATAAATAAAATATATTTTTTATAAAAGTTTACTTTTAGTTATACAAAATAAAATAAACGAGTGTTTCTAACGTTAACGTATATTATCAAATAACTTTAATCAAATAAACAATCAATCTATCTTATAAACATAGTGATTATATCATAATATACATATAAATAAATTATATATTATATATATATAAATAAATTCATAATTATTCTTTAAATTATGAAGAAATTATTTTAAAAAAAGAAAAAAAAAACGATTTAATTTGATCAAAATATTTCATGTATTAGAGAGAATAACGATTTTTATATAAATTTTCTTATAACATTCGAATATGATTTAACCATGAAAGCAAAACTGTTAACTTCAATCCAATTCATCTTGTATTTGTATAATCATAATATACATATAAATTAATTATATATTATATATATATATATAAATAAATTCAAAATTATTCTTTAAATTTTGATGTAGAAGAAATTGTTTTAAAAACAAAAAAAAAAAAAAAATAATAAAATAAATGCATTGAAATGTTGAAAAGTGAAATGAAAAGAATAAAATTCGAAATGATTATTCGAATATGATTTACCCAGGAAAACAAAACTGTTAGTTTCGATCCAACTCATCTTGTATTTGTATAATCATAATATACATATAAATAATTAAATATTATATATTATAATTATATATTATATTTAGATATAAATTTATAATTAAATAGTTGTAGTTAATCACCTATTAGGAAGTCTTCTCAATTAGCTTAGCGGTTGGCGTTCCTTTCACTTTCACAAAACAAATGTAACTGAATAAAATTAACAAATTTACTAAAATAAATATTTTTCTTTAGAATTTATTTATTATCAATTTCATGAGAATTGGCCGACTTGCTTATCGGAAAAAATAACCACCGAATTGTGCTGTCCAAGCCCAGCTACCTTATTAACATTGCTTAATTTAAAAAAAAGGAAATGAATACTTTTTGTAAGAATAAATTCATATTTTTTTTTTATTTTATTTTAATAAAATATAAAAATAAATTGACTTGGAGGAGCTTTTCTAAGAATTGTAAATGAGTTAAAAAGATAATTTTTTTCCTGATAAATTTATAATTATATACATATTTATATTATTAATTATTCTTTAAATTTTGAAGGGGAAGAAATTATTTTCAAAACAACAAAAAAAAAGATTTAATATATATATATATATATATATATATTGAGATGGTTTTTTAAATTTTACTTTTAAAGAGAATTCCGGTATGTGTATGTAATGATATTTTTAATGATTACATTTATAAAAAAAATCGATTCAAATATATTAAATGAAGAAATTAATTTCTCTATAATAGAATTAAATTTTAATACAAATAATCAATCTATTTATTATAAGTCAAATATATCGATTATGGTGGTGGGGAAACTCGAGTTTAGAAAATAAAGAAATAAAAATAAAAGATTTTTGTCTGCACATAATTTATAATTATGAATATTATATTAAATATAAAGATAATTCACATATATATGTATATATATATATATACATATATATGTATATTGTTATATTTTAAGTGTAGGGCCTGTTTAATTTAACCAAAGCGTCTTACCATCTCTTTATTGCCCGTTCTTAATTTATATATATATATCAGTACACACACATGTATACCAAATACAATATTAATTCGTATCTTGTATTTCGTTACAATTTTTAGTAATTGGTATCTGAAATTCAAGATAGCAAATACTTTTTAAATAAGAATTTATAATTTATGTATAAATACCTCAGAACAATTTAAAAAATGTATGAATAATAATGACATCTCTTCATCTAATAGTGACGAGGAAGACAACTTTCTTGTTTTATATATATATATATATAATATTTTCTTCTTCTCTATTATACATATTATATATTAATATTTAATATAAAGTCTAAATATTAAGTAATTAAACAAAAAATTCAAGTATTAGGTTACGCAGACGACTTAAAAAGAATAGGAGAATCGACAATTGAAATTAAAGATAGTATAGAAAAATTAATTAAGCAGGAAAAGTGATGGGGCTGGAAATTATTATTGCTAAGACAAAAGATTTAGTAACAAAGAGGAATAGTATTAACACTATTAACTCATAAAGTCTTAACATACAATATGTAGAATTTGAAAATGTAGAAAAATTTAAATAATTAGGTTCTGTAAAAACGAAGCATAATAATATTCGCGAAGCATTTAAATCGAGTTTGAAATCGGGTAACGCCTGTTATCATACAGTATAAATGGGCAGGGTAAGTGGCTAGAATAGGGCAAGAAAAAAATTGCGGAAAATATATTGGTAGGGAGACCGAGTGGGAAACGGCCGCTGAAAGACCAAGGACAATGTAGAAAGGGACGTGAGAGAGATGGGAGAAGGTAGGAGTTGGGTGGATGTGACTCAGGATAGGGACACTTGAAGAAATGTGGTTAGTTCAGAGTGAGAGACTTCATCCCTAAGGATCATCCCTCAGGCCAACGAAGCAGTTGCCAGCCCTTAGAAGATGGATCATTAGATGCCTGGAAGAAATAATTCGAAGAATCCTCTCGGTGCACCGAACTCTTTATATTTACATTAACAGTAAAGTGGTCGACCCTTAAAAAATTTCAATTGCTAATTAAACACCAAATTTGATTTAATTTATAATATTAGATAAATTAATTTTATTGTATAATTAATTACCTATTTATAATTTCTAACGATATCAAATATAATTATATTAAATTCTTTTATTATTAAATATTATATTTTATCTTAATTTAATATTTGATTTTTATTCTGAATTAATTCAAATTTATCTCTTCCCTTTAAAATCCATTTTATTCATAATCCAACCCATACTAAGCCTCCAATATACGTCAATATAATATATACAGAATTATATTTTTCATAATCCAATTAATAAACCTCTTTGTATTATAGCAATATATTGATTTTCATGTTCTTAAATATTTATTGACATGGATTGATAATTACTTTATACAAGAAAATTAATTAGTATGATTTCACCCCTAAAAAACCTTTAATAGTTGAATTTTGTAAAATTTATGGAGATCATGTTCAACTAGGAAGACATTTATATTCTCAAATAAACCTAGATAAAATTATTGTTAATATAGTTAATAAAGTGAAACTACAAATATTATTATAAATTTTCACATTAATTATTTATTATCTATCAATAAAATATAAATAATTTATTGATTATAGATGAAAGATCACTTTTATAATAATGTTAGTAGATGGGGAGTGGAAGGAGCATACATAGTTTCGTCTATACCAGTGAACGGGGAACCGGGGTAAATTACCCCAAATGGGGTAAAAATGAAACTTTTGTGAGTAAAAAGTATATATTTTTAATTTGCTATTTTATAAATCTGTTAGTATTTTTACAAATTAAATTTTTAGTTATTGTTTTTTTTTCAAAATTATCATGGGGTGGGGAGCTATAATAGGAAAGATGCTAAAAAGAAAGGATTTCGTTTTATTTTGCTCTTCACCATGGGGTAATATCAACTTACACAAAAATATTTTGGGGTAATGATTAAATAAGTTCCCCGATCGCTGGAATAAAGGGATAAGGGTCATGATTTCCCCATTTAAGAGTGGGATGGAAAAATCATGAGCTCACGTGAAGGCAGGGACGCCAAACCCTGAAGTAGAAATCTTTTCTAATGAGATTGTAGAAAAGAATCTACCCGTTACCTGTGATGTTTTATGAAATTATACTATTTTTTTCTTTTTGCAACTTCTTTAGATAAAATTTATTTTGAAGATGATTTTTCCGGGGATAAAACCAATACAAAATGCATGATTCGTGGAGATATGTAAAAATTTCCTCCTGTGAAATGTGTGAAAATAACCCTTCCCTTCCTATCGTCGATCGGTAATACTACCACTTCCGGTTTCCGAATTTGCACCAAAAGTTGATCAATTCATCATACTGATGCATTAAGTAAAGATACCAAATTTGTACACATCTATACGGATGGACAAACGGACGGACGGACAGACATCATGCTACTATATTTTAAGTAAAATATTTTCTGACAATGAATATAAAATTAATATTTTGTAAACTACCATTATCCGGATATACACCAAAAGTTGATGAATTCATGCGACTGATCCATTATCACATTCCCACCCACATGTACCATCGGTGGCTCATGCCGCCACATAAAATAAATAGACCAATTATAAAGCCGGCGGGAACGTATTAAGTAAATATAACAAATTTTATCAAAATCCGTTGAGCCGTTCATCTGCACACGTCTATACGAACACAGAGACGGATGGACAGACGGACAGACATCATCTTAAAAATACTTTTTTCTGTTAACAAATTCGTGGAAATATGTAAAAATCTCCACATGTGAAATTTGGTTTGAAAACAATACCTCCCTTACTATCGTCGGTCGGTAAAAAGGATAAAAGAAATAAAACCCGATCCGAATTCCAACTTAGGCAGGTTTAATATGTGACCTTTTTTCCTAATAAACAAATTAATTGAAAAAATAAATAACTTATATTATGAGAAATTAATAGATATTAATTTTATTACATATTCATAACATTAGGTAATAATACTAGATAATGTGTGTCTTATTTTTAAATTTATGTAGAAAATTACTGTACTGGTATGTGAAAGATTTCCTGTGAAAAGGTCCGCCTGGAATGGATTTTAGGTCGAGGTTTAACACACCGGTGGCTCATGCCGCTACATAAAATACAGCCGGCGGGAATATGTTAATATCTTTACCTTAACACGTTCTCGCCGACTCTATAATTTGTCTATTTATTTTATGTAGCGGCATGAGCCACCGGTGGTACATGCCGGCGGGAACGCGTTAAACCTGTGTGTTCATGTCTCTACCTTAACACGTTCTCGCCGGCTCCATAATTTGTCTATTTATTTTATGTAGAGGCATGAGCCACCGGTGGTACATGCGGGCGGGAATGTGTTAAACCTTATCATTGATAAATTTCTATTGTGTGAATTTCAAATATATCCATGGCGGTTAATATACACTTTCAACTCTTATAATAAGATAAGATAAGAGATATAAAAAGAACATAAAATTTAATAATTACTATCGATTGATGTACCTCTCGTCGTTTTTCTTTCTCGGCGAGTTAGTCAATGGCACTTTTTGGTGAGCATTTACCTTAATATCATCTGAAATGATTCTCTTAATTTAATTTTCGCGACTTTGAAGAAGAAAATATTGATCCTGTCGCTGGACTGTATACTAAAATTAATTAAATTTACTTTAATTTACTGAATAGTTTCGAGAGTATATTTATGTTAGTTTCAAACAACTATTAATGAAATCATATAAATTTATTGAATATATGACTGATAAAGAGTATAAAATAAGAAATAAAATCGGATGTTAGAAACACATAAATTTAAAGTGATTTTTCTATTCATTATTTTCTAGGTATAAATTATTTATTTATTTATTTATTTAATCAATAATATTATAGATAGAGGAGTTAAAATAGAGAAGGGAGAGGCATCCACTTATTCATTTAGTATAATGATTACTAAATTAAAAGAAAAAAAAAAAGAAAAATCGAAGTATTGTTCTTTGAAAATTTTAATTATATTAATTTGATCAGTTTTACTAGTGAATTTATGGATAGAAAAATTTAAATTTAAAATGTATAATAATTGATAATGTAATATAAGGGTTCAGTACATAATTTAATATATGAGGTATGTTCAAAGGAAAAGGCGAATTTTGAATTTTCTCATGCTAAGTACATTCGATTATCAAATGTTGACATTATCAGCCATTTTGGATTAGTAGTTTGTTTTTGGCAACTGAAAAAGTTAGTCACGATTTTGTGAGTTCTTCAATTTTTTAAAGATTTTTAACATTAATATTTAATTATCATTCATAGAATAAATTAATTTTAATAAATATCATTATCATATATATGTATAAATGTATATATATAAGGCGCCATTGGGTGTGTGGGTAGCGTACCTGCCTCACATTCACATGGTCCCGGGTTCAAGTCCCGGGCCTGGCAAGGGAATTTCCCTAGCTGGGGTCTATGGGACGGAGTCAACCCAGCCTCCGGGAACAACATAGGGGAAAAGTTACTTGATAGCGCCTCCGATCAAGAAAATCAAGGTAAAGGCTGAGAGGACCCGTTCTACTGATCATAGGACACCTCATTGATATAACCGGCTTGATAGGCGTTGTCCTTGCGTAGGACGTACAAAGTCAGAGGTTTTTTTTTATGATATATATATAATTTCAATTTTTATGTACATTGAATTTTCATAATTTTTAATTTAAAATTTTTTTTTTCGATTATTTAAATCAGAATATTAATTAATGACAAATTCATGCAATAAACTCGTAATATCTCTATAGATAGCTATATAAATTATTATATATATCTATATTATAAAAAAGAATAGAAATTGATCATATGATTCTTTAAATGAACTCTATTTGTATAGATTTTGAAGTGCTCACTGAATCCTTTTGACGTTTCCTGTTAAATCAGGGCAAAATTCCCCTTCTTCCGTAGACAGGAAGTGGACTATTAAATGAATTTTATTTACTCATCGAAATAGATAAATATAAATAGAATGAAACAATAAATAATATATATATATATAATATTTATTAAACAAACAATTAACTTTTTCAATTCAATTCAATAAAAAAATATACTTAATATGATAACTAAATATAATTACAATAATATTAAAGTATATAAAATTTAATTATACTAGATTATTGATTTGAGCTGATAAAATTCATTGTCTTATATATATATATATATCTTCGAGGGTGGGGTGAAAAGTTTCCGGCCTGATCAAGAAAAACGATGTTTTTAAATTTTCTTTTTTTTTGCTTTGTTTTTCAACATTCAAGATAGCTGAGTACGATGTCAGCTGAACGTGTGCGAAATATTTTGCACAACCCTTTGAACATGGAAAGCTGTGTGCAACGTGGGTGCCGCGTTTGCTAACGTTTGACCAAAAACTGCTTTGAAAAACCATTTCTATACCGACAATTTGGCGCTGTAGGAATAATTCAAACGAATTTTTGCATCGATTCAGAAATGTGAGGCTTAAATTAAATTAAATCAAATTTAATTAATTAATATGTTAATTAATTAATTGTTGTTGAAAAATATAGCAAAAAAAAAAAAATATAAAAACATCGTTTTTCTTGGTCAGGCCGGAAACATTTCACCACACCCTCGTATATATATATGAGTAGCTCTAAAAATCCTTAAACCATCTTAATCATTCCTAAGGGACACTTTAGGGGATGAACTCGTAATTAGTGTACTGCCTGCAGAGGATACCTCTCAAGAACAAATGATGTTAAATATTGCAAAACTTCGAGATGCTTGTGCATTCAATGTGCCAAGAACATTAGACATTCATTATTTGTCTAAATTGTTTTAGTAATATTTTTGTCATGACGTGGTGTGTTTCATTTCATGGAGTTAACAAATAAATTTTAATTCATTAGTATTATTTATATTATTTTTCTATACCTTTATTATATAAGTTATAGTATACAAAAATGAATATAAAAAAAAATATAAGCTGTGGCCAGGCACAGAACCGACTGACGAATTGAAATAAATTAATTTTCAATTTACATTATATATATATATATATATATATATATATATAAATATAAAAAAAAATATTTTTAAAACTTGAATTAAAATGTCTAAATTATATTATCTTGGTTTTTATTTTTAGTTTAATTATTCAATTATTAATTACTATTATATTTGGAGTGAAATATTTTCCGACAATAAATATGAAATTAATACTTTGTAAACTACCACTTCTTTATTTTGCTCTTCATCATGGGGTAATATCAACTTACACAAAAATATTTTGGGGTAATGATTAAATAAGTTCGCTGGAATAAAGGGATAAGGGTCATGATTCCCCCATTTAAGAGTGGGATGGAAAAATCATGAGCTCACGTGAAGGCAGGGACGCCAAACCCTGAAGTAGAAATCTTTTCTAATGAGATTGTAGAAAAGAATCTACCCGTTACCTGTGATGTTTTATGAAATTATACTATTTTTTCTCTTTTTGCAACTTCTTTAGATAAAATTTATTTTGAAGATGATTTTCCCGGGGATAAAACTAATACAAAGTGCATGATTCGTGGAGATATGTAAAAATTTCCTCCTGTGAAATTTGGTGTGAAAATAACTCTTCCCTTCCTATCGTCGATCGGTAATACTACCACTTCCGGTTTCCGGATATACACCAAAACTTGATCAATTCATCAAACTGATGCATTAAGTAAATATACCAAATTTTATCAAAATCCGTTGAAACGTTCAAGCTGTACACATCTATACGGTCGGACGGACAGACTGACGGACAGACATCATGCTACTATATTTTAAGTAAAATATTTTCTGACAATGAATATAAAATTAATATTTTGTAAACTACCATTATCCGGATATACACCAAAAGTTGATGAATTCATGCTACTGATGCATTAAGTAAATAGGTCAAATTTTATCAAAGTCCGTTGTGCCATAGACGAGTATAGCTTGAACAACTATACATATGGGTCACAATGGACAGACGGACGGACAGACATCATGCTAAAAATACTTTTTTCTGTTAACAATATGCATGATTCGCGGAGATATGTAAAAATCTCCACATGTGAAATTTGGTGTGAAAACAATACCTTCCCTTCCTATCGTCGGTCGGTAAAAATATAAAAAAATTTTTTTTAAAAACATGCTTTTATTTAAATGAACACTAAAAAGGAAAAAATAATTTCTCTACACACCACGATTTCCTTACAATTAATCATATCTAAAAAATGAAAGCCTGGGTGCCAAACATGCAGGAAAAAACACAAATTCTATTTCAAATAGACAGAGTCATTAAATATAGTGAAAAAAGAAAAAAAAACAGAAAGGTTTGTGCATATACAATGAAATATCCTTCGTATTCTTTTCCTTTCCCTACATGTTTGGTTTGTTTTTCTCCTTTTTAGTACATTTAAATAAAACCATGTTTATAAAAAGTTTTTTTTTATATTTTTATTATTTCCTACTTTTCTTGACAGAAATTTCGCCCGGTTCATGATTTCAGGTTATAGTGTTAAGAATTAATTAATTTATTATTAATTAATTAATAATACCTGCGAGGTCACCTAAGACCTGGGATGATCCTGAATCCTCGGTGTTACATATGTATGTAAAATCTCTGGGAAGTGGGTCATATTCACCTTGCAAGATTTGACGACAGGACAATAAAACAGACAAATAAAAGCGTGTAAATAATTATTATGGATATAAATAAATCAAAGAGAGTTGATTTCTCTGTTACATATCATTGAACTTAGTAACAATTTATCAAATAGATTGTAAGGCATTTAATCGTTTTCAGGTTAATATTACAAAAATATTTAATTATTCTAAAAAAAACCTCATACTTTTGTACGTCCCTCGCAAGGACAACGCCTATCAAGTCGGTTATATCAATGAGGTGTCCTATGATCAGTAGAACGGGTTCTCTCAACCTTTACCTTGATTTTCTTGATCGGAGGCGCTATCAAGTAGCTTTTCCCCAATGTTGTTCCCGAAGGCTGGGTTGACTCCGTCCCATAGACCCCAGGTAGGGAAATTCCCTTGCCATGAGCGGAAGTTGAACCCGGGACCATGTGAATGTGAGGCAGGTTCGCTACCCACATACCCAATGGCGCCTTCTTTAATTATTCTAATTTAATAAAAATTAATAAATTTTTTAAAATTATTTGCTAATAAATTTCAGAAAAAAAAAAACGAATAAATTACATAATTCCAAGGATGATCATTGTTAAGGGGGCCCTGGCCTAATACTCCTATCATAACGAAAAGTTTGCCTTTAATCAAAATAAAGTGATGATAGCACTTTCAAATCCACTGTTATTTTTTTCATTGGTTCATGCAGGTGAAATTGAATGTGCTGTAAAACAAAGTTTGTCAAACTTTTTTTTTTTAAATCTCCACGGGATTTGTAATAAATCTAAGAGAGAAATCGAAATGAAAACAAAACTATTCAGTCACTCACCCATTCAATCACCAGTTCTTCAACGTTTCAATTTTGTTAAAATTTATAAATAATATTTAAGAAAAAAAAAAAAAAAAAAAAAAAAAACACGCCTGAATGAGCAAAATACACCAACACCTCGATTTGCGTCGTTTCGTTTTGCGTTTTTTTCGAAATTCATTCGTTGTTTAATTAGAACTATTTTCACTGTGCGTCGTTAGATTTTCAAGACTGCGTTGTTTTGGGTTTGAGCCTTGATTTTTTTTTTTTTTTAAGTTTTTTTTTATTTTTAAAAGTTGGTACCAATTTTGTTTCTAATTGTGCCATGTCATCAAAACTCGGGGATTCCCTAACTGAAAATCAACACAATTTTAATACACTTTTATTTTCAATTTGTTTTGCTAATTTTAGAGTTCAATTTCTATTATATAGTATGGAGTGTGTTGTGCTTTGATCCACCAGTGAACTAAATAATGTACCGCCTTTAGTGCTCATCTTACCTAGACTCTGCCCCCTGTACCTACTTAGTGATGCATAGTATTTTGTGTTAAACACAATCGCGCTCGTCATTTATTTAAATTCAATCAGTATATTTTCATTTGGTTTTATTATTTATTTTATCAAAAAATTTATTATATTTATGTTTTTTAAGCTAAATATCCGTGCTTTGCAACCTCGATACACTATTTTAGAATTTTTAATAAGAAAAAAAATAAACTTTTTTCTTAGTATCATTTGTTATTTTATCAAATGTCTAGTCGCGCGCGCGTTATAAGAAATATTAATAAGATATAAGGTTATCATGGAAATAAAGTAAAATAATAAAAAAAACTTAGAATTTAGGGTTAGGTAATGGAAAAACGACCCAAAGGACCCAGAAGTTACGGAGATCGGAGGTATTAAATTAATTTATATATGAAATTTTGTCGCAAACCGTGCAGTTGTGTGTAAACGTATACATATATATAAATTAATAGATTAATATTTATTAGGACCGGATTTTCGCATAAACAAATGAGCTAAATGCCTTTTGTGAAATGATTTGTAAATAAGTATGTTATTTCCTGTTAGAGACAACAGTTTATAATACACAAGAAAATCTTCCAATAAGCCTATAATATAATTATATCATGAAACTTAATATATTTATGTGATAAATTATTTATTTAATTATTGGTGATAGAAATAGAAAAAAAATTCAGTTGTCAACTGTTTGCCTTACAGTCACCAAATAATAATAGATAATAATATAATAAAGAAATAAACAAATATATCTTGTTATTTTAAAAGCTAAATATATATATATATTATTTTTTTCAATCTAAACTTTGCGATAAAGGTACCACATGGTGAGAGGTTAGCGTAGCTGACTCACATTCTCGTGGTCCCGGGTTCAATTCCCGGCAAGGGAATTTCTCTAGCTGGGGTCTATGGGACGGAGTCAACCCCACCCCCGGGATCAACATTGGGAAAGCTACTTGATAGCGCCTCCGATCAAGAAAATCAAGGTAAAGGTTGAGAGGACCCGTTCTACTGATCACAGGACACCTAATTGATAGAACCGTCTTAATAGGCGATGTACTTCCGTGGGACGTACAAAAATCAGAGATTTTTTTTAATCTTTTTGATAATTTATTTATTAATAGAATCATTTTAATATTAATTTTAAAAAAAGTGTAAATAATTAATATTTTAAGATAATATTTTGTTAGACATTTAATACAATCATTTTTAATTTCTTTTAATTCGTTTGTTTCCTTTTATTAATAAAAAAATTATTATTACATTATGTGCTTTATTTTTTATTAGCAAGAGAGGAGGGTGAAAAAAAAGGCCGCAAAGTAAGTTAATTCAGTCATGATATTGATAAATTCTCAAAAGTATTAATAAATTAAAAATATTTTATTTTATAATTGAAAAATAGAGGTAATCATTATGAAATTAATTACTTATTGAATAAATTAGGATTAAAATTCCTCGTTTGGCAAAATAAGACAATAGTTCCCATTAAAATGGTAATTAGAATGAAAATAATGGAATTAATTTAAATAATAATAAATTTTATTTGTTCATTAATAAAAAAAAATAAATACTAATATTCTATCAAAACAATTGAATTAGAAAATTTATATATCTATATATATGGTAAAGGTGCCCCCTCTCTTTATCCATACAACACAAACATTTCCAATGAATTAACTAAAAATTATATTTGATACAAATATTATTAAAAAATATTTGTCTATCATATTTATTTAATATATTTTTTAATTAGTTTATTAATATATTCTGAGAAGGCGTCATTGGGTGTGTGGGTAGCGAAGCTTTAAACGTTTTGAAAAATTCTCAGATAATTTAAATGTATCTATTAATGTAATAAAAAACAGATATGAATTTAACATAAATATTTTTAATTTTATTTTATTTGTAATATAAGATAAGATATAAGGAGGCGCCTGGCTGTGACGTCATGAAGGGCTGGGTGACATGATATGACGTCATATAAATTTAAATTAAGAAAAAACTAATGAAAATGATTTTTCCCCAGGATGACACCAATACAGATCGATTTTTCTCTATAAATACTATCTATGATGTGAATTTCAAAAAAATCGTTATCCAGCATAATAAGATTAGATACGATTATTCCTGATAAATTTCATTCAGAAAATATAATAAATTCAAATATTATTTTATTATTCCTTTCAATGTAGTTATTTTAAACGTAAATTTTATTATTATTATTATTATTGGCCTTTGGAATAAATCTACAGATTAGCCAGCTTTTTCAGAATTATTATGGAATTATTTATTTATTCTTAAATCTAAATGAACTTGGTGATGTTCGATCCCTCGAACTCAAGTTTAGTGGACCAGTATATTAACCGTGTGGTTACTCCCCTAATCAACTTAACAAAATTAAACATTTAGAAAATTTCAGAAAAAAATAAATAAATATTTTGACTAAAAAAAACTAATTTAAATGTTTATTATTTTTTTCTAAATTTTGTTTTATTATTTTATTTTTTAGTTAATTTTGATTTTGAACATAAAAGGCAAACCAAAGTGACATCATTAGAGATAGGCATATTCATTCCTTTGAATGACTCGTTCTTTTTTTAACCGGTTCTTTTGTTTCGTTCATCGTTCATTTTACCTCTTATTTTCAAAGGGTTAAATAACATAAATTATCAACCAAAAATGCATTTAGATTAGAAAAAATATTTTTATTAAAAAAAAAAAAGAAATAAAAAGGACCAAATTATCTATGAAGAAATAAATTAAAACTACTATACATCATTATATACATACTTATAAATATTGTTTCATAATTATACATAATAATTTGAATAAAAAAAAACTAAAAACTATACTTATATAAATAAATAAAGAAACTACATATACAATTATAATTATCTATTAAACTATACGGCCAAACAGAAAGGTATCTAGAAGCATACGGTATGCTAGGTAGCAGCACTAAGCAGTTAAGCAGTCCCTTCCAATTATATATCGCCAATATAGGTTTTTGAATGTTATAAATAGTCATGATGAAGTAACTAAAGTGACACATTAAAATTGCTTTCGTCAAGCTGAAATTATATATATAGCAGTTTTATACAATTTTTAATCATGTGAAAATCTATTAAAGATATATCTTTATTTTTACGGTCAATTTAGAGGAATAAAATGTAAACGTGGTAGGTAATCCCTCTTCCGAAAGAGCTACATTTCTAAAATTATAATGATAGAAATGATAGAAAACTACGAATTTTGAATAATTCCCGTGTACCAAATAACCAAAAAGAGTCATCCGTTGTCGCCTGCAGCGCCACCATGCGGCATGCGCCTTGCAAAATGAACGGCTTCAAAACGCTCATTGAGGTGTCCAGGGGTTGGTGCTGCCACCTAGCGCAAGATTGTGTAACTTATTTCTGTATGGGTGTAGACAGTACATGGAAATTGAACGATGAACGACGACCGTTCATTAAATCCGGATTCGTTCATGGTTGTTCAATTGAACAACATGTTCGTTCATTCAGGAACAACCCATCTCTAGTCAACATCAGTCAACATCAAAACCTTTAAGTTGACGTTTGAAAAATCAAATATAAGAGGTCTCAAAATTTAAAAATAATAAGTAATTGTATATTAACATATCAACTATTATTTTTGATCGATATAAGTATATTATTTTATTCAACTTAAGCAATAAGAATGGATGAAAAAGTTAAATCCAAATTTAAAAAACAATTGGAAAATAAAAATGTCCTGGTATGTATTTTTTTATTATTAAATATAAAACAATAAAAATCTAATATTTTTCGGATATTTTTAGTCGGTTATTGATAAAATTTAAGTTTTTTTTTCTTTTAGAAAATTCGATTGTTTAAATTAATAAATATTGGCACGAATTGCAATATCATTAATTTAACAGGTATAAATAAATAATCAAATCAAAACAAAATGAATGAATGAAATCATTAAATATAATTAAGAATTTTATTGTTGAAGTGGATCAAATTAATATTATCACAAGGGAAATTATATATTGATCAAAAATTTACAATAATATATAATTTACTTATATTATGTGACAGTTTTAATCAAATTGAAAACAGCAAGCTGAACATTCTTTTATTCTAATAGCGTTTTGTAATTATATTAAATAATTGTAAAATGCAAAAATGTATCAATCATTGAATTATATCACAAATTAATTCAATTATTTATTTATTTATTCATAAAATACTATTTTTATTTTTTTTATTTATTTAAATTATGGTAAAATATTATACAATATAAATATAAAAGAATTAAATGAATTGAATTCCATATAATATTTAAGAAAAAATTTAATGTATGATAATATTCATTGATTTTTATTGTTTGTTTTTTTTTAAATTTGTTTAGATTACTGGTGGATCATCAGGAATTGGCTTAGCATTAGCCAAATTATGTGTCTTTTTGGGCGCAAATGTAACCATACTAGCTAGAAATCAAGAGAAACTTGACGATTCCAAATCTAAACTAAAGAACTATGCTAAAAATCATCAAAAAATTTTTACTGCTTCTGGTAATTTTTGATAAATTATGCATACTATCCCATTTTTTATAAACAACTAACAAAACTAATTGTATCTAAATAAGATTTATTAACATAATGGACTTACATTTCCTAATTTATAGCGAGTGTGTTTGATTTTACTGAAATAAATAAAGCAATAGATAAGGCTTGGCAAGATATGGGATCCATTGATATGTTTTTTAATTGCGCTGGTAAAGCAATTGCATCAACACTGGAAGATCTCACTCATAAGGACATCAAAGTATTATTAACCATAGATCTTATTAAATTTGGTAATCATTAACGATATTTGTCACCTCTTGGATTTTGATGAAACTTCGTCAGTTGATTCCTTGATTAATTCTAAGAAACTTCTTCCTTAAGCAATATAGGGGAGAAACTTGCATAGTTTTCGAGATAAATAAATATTTTTTAAGTTTGTCAGATTAGCTGGTTTTGAAATGTGCAGCCATTAACTAATGTTTTATTAACTAATTCACTAATTATTCACTAATTTTCGGTTTTTACGGTTCGGTTTGGATATAGGGAAATTATTTAATTTTTTAATTTTTCTATATCCAATCCAAACTGAAAAAAAATCCAAAATTAGTAGAGCCCTCTGGTAGTCAAATGGATAAAACATGGTAGCTAAATAGAATATCAATAGATTTATATCCAAACTTTAATCCTTTTTATCTCAAAAACTAGAAATTTTCCTGTTATATTGCCTAAGGAAAAAATGTCTTAGAATTAATCAAGGAATCAACTGGCGAAGTTTAATCAAAATCCAAGAGGTGACTCGTATCCTTAACTATATTACCTTAAATTTAATTTAAGTATATTTAAATGTTATTCTTTTAATATTATATTTATTTTAGGAAATGATCGATTTAAATCTTATGGGTTCAATTTATACCACACAAAAAATAGTGAAATTATTAAAATTTCATAAAACAAAAGGCGCATATATAACTCTAATAGGCTCACAATCCACCCTGATTGGAATTTATGGTTACACGGTGTATAGTGCAAGTAAATTTGCCCTGCGCGGATTCGCAGAGGCTCTTAATATGGAAGTATGTAATGTTTATTAATTTAATATACATTTATAAATAAAAATTAATATATAAACAATTTCAAGGTCTATAACAATAGATCTGAGAATAGACCTTTGTATATGGCCCAAGAATCATTTGGAATGCAAAATATTGAATACAATATTATATAAATAATTATTATTTTTTTTTTTATTGTTATTGAAATTCTTGATTTATTAAATGTTTAAAAAAACGTTATAAAAAAAAAGAATTTATTTTCTATTCAATAATGATATTTAATGATACTTTCTTTTTAATATTTTATAAGAAAAATGCTTAGATACAAATAATTATATTATTAATTACATTACTAATATATTATACTGATTATTGATTATTATTTTTTTATTTTTATTCATTGGATATTTTTTTCTAAACTATTATTTTTTAATTAGAAAAATATTATATATTTATGTTGAAAAGAATTTCAATTTAATAACTTCTTGTTTTTTTTTTTATTTGTGTTTACTCTTTTTTTTCTAGAGATTTATTATTTATTCCTTACCTTTATTGGAAGAAATTAATTGAGCTGGAGAAATGACAGAATGATAATATAAGTTTGAAACAAACAATTCTACAGTTACCCAAAATTTCTTTCACTAAAGATAAAGGAAAAAGAATCAAATTATTAGAACATGTATTTATTTATTTTAAAGATTTGTATTTTCGAAATTTTTGAATTGAATTGAATATAAATATGCTAATTGTTTATTAACAATCTTAAAAGTTATAAATAATACAAGTAATAAATATATTTAATAATAGCATAATAGTATAAATATAAATATATATATATAAATATATATCTGTTCTGCTTCTATTAAATATTCAAAGAAACTAAAAAAATATAATTTATATTTTAATATTTCTATTTATAGGGTAAAGTATAGAGTCGTTGGCCCCGAGGCAGTCATTGGCCCCCTATCACTAAAACACAAATAATAGTATCTATGTTCTGCAAACCTAATTTGACAGAGAAAGTTCGGCAATTTGCCCAGATATGCATTAAAGACTCCTAGGAATTGCTTAAGGGGGCCAACGACTGTATGCTTTACCCTATATAAAAAAAGAATCTTGCTTTCACTGTTTGAAAAAGAAAATAAATACATGAAATATTAATTTAAAGTGTTGTCATATAAATTTCTTGTTTCTTTTAAGTAAATATTTTAATTTATTTATATTATAAATTAATATATCTGCAAAACAAAAAATACAAAATTTAATTAATGTTAGAAAATGAATGTGAATAGAATAATTTTTATTAAATTATATAATAATCATCTATATATTGTACATCAGCGGTTTCCAAACTTAGGAAATCAGGGAAGGCCCTAATATATTTATTAATTAAAAACTTTATTTTTATAACATTTTATCTATTTATATACAAATACATAAATCTATATTGTAATACTGCATTTTTAAAATTATTTCAAACTTCTTGGTTTCTATAAGTTTTTTTTTAATCCATTTGTTGACAATCAAGATAACGTATTTGAACTGCCAACTATTAAAAAGAAAAAAATTGATTGAACTATCATGCGATAGTATACTAAAACAGAAGTTTCCATATGAAACTTATTTAAAATTTGTTTTTATTATTAAATTTATTTAAAAAAAAATAAAAGATGGGAGTAGCATAAAGAATGGAAACTGCTGTTATGCATGATATATATATATATATATAATATAAAATATAATATATATTATAAATGTTTATTTTTATATAGTTTAATATTTAGTATTTTAATTTATTTATTATATTTTATTTAAAATTGAGAATAATATTTTTCATAATTTATTAATTAATTTTCTTTTTTTTTTTAATTTATTAGATAATTGCTTATGAGGCAAGCGTGACACTGGCATTGCCCCCAGATACAGACACTCCAGGTTTTCACGAAGAAGAAAAGACTAAACCAGCAATTACTAGAGAAATTAGTCAAACTCTAGGATTGATTCAACCAGAATGTGTTGCTGAAAAAATATTGGAAGATACATTGGTATTTGTTATTTCTTTTATTTTTTAGCTAAATAGAGTATAAAAATAATATTTCTTAAATAAATATTGATTTATTATCTTGGGTTTCTTAATTGTTTTCATCTACTTTCTGGGATATTCTTTGAAATAAAATTGTTTAATTCAATCATACAAGATACAATTCAAAAGTAATAAGCCTCATTTTTTCTGACCCGTAAGTCAATGTGTCAGCGACGGTGAATGCGGGGATTGGCATCACACTTCAAAACTAGTATCGGTCTTGACGGGAACCCCGGTGCTGAAAACCGTTTAAGTCTCTACTAAATAGCAAAAACACTACGCGTATCAAATGAAACTTTGCATCGCAATGACTAAGATTTATTGATGCAGGATATTACTATTTTGAAGTCAGATTGAAATAAAATAAAAATAAGTCTTATTACTAGTGAATCGTACCTTTAAAATTGATTAATCTGGATTGGTATAGTTTTCTATTTGTAAAATTGCCAGTTAACAATTTATTATTCAAAATAATAATCTATTTTGATTCAATAATTTTATATTCAAATTCTTATATTATTATTGTTTATTATTACAAATATAAAATTAATTATATATATATATATATATATATATATATAAACAAAAAAAGTGAAAAAAAGATAAATAAATATATTATAGACATAAAAAATATAAAATAAGCTTGAAATAAATTAATTATACGAGGGTACTTCACAAATTAGGTTACGTTTTGGAATTAAGACAAAACTAGTACAGGAAAATGTTTTTTATTATATACACATTTGAAAGAGCAACTAAAATATTATTTTTCTACATAATCGCCAAAAAAGTTGAGATATTTATCCTAGCGATGAACGAGCTTCGATATTCCTTCCTCCGCCGCCTGAGTGTACCATAAATTTTGTGCCAGGTGGGTACCAAAGCTTCGGACAGACCATCACAAGGGTCAGCGAATGGCTGCCTCTTTGTCATTTTTGGAGGCCTACGAGTACCACGGTGATTCAGTCCTTGATCGAATCGTAACGGGAGACGAGACTTGGGTGGAACACGTGACGTGCCGTGACTGACTGACTCAACACTCAGGCGGCGGATTTCTATGAGGAAGGAATTTCGAAGCTCGTTCATCGCTACGATAAATATCTCAACTTTTTTTGTCGATTATGTAGAAAAATAGTATTTTAGTTGCTCTTTCAAATGTATATAATAAAAACATTTTCCTGTACTAGTTTTGTCTTAATTCCAAAACGTAACCTACTTTGTGAATTGCCCTCGTATATATAAATAATGAATAAATATAATATATATATATATATCATACATTTAATAAATATGATATATTTATTTGTAATTATATTATTTTGGTTTAATTGTATAGGTGTTCTAATCTTCTCATTATTATATTATCATATCAAATCTGGTATCAATATCGTTCAATAATACTCAAATTAAATAATTATATTATTTTTTTTTAGAAACGAAATTTCTTCAGTTCTGTTGGTTCGGATGGCTTCATGGTAGAAACTGCCTGTTGTGGATTATCGCCATATAATAATATCTTTCAACTTATTTTACAGGTATATGTGTGGTTATTTATATAGGAAAAAAAACATATCTAATTAAGATATTTTTCATAAAAAAGTGGATCAAGTGTCAGACCTTTCTTGATATAATTTAATAGAAATAAAATAAATTTTGAGTTCATAAAATTAATATTTCAACTAAGTTTAAAGATAAAAATAATGAAAAGATATGTATTCTATAAATAATATTAAAAATAAATAAATCAATTTTTATATTTAACAATATCACAAAGAAAATTTATTTAAAACATAATTGTGTACCCTCAACCCCCCTTTCCAATAAAAACAATCTATTTACTTTCTTTTTGTTGATGTTGTTGAATAAATTTTCTTTGTGATATTTACATTTATATTAGTTATTTAATATTTTTTTAATGCTATTATTATAATATAAATATCCTTTCATTATTTTTATATTAAAATTATTTTAAATAATAATTTTATATTTAAAACAATTCAATCAGTAACTGTTAAATCTATTCATTTCATAAATAATTTGGATCAATGGAATAATATTCAATATTTAATACTTTTATTAAAAAGATCCTAAAATTTAATTAAAAATTAAATATTCCATTAATTCATATTACTTATTTAAACAATTATATTAATAAATAATAGAATAACATATCTTTTAAATATTTTTTAATTCTTTTTACTAAATTTTATCAAATAAATAATTAGGAAATAACTGAAATTAAAATATAAAACGATCCCATTTATGTATATTTTATCTTATATATAAATGGAAATATATCTTCATTTTTCTAATTGCTACTTTTTTTTAGATCATGTTTCTGCCGCTGTTAAGATTCATTGGTGTTGGATGTTTATTTTATTTTTATAATAAAATTAAATCACATTTCAAACCTGAAGAAAAAACCAAAAATAATTAATTTTAACACACCAAAGATACAAATGTTCAACTCTTCCAGTATACTTACATATTAGTAAAATTTAGTTTAAATAAATTATAAATGAAATAAATAATTTTGTTATATTATAATAAATAGTATGTAGAATTTAGTTTTTATTTATATATATACAATTTTATCCATTAAATAATGGATTTATTCACGATTGAAAATAATATTATAAAATATAATATTTAATTGATTTTTTTATAAATTATTACTGTAATATTGATTATATCATTTAAATATTTTGTGAAAATTTAATAGATTCAATTTTTCTTAATAGAAAATCATATATCTATATATATAGAATAAATTAGGTTATTAATTCAACATAAAATTTTAATTTTTCTGATCAAAAAGTATTTTATAATAATATTTTTACAAAAGTACAATTATATAAATGAAATAAGTATAATTTCTATACACAGTATACATTTTATTTATTTTTATTTTCATAAAATATAGAAAATAAATTTCTCTTTCTCTTTGATAACAATAATGTATACACTTTTGAAAAAAAAAGCTTTATTCATAAAATTGAAAATATATTTTTTCTATTTACTTATGTCTTTTAAATTTTTTTTTAATTTTAGAAGAATTTATATGTACTTATATATATTGATAGCAGTGGCGTCGGGCCAGGGGGGGCACGTGCCCCCCAAACATTGTTCAAAAAGTAAATTTAAAAGTGATTAGTTTTGTAACTGAGAACCCAAAAGAAAAAAACATCTTTAAATTACGTATAAGTATAGTTTAAACGTGTTATGAATAAATAAATAATTTATTTTGTCAAAATTTTTTCTGGGAGAGACCCCCGGACCCCCCCCCCCCCAACATAATAGATCACGCTATGCCACTGATTACTAGTGATAGTGGAAAATTTCCTCGAAACGATTAATATTTTTAATTTTTAATGTTTTCAATGAAAGATCATTGTAAATATTTGTAAACTAAATATGATTATTTTTTTATTAAAATAAAAATTAAAATACTAGAATTTATTTTTATAAATTAAAAATATATGTGTAGAGTTTTAAAAATAAATTTTCCTATTCGTGTGTGAATTTTGTTTATTTTTACATTATTAATTAAAATAATTTCTATTTTAAAAACAAAAAATTATTGATTGTGAATTTTGAATAATTTTTTGATAGGAAACGATTTATGTTAAGCTCTTTAATTTAAACTTTGAATTCTTATTACTATTACATCTTGATTGCAAAATTTTTTATTTTTTCTAAGCTATCATTATAATCAGTGTTGTATTGGCAGGGGAACGCGGGGGAACGACGTTCCCTTACCTTTTTTCAGCACCGGAATGCGTTCCCGTACTTTTTCATGTCCCGCAACTCCCACTTAAATCTACTGTTAGAATTTCTTTTTTATGTGTGTTCGTTAATATTTTGTATAGTAAGAAAACAAAAAATAAAAACTTATATGGAAAAAAATAGTTTGCTGAAAATAGGAATTTTTTTTGCTCACACTATGCGTTCCCTTACTTCTTATTTTACCAATACATCACTGACTATAATACTTTAAAGATAAAGTATTTAAAATTATTTAATCAAACTTTTTTTTATTATTTTATAAATATAATCATTACAATTTGTATTCTTATAATATAGTTAGTATCTTCTTAATGGAGACTATTTATATATGCTTGAATGTATATAAAATTGAATATTAAAATCCAATTTGATAAATAAAATCATTAAAGACAAAAATACAACAAAATAAAATAAATAATCTATTCCGGGGATAGAGAACCTATGGCACGCGTGCCATAAGTAGAATAACTTTTTTCAATAGAAATGAATTAAAAATGAACAATTCACATTAAAATTACAATTAATGAAATTTGAAGTACTGAATTTATTATTTATCTATTTATCTATGATGAAACACGCAAATTGTATAATTTATTACTCAAATATCGCTTGAATTCCCTATAAATATAAAGTATAAAAACATTCATGATAGATACAGTGTATACCGTTTATACTTCTATTAATATTATTGCGTGTTATTGCCGCACAAATCGCATTGTACAGAAATTTTGCAAACTTCACTTTTCATGTGACCTAGAGAACCCAAATATGACTTTTATATTTTTCATGTCTGTTTGTTTGGGAATTTGTTAAGTTATAAACTGAAATTTGATTGAGACGATTATATACAATGAAATATTACCAGAATATTCTTCTATGCTTTTATTTTAATATATACTGTAAATTTGATCAATATTTATTAAAATAAAGAAAAATTAATTTTTTTAAAATTTATATCAAGCTTAACAAAGCTTTATTTTGCCCATAGGTCGGTTGGAGAATAGTGCCAGAATTTTTCTAGAATTTAACACTGCATTGTCAAAACAAGTAAATGTAAGTGGTTTACGGTATTAAATATAAATTTCTTATTTTTTTGGTCATTATCTACAACTTAAAACTACAAACTAAATTCAATTGAAGAATTGACATACAATAAAAATAAAAAAAAAATAATAGACAATTTTTAGGAAAGATAAATTTTTACCACAAATAAATTCTAAATTTTTTAATAATCATTTTATTTTTTTTGGTATAAAGTTTAATATTTAAAATTATAACCCTTTTCTACAGGATAGTTAGAAGTTATACAAAAATATTCGTTTATATATTCAAGCTAAAGGAGTACAGGTGGTGGAAAAAAAAAATTTGTGGCACGTTAGTTATTTACAAAAGCATTTTATAATTTTGTTGTACGGACATTGAAAAAGGATCGCCATCCCTGATTTTTATTGTATATATTTATTTAAAATTTATAATCAAAATCATTATTATATATTTCATACTAACACACATACATATTTAAAATAAATAATAATTTCCACACATTTTTCAAATTTCTTTTAAAGCTAAATAAATATTAGATAATTTAGAAAATAAAGAAGAATCTAAAAAAAAAGTTTATAATTTTGTACTTTTCTTCAATAAATTTATTTAATACCTTAAATAAATCGCATAATTGAATAATAAATATTTTATATTATTTATCATTTATAGTACTAAAAAAACGAATGGGGGGCACATAGATCGTGTCAATCATTATTGATAAAAATAACATCAAAGATTGGCGATCTTATCAATCCCATAAAGTGTTGGGGGCTCGAAATGAATAGAGAATGGAATGAGAAAAACTGTTTTATCCAAGAGATATTCAATTAGATCTTAAAAAAGAATGATAAAAGAAGAATTAGAAACATTCCCCTAGAATTTGCCGATTACTTTAAGTATTATCATCGAGAACAAGATGTATAAAATTTGATGTTGATAGATTAATTAGAAGTTATATAAATTTTTTAAACTGAAAAAATAAATTAAATAATATTATTATAATGAAAGCAAATTGAAAAAAGATGATGTATTATTCAGAGATTATATATATATATTGATTAATTACAATTAAATTTTGGAAAAAATTATTTTGAAAATAAGAATTCATCATTAATTTTAAAATATTAAAATATTCTTAATTATATTTAAAATGAAAATCTATCATGAAATCAATATTTATGCTTCAGAATCCGTTGAAAATAAATTAATTGGAGTAATACAAAAGGAGTTAGTTACTAAAAGTAATTAATCGCTAATTAGTTACAATTAATTAATTATAATTCAATTATATTTCTTCTATACCTTCTAGGGATCGATTGAAATAGCTATAAAAATTTTCAAAAGTCTATCTCAATCTAAAGATGATGAAAAATCGATTTCAATTTGTCAAAAGAGCGAAAAGATACCGGGACAGACAGACGGCAAGTGAAGTTGAGAAAAACGTTATAAAAAGAAATAGAGCCTCACAATGATTTATTTTCATATAAATAATTAAAATGAAACAAAAAAAAAAGATTAAAATATAAATTAAATTGCATCCACAAAGAACGAAAAAGAATTTAAATGAAGTTTATTCATTGTGTGGACAGTAATTAACCTCCAATCCTACTAATTAATTATGAAATTTTAATAAACAGTTTCTCATATAAGCAAAATTATTTTTAAATTTACTATCTATATATAGCTAAATATCAATAGAAAGAATAAAAGGTATATACGTATATATATATATATATAAATTGTTTAATTAAATATTTATAAATCATTTCTATAAATACCATTTATTTATTTATTATACTATTGATTAATCAATTTTAGAAAAAGAAAATTGAAATATAATTGTGATCTCATTTATATCTTTACTTTATTTTTATTTAAGATTTTTATTGTGATTTAAAAAAATAATTAAAATAAATAAAAATAAAACAAATAATATAAATATAAATTTTTTTTATAAAATAACGTTTTTCTCATGGACTAAAAAGAATAAAATAATTTTTCTATAATCCTGACCATGTTTATGGATGAATTGCTTCATAATCAACAAAAAACGTTGGGCGCATTTATTTTTATTTATTTATATGAAAAAACAAGTCAAAAATTTTTGTAATAATAAAAATTTTATTAAACACATAAAATGACAAATTCTTTTATCATGCAATAATAAATTAATCTTTTATTATTTTTCACTGTAATATACTTATATTAAAGTAGGTATCGAAATTTAAAAGAATTTTTCTTAAATTTACATATTATCAATGAAATCCAAAATGGTTGATTATATTAGAAGAAATAGTTTTACTTTAATTGAATTTTTTAGATGTTATTGAGGTCTAAATATTAATTTTTATCTCAAGTTTCATTTTTTAATTATATAAGTTATACTATTTATTTATTTAAAAGACAGTTTTTAATAATATTTAATCAATTTTATCAAAATGCAATTTTATATTTATTTTCAGTGATTATTATTTAATGGTGGGGAGATGATATATTGGGAGGCGTTAGGAAGTTGGATGGAAATGGTTTAAGATATGGATGGATGGAGGAATGTGGTTGCTGCTGCCTAAGACATGAACTCGAATGTTCAGGAGAGCCAGAGCGATATATATAGATAGATTATTATTGAACTAATTTATTTATTTATTATAATTCTCTGTGGGGAACTAAAAATATTAATTTGATATTTTGAAAAAAAAAACTCGTTAAAAATATATATATATAATGAAATAAAATTAATTAATTGGATTTGTATTATTAATTGAGATACAAATTCTCTATCTATCAAAGCGAATTTTATTTGTTTATCTGATCAGGAAAACGTTTTTGTTATGTACTCGTTTATATATATATGTATATTTTAGTGAATGTATTTTTTTTTTGTTCGACCTCTGAATTTCTATTTGCTGAATGTTGGTCCTGGGCAGATCGAATGGAAAGTTTCTCCCCAAGTCGTTGGGTGCTGTCGCAGGGCTGATTCATCGCCCTTTCAATCATTCTGTTCTCTGGCAAAAAATCCCTCTTTATTCCTAGTTTCCCTTTGCATTATTAGAGATTGACAAACAGCAATGGCTCTTTCTCTCCCATTTCACCCCCCCCCCCCCCTCCCCTCTCCTACCATCCGACCATAACCCAACTAACCAATAGGTGCCATCGTTTCAACGATTCTTAATCATCGAATAAATAAATATTATCTTAATACCTAGAAAAGGGTAATCAGATCCTAATTAAATCCTTAAATGAGTACAAAAATTCATTACTTGTCTAAAATGATTTATTAATAGGAGAATCTTTCCTTTAGATCAACGGAGAATGGGCCTGAACCAGCTGGTCTCCAATTTCATCAATGGATCCTGTTTTTTTTTTTTTTCAAAATTTAACAAAAGAAATTTACACGATTTTTTTTTTAAACAGGATATAGGGAATTTAATGGACGGAAATTCTAATATATCAGAGTATTTGGACGGGAATGATCAATGACCATGGATAATTTCAAAATTCACCGCTTTAAAATAATATATTATCAACACAAAAACACTTAATATAATTAAAGTAAAAAATTAACCTCTGACTATTAAACACCCAATGAAATAAAATCACCTATCAAATCAACCTAGTGTTGTATGATCTGTACAGCGGATTATCTCATTTTGATCTTGATGTTCCAGACCCCGGAAAGAGAAATATTTCGCATACCAGATCCGAAGTCCATGAACTTAACAGACAAAACTTCTGATCACCAAGCTACCGTAGAGTAAAATATTTAAAAACTATTGATAGAGAGTTACGAATAAAAATTAGCTCCTGAAAGTTGAATAAATCTGCTTAACACGGAACACGGCTTTAAGTTGTGCACCATCCCTCCCTTTCTATTTATATTCATATTTATTAATTTTTTTATTTTAACTTTTTTTTTAGAAAAATTATAAACATATACTTATATATAAGTACTATTTAAAATAAATTAATAAATCTAGAAAATGAATAGATTATAAATATTATATATAAGAATATAATGACATTAAGGTTGGATTATTTAAAGTAAACTAGAAAAAAATAATAAAGTTGAAGTTTCATTAAAACATTGGATATCTCCTTTAAAAAAAGAAATAATTTATTTTTTAGATGAATAATTAAATTTATCCGGCATTTTTTATCGAAATCTTTCTTGATTGATTTGATTCGTCATATGTTCAAATTAAATTTATTTTCTCTTAAGTACATTGATGACAATTATATTATATATTAAGGCAGCGTTTTTCAACCTGCGGGGCGCGCCCCCCCCTGGGGGGCGCGAGACTGTTTTAACAGGACCGCGAAGGTATTAGAACCAATTTCAAGTGCCCGTATACTTTTGAAAATTTTCGATTTTTTTGCAATTTATTTCAATATGGTTCTAAAAATAAAGGTCAGATGATTTTGCGATGCTCTGAAACATTGGCCCACCCCTGTTGTTATATTATGTCAGAAATGTGCCCGACTATTGAAAAAGGAAATTAGATTATTAGAAAACTACGAATTTTGAATAATGCCCTTATACCAAATTTCACGATTCTAGCTCAAACCGTTTTTGCGTAATCTTGTCTACATACATACACACACACACACAGATATTTTTCTCAACCTTAGTGAAAATGATTCAGGAACCTTCAAAACGTATAAAAACATCAAAATCTCAACATCGAAAATTTTCGTGATCGCAATCTGGCGAGATAGTAATAAAGATAAATAAAAATAAAAATTAGTGATTTGCCTCCTTAACACGTTCCAGCCTGCATGTACCACCGGTAGCTCATGCCGCCACATCAAATAAATAGACAAATTATGGAGCCGGCGGGAATATGTTAAGCATTCGAAGAACCGAATATTATAATATCCATTTATTCGATTCTATCAAAAGTTGTAGTGGCGTTTACTCAGACGGTGTCTACAAAGTTTTCGATTCAAACCTTGAATACAGAAGGAATTGCTTTCATATAGAAATGTTTAGACAGATACAAGTCTTAGTATTCGATATGAAATGGACAAGGGTCAACTAATGCTACTCGGTCAACTACTGATACCTTTACCCTACTTACGTATTTATATAGAATAGCATTATTTTCCCTTTAGTTATATTAGCTTTTATTCAACTTTGGACAAAATATTATAAAATTTTAATTATTATTGGGATCACGAAAATTTTCGATTTCGAGATTTTGATGTTTTTATACGTTTTGAAGGTTCCTGAATCATTTTCACTAAGGGTGAGAAAAATGTCTGTGTGTGTGTGTGTGTATGTATGTAGACAAGATTACCCAAAAACGGTTTGAGCTAGAATCGTGAAATTTGGTACAAGGGCATTATTCAAAATTCGTGGTTTTCTATTAACTTTTGAGAAATGTAACTCAACCGAAAGAGAGTCATTACCTACACCCTTAAGATTTTTTCCTTTAAAGTGACCATAAAAATAAAGATATATGTTTGATAGTTTTTCACATGATTAAAAATTGTATAAAACTGTTATATATAGAATTTTAGCTTGATTGAATAGCTGAACGTACAGGAATTAATTTTTTAACACTGCAAATCACGCGCCAACACGTGACGTGGTGCCATCAACAAAGAGCCAGCCCGCGGTGGTTTAATAGTAAATATAATTTATTAATTTTATTTTATAATTTATAATTAATTAAATTTAATTTAAATATAATATATTATGTTATTTAATCCAATTTCAATTGCGAGATAGTCGAGTGGAGACACTCCAGCTTATATATTTTCTCAATTTATCTTCCTATATCTATATATATTAATAATAATATAATATTATATTCATACGTATATATTAGTAAAAATAGTATTTATTTACATATTTTGTAAATCTTAAATCGAATTAAAGATGTATTATGTATGAATTTTTGAATTTGGAAAAACAAAAATAAAAATGATGATAAATCCAAGATCAATCGATTGATTGTAATTTGTTTTGTTTTTGTTTTTTGTTTTTGTTATTTTTTTTTTTATTGTTTTTTTTTTTAATTTGCTGCAATGAGAAAATTGTTGGCACCAATTGACCTCTCGAACTCGATGCTGCTCCTCTGGGGATGTTTTGGCCCCTGTTTGGGATTAGCAAGCGTGATGGAGGAGAGGCGAACGTCGCCTGTGGAAGGGTACCATCCCCTGTGTCATACGGGCTGCTCTGCTTGGCGCACTACAACTTCAGGAGTCCCGGGCGCCACGTGCTCGCCGGGCGTGCTGGCCCGGGGATCGTCTGGCCCGGCAGCCGCCATCGCCGTCAACATCGATCCCGGTAGCGGCGGACCCCGTCCTCGGGGTCCTTGCCCTTACGGTGGCCTCCGCCCGTGCTGCGGCAACCCACCGCCCCGGGACGCTTGCTGCCAATTAGCACACCATCCTCCGTCCTCACGACCTCGTCTGCTTCGCATCCCTTCTTTCGGGAAACCCCCATTTCAAGAGTCTCCTCGGAGCATCCCGTCTCCATCTTGACATCCTCCTTTCAGCCCATTTCTTCATTCCTTTCGATGTCAATGCCGATCCTAAAATTCAAACAAAAACAAAAAGAACAGCTAAATTTGGACTGGAAGTACATCATCATCAGTCAAACTTCAACATATCTTAAGATTATATTGTTAACAATTTGATAACTGATTGACAACTTTTTTTTCCAATACTATATAAGAAACATTTTAAATTAACACGTTCCCGCCGGTTCCATAATTTGTTTATTTATTTTATGTGGCGGCATGAGCCACCGGTGGTATTTCTCTATTTTTGCTATTGCTATCTTGATAATACATATATAATTAATTTAATTAATTATTTATATAGGATGGATAGGAAGAAAATAATTGCTGAAACCAAAAACATATAGAATCACAAATATATAATAAATTGAATTATTAAATTATACCTGTAGAGTGTGATTGTCTGTTACTTTACAGCCACTTAACTTTGTTATTTTTTATTCAAATTTGTTTAATTATTATCTATTAGTATTCATTTTTTTGTATTATTACAAAATTGTTGACTTCATTGATCATATACAGAAATTCACATGGGCAAAGGGATGAGAGACTATAAATGGCCTCAATGTTTTTATTGCCCAAATATATATATCCAAAAGAATATTAATTAAAACATAAATCCCCCTTCTGATTATCAAAAATTCATAGTCGTTTCAATTTCTTCTATCTTGACATCCTCCTTTCAGCCCATTTCTTCATTTCGATGTCAATGCCGATCCTAAAATTCAAACAAAAACAAAAATAACAGCTAAATTTGGACTGGAAGTACATCATCATCAGTCAAACATTAACATATCTTAAGATTATATTGTTAACTATTTGATAAGATTGACAACTTTTTTTCCAATACTATATAAGAATGTTTTTAAACTAAAGATATATTTCTCTATTTTTGCTATTATTTCTTGATAATACATATATAATTAATTTAATTAATTATTTATATAGGATGGAAAGGAAGAAAATAATTGCTGAACCCAAAAACATATAGAATCACAAATATATAATAAATTGAATTATTAAATTATACCTGTAGATTGTAATGATCTGTTACTTTACAGCCACTTAACTCTGTTATTTTTTATTCAAATACGTTTAATTATTATCTATTAGTATTCATTTTTTTGTATTATTACAAAATTGTTGACTTCATTGATCAAATACAGAAATTCACATGGGCAAAGGGATGAGAGACTATAAATGGCCTCAATGTTTTTATTGCCCAAATATATATATATCTAAAAGAATATTAATTAAAACATAGATCCCCCTTCTGATTATCAAAAATTCATACTCGTTTCAATTTCTTCTATATGTTTTATTTTAATTTTATAATTATTTTTATATAATAATCAAATAATTATTAATAATTTTTATAAAATGATAAATAAAAGTGTTAATAATGATTTATTTGTTCATCTATTGAAAAGATTTAGCTTAGAGATTTTTATTTTTATTTTATATATATATACATTGAAAAATGGGAATATTTCATATCTGGATTAGAAAAGTATAAAATTATATATATTAAATCATATAGAATTAATTCGATTGATAAAAACGATAAATAAATAAAAAATAAAATAAAATAAAAAATTAATTCTCTCAAGTGTCCCACATTTTTGCTGTTTTGACGGAAAAGTTTGTGACATTCATGTTTTATAAATATTCTTTCATAGCCTCTCAAATAAAAATGAATAAATAATAATAATAAATTAAAATTTTTATATTATTATATTAAATGTTGTTTATAAAAAATATCATGAATTTATTTAGTTGTTTATGTATTATTTTGATTGAGAATTCTCAGTTAATTAGAAAAGATATTTAAATAATTCTGTTTTTTAGATTCTCTCTTGTTGATGTAGAATTTAATTATAAAATGCCATTTTTTTTTATTTTTATTTTTTTTTATATTTACTGCTAAATTCATAAACAATCTCTATACCAATTTAAATTTTTTTATGATGTTATATATATATATATATATATATATATATAACAAGGTGAGAGGTTAGCGAAGCTGGCTCACATTCTCGTGGTCCCGGGTTCAAGTCCCGGGCCTAGCTGGGGTCTATGGGACGGAGTCAACCCAACCTCCCGGATCAAAATTGGGAATGCTACTTGATAGCGCCTCCGATCAAGAAAATCAAGGTAAAGGTTGGTGGGACCCGTTCTACGGATCATAGGACACCTCATTGATAGAAACGGTTTGATAGTCGTCGCCCTTGCGTAGAAAATTTTAAGTCAGAGTTTTTTTGTTTATATATATATATATGTTTGTTCGTTTAGGTTTCCATAAGAGTTTTTATTATTATTATAAATTATTTCCGGATTATTTTCACGTTTAATTGTGAGATTTGGGACTCTACGTTTTGCTGCCCATTTTAGCGCCATTTTCAAGGAAGTTTATTTAGACTAAGACCCAGAATGCCAAAAAGAATCCTAAAAAAATTTTTTCTAAATAAACTTTCTTCAAAATGGCTTTGGATCTCGACGTTTCGGTGCCTATTTGTTTACCGTTTTCAAGAGAATCTTGAAAAGGGAATTTTAGAAATCTAAATCTGTTTGGTCACAATTGTCATAGGTGTTGTTTTGAGTTGAAGTGACGGTTAAGGTTTGATTTACTATGTTTGAATTCTAGAATTATCGAATTCTATTAATACTACCAAATGTAGTTTGAGTGAACCTGTGCCTGAAAAATTATATTACATATATGTATTTTTTGAATAATTTTATTAACTTTTAAGATCTACGCGTTTATTTTATTAAGTCATTGAATTTATTAGAATTTAGTTCTTAAATCCAAATCCTAAATGAAATTCGCTAGGCTCGATACCTCGATTCGAGTATAGTGGGCCAGGATTATATTATTACTAACAATAAGATACGATCCTGGTCATATAAATGCATTATAATAGAAAATTGGGTAATTGTTCAGATTAGTTGTCATGTCATGGATTTGGATAAAACTTTACCAGTGGGTTCCTTTTTTAACTCCAAAGAAACTTTCCTTATGCAATATTTTTCGATTTCTTTTAGTTTACGAGATAAATAAAGAATTTTTAATTTTGACAGATTAGCTGGTTATGAACATCGAAATGTGCAGCTATTAAGTGACGTTTTATTGACTAATTCATTTATTATTAAAAAAATTTACTAATTTTTGGTTTTTTTCGGTTCGGTTTGATATAGGGAAATTATTTAATTAATTAATTTTTTAATTTTTCTATATCTAATCCGAACTGATAAAAACAACAGAAAATTAGTGGAGCCATCTGCTGGTCAAATTAATAAAAAATGGTAGCTAAATAAATTATTAATGAATATATATGCAAATTTTAATAATTTTTATCCCTTTAAATAGAAGCGACCATGAAAAATAGCATAAGGAAAGTTTCTTTGGAATTAACAAAGTATCCACTGGTAAAGTTTTATCCAAATCCATGACATAACAAATAATCTCAAATTTTTTTTATGATATTGGGTTTATTTTGCAGTTTATTCGTACATATAATGATATAAATGTTTAAATAACGATTCTATAAAAAAATTACTAGTTATAAATTTAGATTATTCCACATTATGAGAATCAGATAGAGAGGAATTTTTATTTTGGATATTTAAATTTATTTTATGATTCCAAATAAATAAATAAATAAATAAAATAAATAAATAAAATATAAAACAAATAAAAAATGGTAATTTCATACTGGTAATTTTAAAAAACAATTTTCAATTATTAGTAATTTATCATTTATTTCTAATTAGTTAGTTATCAATCGAAGTGTTTACTTATACTAAATATATATATATATATATATATATATATGGTGAAAAGTTTCCGGCATGTTTTTAAATTTTTTTTTTGGCTTTATTTTTCAACATTCAAGATAGCTGAGAGCTGTACGATGTCAGCTGAACGTGTGCGAAATATTTTGCACACCATTTGAACATGGAAAGCTGTGTGCAACGTGGGTGCCGCGTTTGCTAACGTTAGACCAAAAACTGCTTCGAAAAACCATTTGGCGCTGTAGGCGTAATCCAAAGGATTTTTTGCGTCGATTCATAATTAAATTAAATTAAATTAATTAATTAATTAAATTAATTAGAGCACCGTTATGAGAAATGTATGATGGAGATTATGTTGAAAAATATAGCAAAAAAAAAAATATAAAAACATCGTTTTTCTTGGTCAGGCCGGAAACTTTTCACCCCACCCTCGTATATATATAAATGGAGAAATAATAATTTATCGGTGTTAGTTACGTTGAGTATGAATTTTACTATAAAATGTTATTGAGGTGATGAATTTCCTATATTAAATTCATTATCAAAGGTCATATTACCATTCCAATAGATAATTTGATAATTTCAATTTGATAATAAATCATTATCAAAGGGAAGCTGCTTAAGTGTTCTTTTGTTTCTATGGAATCCATGTTGATTTAATAACCAATATTGCCAAATTTCTGGGAATAACGTAAATTTGGATGTTATTTTTTTGATACTGGAATTATAGTCTTGTCGATATTAAAGGGTTTAAAAGGGGGAATGAAAAGATAAAAATTTCATTTATTGAATTTTCTTACTCGATCGATCGTTCCTTTGAAAAATTCAGAAGGATTTTCATTTGAATTTCTATTCTAGCAGGAGGCTGTAGTCGAGTGACTGGGAATCTGCTGGGGCGGAGCTTGGAAAACTCCAACATCCAACGAATTAATGAAAATTACAACTTATATAAATATCGATGATTGCTAAGACTTTATTCCAGATGTAGCCGAATCAATTTATTTTATTTATTTATTTGTTTGTTTGTTTTTGGCGTGTGTTTGTCTGGGAATGGTAGATAAAATAATTATTAACGATGGAGGGTTGTTAAGTAAAGGGGTGGTATGGAACGTGTGTATAGGGGGGTAGGGGCATGGAGGGAGGGAGGGGGTGGCACTGAGTCCGGAGGCTGCAATTGCTTTTTGTCTCCCCGTGGTAAAGTTTATACCGTAGTTGTTCGCAATGCGGTTGTATTTTTAGGCGGTCTTTCTTGCTCGGTTGATGAGCCATTCACTCCGCCAGGAAATAACCGGATCGATGCATTTAAACCCGGGCAAAAATAAGAGCCTTTGGCAGGGCTGGACCTTCCAGGTCCCCATGAACATTACGCCAGATCGATACCGAAACGCCTGCCAGCAGCATTGGCACTGCAACGACTTTTATTAAAATTCAGCTGTCTCCGTGCTATTCATTCCGAATCGATCATTGAAAAGAAATGAAAATTATTATGAAAGTCGAGAAATCAAAATAGTCTCTCTTAGTCAACTTTGGATACATTTCGGTATTCATTGAATTGTTTGTCTATTTATCAATGAAATTGTTTAGTTGAAAGGCGCCATTGGGTGTGTGGGTAGCGAACCTGCCTCACATTCACATGGTCTCGGGTTCAAGTCCCGGGCCTGGCAAGGGAATTTCCCTAACTGGGGTCTATGGGACGGAGTCAACCCAGCCTCCGGGAACAACATTGGGGAAAAGCTACTGGATAGCGCCTCCGATCAAGAAAATGAGAGGAACCGTTCTACTGATCATAGGACACCTCATTGACATTACCGGCTTGATAGGCGTTGTCCTTGCGTAGGACGTACAAAGTCAGAGGTTTTTTTTTTATTGTTTAGTTGAATTTTGAAAAAACGGGGGAATCTACCTGAGAAGTGGATGGAATTGAATTTGCTGTTAGGATGTTTTTTTGTAGGAGTAAAATTGATCAAGGACAATTTGTGGTGGAAGTTAATTAATGGCACTAATGGCCCTTATAAGTGGTGTACCTTTTGGAAAATGAACTATAATAATAACTTATTAAAGTTAAATTACGCTTTATTTAAATTTGACTTTGAAAGGAGGGTCCAACAGGATTTTTGTATTAAAAATGAATTTGATAAATAAATATTTTAAATTTTTTTATTGTGAATTTTAATCAATAAAAATACTATGTATATTTTGTCTGCAAATTAGTATAAGCCTTAGGACATGTGAAGAGAGAGGAGGAGGGATGATGAAAGTTATTCAAATCCACAAGAATAATTATTTTAAGATAGATAATTAATAAATAATTAATTTAGGGTTGAACAATTAATATAATTTTAAATCAACTGAAGAATTGAATTGAATTAAAGAACTGAATTTATGTTTATATATATATATATATATATATTTCATTAAATAAATAATATAGGTATAGTCGTACTATAATTATCCTATTCAAAAATAGAAAGTTTTCACCCTTGTATAAGTTATATCGATTTTCATTTTTTTTTTTCAAATAATAAAATAAAATTTATCTAAAACAAATATTTATTTCTAAAACAGTAATCTCAAAAAACAATAAATAAATATTTATTAAAAAACTTTTTTATTATTTATACGAAAGGCAGGTCAATAAGTCCGTGATTTTTTGAATTTCGCGTCTATTAAATGAAATGACAACAATGCAACAACTATCAGCTGACCCCTGTACAAATTTGAAACAGCGGGGTCTTCTAGTTTTTGTTTGACATCCATTAATAGCAGACTACCTCGGAATTGAAGAAGTAAATGGAAAAAAGTGAATTTAAATGTGTGAAAATCCATAAATTGAGATAGGAATTGCTCTCTCATCCGCCCTATTCTCCGGATTTAGCCCCGAGTGACTATTTCTTGTTTTCAAACCTGGAGAAATCGCTCGGCAGAAAGAGATTGGACTCCAAAGATGAAAATATCTCACAAACAAATCTATTTTGATGTCCTCGATAAATCTTATTTTTTTATAATAGATTAAAAAAAATCGGAGCAACGTTGGACGAAGTGTATTTAGCTCAAAGGAGACTACGTTAAAAAATAAAATATTTTTTTATCCAAAAACCTGTGTTTCATTTTAAAAACACACGGGCTTACTGACCTGCCCTCGTCTGTAAAACAATTTGATTATAAATTGAGTATTTCTATTTGTTAAATAAATTAATAATTTGAAATTACCAAAATTCATACAATTCACCTTTAAATATTCATTTATAATATATATATAAAACTAAAATTAATAATAATACTTTTTTAATTAATTAAATAATTAAAATAATAATAAAAATTAATTCATGGATGGAAAAATGATATAATAATTTTATTTTTTGTTTACGTTATGTTTGTTATTTTCTTTCCTTTCAATGGATTCCATGAAATCCTTTGATAATTTTTTAGTTCGTCTGTTGGATACGACTTATATAAAAGCCAAATATCGATTTAGTCTCGCCTCAGCCTTTTTACGACTCGTAGGAAACCTTGCAGCAAATCCGAGGGGCTGCTCACGCTGCAGGAAAATCCATTCAAGCTAATCACTCCAATGAATTCCGCTTTGCTATTTTAAAATTTATAATTTTCTAATTAAAAATGATACTGATTACATTAGAGTGCATCTCACTTATATACATATATATATAGATATATATTATATTATCTTATTATACTAGCAAAAATTGTATATATATTTGTATTTTTGAAATATTTAATATTTAAGGATTTTTTTTTTTGAAATTCACATCATAGATAAATTTTATAAAGAAAAATCGATCTGTATTGGTTTCAGCTTCGGGAAAAATCATTTTTATTAGTTTTTTCTTGATTTAAAATAGAAAATTTAAATGACGCCAGTAACTACGTCAGATAGTATACTTCTTTAAATACAAAATATAAATATAAATAAACTCAAATTACGAAATATATATTATGTTTTAGCCACAGGCCATACTTTTCTGTTTTTGAGTGCATTTGAAGGGTGTACAATTTTTTTTTAATTTATGTTCTTTTAAATTATTTAAACGGCGGCTAGGTGAACCAGGTACTTAATATTACCAGCCAAACCCGATAATAAGGAATAATTTTTTTTAATGACCGACGGCGGCTAGGTGAACCAGGTAAATTTTTAATATTTGAAGTTTTATTATAATATTATTCTATTAAAAATGGCGTGTCAGTATCTCTTATTTAAACAAACAATATTAATGAGATGAATTATTTTAAGCTTGTTGAAGGGACTTATCTATAAAAGAGCAATCTCGGGCTTAAATGTAAAAAACAAATAAATATTTTAGAAAATGATTATAGCAAGCGAGTTGCAACAAGGAATGCAAATATTTTTTGTCTAAAACTATGGATGTAGCTTTAAAGGAGCTGAACTTTATTTGTACACTAAACAAAAGTAATATTAATAAATAATATATATATATATATATATTAATAAAGGGTGACCATATTTTGAAAACACCAAACCGGGACATTTTACCTTTTTGTTTTTTTTTTAAATTTTGAAAAAAAGTACGAAATATCCTAAATCAGTTTTTTCCAACCTGTGGGGCCCCCCCTGGGGGGGCGAGAAGGTATTAGTACCAAACTCAAGTGCCGGCAAAATTTTGAAAATTTTCGAATTTTTTACAATATTTTTCAATATGATTCTTAAAATGTTTAAAAAACGGGACAATAGGCTGCCCCGAAAACTTTTTTGAGACGCCGGGACAGAGCATCTAAAAACGGGACAATCTCGGAAAAACGGGACGTTTGGTCACCCTAAATAAAGGTAATAAAATATTATTTACATATTTATCCATTTAAATTAAATTATTGTATTTTTTAAACTCTTAAACGGTTGTTTTACACTCATTTATATTAATACATAAATATATATGTATATTTATATACAAAAAAAACTCAAAAAAATCCTGAGGTGTCTGGTCGAGTGAATTTAAATGGATATAAAAAAAGAGTGTAAATAATAATAAAAAATTCACCAACAAATATTGAACAAAAAAAAAGTTTTATTTCAATTTCATAAATATTTATTTAGGATTTATTAACTTCAGATTTGTATTTGCTTTGTTGGAAAATATACTATCATTTCACTTGAATTGAAACTTTCAATCATAATACCTTCTATTGATAGAAAATAATTAATGGAATATTATATATATATATATAAATTATACTATTAACCTTTATGCATTTAAAACTTTGCTAATTCCTCAATCAACCTACAAAGTTTGTCGTTTCTCGAAACTAGTACAATTTAATCATAATAGTATATAATCAAATTATCTCAATCAAGTTGATTATTAAACTATTATATATAATTAAAACATTAAAATATGAAATAAAAATGTGTATTGGAAAAAAGAAAAAAATGAAATAAATTCAGACCTGTTGCGGACATTTTTCTACGTTTAAAATAAAAATAAAAATAATTAATTAAAATGAATCAAATTTATTGTTTAATGTATCATTATGGTTATTATTATTACATAATTTTTTTTTTTATTTTCTATTTAATTATTTTATTTCTCTAATTTATTCTATTTCACTAAAAACGTTTGAAACATGTCCGCAACAGGACTACACATGTAAAAGCTATTTTGGTAATTTTAGTAATAATTACAATATATATATATATATAGTACCGGGTTGACCGAGCCGCCGATCGTTACTTTAAAAAAATTATTCTTTTAGAACTTTGAATATTTAAAATTAAGATTATTATTTAAAATAAATAAACGTCAAAATATATGAAACAATTTCAAATCATTTAAAAGAACATAAATTTAAAAAAAATAGTCATAAAACATACAACCCTTAAACGTACGTATTAATGCACTAAAAGACAGAAAAGTATGGCCTGTGGATATAACATACGGTGACCAAACGTCCCGTCTTTAGGTGCTCTGTCCCGGCGTCCCGAAAAAAGTCTTCAGGACAGCCTATTGTCCCGTTTTTTTTTAAATATTTAGGACATTTCGTACTTTTTTTTCAAAATTTTTTCAATTTGGTTCTGAAAAAAAAAGATAAACCGTTTGTCCCGGTTTGGTGTTTTCACCCTATATAACATAATATATATTTCTTAATTTGATAACAAACAAAAATAAATATTTTTAATTTTATTTTATTTATAATATTTTGTATTTAAGGAAGCGCTGCCTGACGTAGTTGCTGACGTCATTTAAATATATTATTTTAAATTAAGAAAAAACTAACAAAGATGATTTGTCCCGAGGCTGAAACCAATACAGATCGATTTTTCTTTATAAAATTTATAAATTTATAAATGTGAATTTCAAAAAAATCATTCGAGCGGATATTTCAAAATTACAAAAATATATACATATATATATTCAATTTTTGCTAGTATAATAAGATAAGATAAATAAAAATAAATCAGTTTGAGTAATGTGATTCAGAAGCCATCTAAAATAAAAACATCAAGGAATGCTAGGAAGCATTACTATCAACGAACTTTTATTCATATTTATCTCAAAATTGCATAAATAATTCCAATTTATATGACCTTAATAATTACTAATATTTTGTTATTAATTATTAATTAATATCTTTAATTTACTTTCTTAATATTCCCGGTAATTTTCTTAATGTTCCTGGGAATTTTTCCAATGTTTCCGGATATACTCCCAATGTTCCCGGGAATTTCCCTAATTTTCCCGGGCATTTTTTTAATGTTTACAATAATGTCAAAACATTTTTTCTTTACAATTTTACATTATAATAACACTAATTACAGTAGTTATTATAATATATGGGAAATTTTCAACTTGGACCGCCGATTGGACCATGTTCCCAACCGAATTTTAAAAAACCAAAACCACTTTACATTTACACTTTTTTAAGCTCTACTCAAAACTAAAATCAAAATTTAACAAATCGAAAATTTTTGGCGACAGACACACAGACATAGAGATTCGTTGAAAATCTCGCTTTTATTAAATTTTAGAATTTAAAAAATAAATATTTTTTTGTGGTTTGTTTATTATATTTATATATTTATTTTTATTTTATTTTATCCTTCATATTGTCAAATATACTTATATTTACACCATTTGTTATTCATATCCAAACTATTTCAAATTTTCTCGTTATTTAAAAAAAAATATTGTTTTTGTAATTATTGATCAATTTTATTAATGATTAATTATATATGATTATTTATTGTGTATAGAATAGGAAGGAGACAGTGGAGGGAGATTTTACGAGCTTTGTTCGTTTCCCTTGTAATCAATAAAATATTGGTCATTGGAAGTTGTCTTAGTTTAGATACTCACTCACTCTCGATTGAAGAGGGTTTCTTTTTAAGGGTTGAATGACATATTTGCTGAGAAACGGATGCCTTGCCTGCAGGGTATCATTTCTGTTGCCTTTCGATTTCAATCAATCAATGACGATCACCAATAATGGGAACATCCAAAGATTAAGATTTGATTCAATTATCTAAAAGTAGAACAGGGAAGGGGTGAAATTTATACAATAAACCCCAAAAAAACAATATAATAAAATTAACCGACTCAACTTTCTTTATATAGATAAAAGAAATAAAAGATAATTTCTTTCTATCTGAGTTTATTTATTATTTAAAGAAAGGAAAACTACAGCCATTATTCGTTCTGATTGGATCAAATGATAAATTATATCTTTTAATATTTAGTATTGGATTTGTATGCAAATATGAAATGCAATGCTATTTTCAAAAAAAAAAAACACGTTAAATTTGGGCAAATAATAAAAAGTGTATATTCCCCTTTCTTTCGAGTAATTTTTGGATACCATGCTTTTCAACAAGCGTCATGAAATTTTTTTAAATCTTAAAATGAACTAAAACGCTACTTAAAAATTGATGAGACTTATTGCCTAAATAAACCGAAAAGGTTTTAATACGTATCTTAAAATCTGGAGCATGCTCATCATAATCTTCTTTAAGTAATCGATAGGTGATTCAGTAGAAAATCACTTCAAATTAAAATTAGCTGGAGTGTCTCCACTCGACTTTCTCGCAATTGGAATTGGATTAAATAACATAAGATATTATATTTAAATTAAATTTAATTAATTATAAATTATAAAATAAAATTAATAATAAATATTTTTTAAACCAGCGCATGTTTGGCTCTTTGTTGATGGCACCACGTCACGTGTTGGCGCGTGATTTGCAGTATCAAAAAATTAATTCCGGTACATTCAGCGATTCAATCAAGCTAAAATTCTATATATAGCAGTTTTATACAATTTTTAATCATGTAAAAAACTATCAAACATATATCTTTATTTTTATGGACACTTTAAAGGAAGAAAATCTTAACGTTGTAGGTAATGACCCTCTTCAGGTTGGGCTACATTTCCCAAAAGTTAATAGAAAACCACGAATTTTGAATAATGCCCTTGTACCAAATTTCACGATTCTAGCTCAAACCGTTTTTGGGTAATCTTGTCTACATACATACACACACACACACACACAGACATTTTTCTCATCCTTAGTGAAAATGATTCAGGAACCTTCAAAACGTATAAAAACATCAAAATCTCAAATTCGAAAATTTTAGTGATCGCAATACTATCTCTGGCGAGATAGTAAAAAACACAGGGGTTGGCAAACTACGACCCGCGAATAAATATTGTCATTTTTTATGCAAATGCAAAAAGAAATTTCCATATTTCAAAATCCATTTGAGTGTACGATTAACAAACTTCCGTCAGAACTTCAGTTGGAAGTCATTGATCTGCAAAATGATGACACACTAAAAACGAAGTTCAAAGGCACATGAATCTAACAAAATTCTATGAATATTTTTCCGAGAATGAATACGGTCAATTAAAATCATATGCACGAGGGGTTTTTTCTGTATTTGGAAATACATACCAATGTTAAAAGACATTTTTGAAAATGAAGTATACAAAATCGCAATACAGATCATTATTAACAGATGACCATTTGCAAACAATTTTAATTATAGGAAGTACTAACTTTGTACCCAATTATGATGAAATAATATCACAAAAAAAATTTCATTCATCACATTAATTTCAAAATCTTTATTAATTAAAAATTTTTATTTTATTAGATTTTATTAGATTGTTAAGACAGTAAAATATATATTCTAACATGTCTCGCCTCAGAACTTTAAAATTTTTAAAATTTTTGGCCATTTTCTAAAAAAGTCTGCCGTACCCTGGTTTAACACATTGAATAAATAAATTAAAATGAAAGCATTTATTCTACTCTTCACGTATGATCGTTGACAACTATAGGGCATATAGGTAAAATTTTATTTTCCATACAGAATTGGCATCATTGTCTCCAATATTCACATCATACTTGTACACCACGTATACTAAGATATATGAAATTATGATTTATTCGGGAAATTGAATATGAATAATCTTAAAAAACTGTGCTTATTTATTTATATGTCTATGTGGCGGTATGATCTTCAAAGGCCTTGGTCTCGAGAACCACATTTCTTCAACTTTCCCCTCTATTCGGAGCCACCTTCTTTCATTTCCTATCAAATAGAAGAAGAATGAAATCAATGTGTCATGGCGGAAAATAACGATCTTGCATGACCTCTAAACATCTCTAAACATAGTTATGGTCATTAAATTGAAGAGATTGCAATGGGTGGGACACGTGTCTAGAATGGGAAGCAAAAAACTTGTTTTTGGGGAATCTGATTTTGAAGTGACTGGCTTGTAGACCAAATCGCGGAGGACAGACAATATCAACTGGAATGAGAGTTGGGAGAGAATGGAAGTTGGATGGTGCTGGATCAAGATAGGAATTATTGGATGAATGTGGTTAACGCAGACAAGAACTATTCAGATAGATATACATTTTTTAATTTGAAAGTATATTTTTAGGTGACTATCTTAAATTTAAAGAGTGTAAAGAGAAATCCATTGAAGAGATTGCAATGGGTGGGACACATGTCTAGAATGGGAAGCAAAAAACTTGTTTTTGGGAATCTGATTTTGAAGTTACCGGCTTGTAGACCAAATCGCGGTGGACAGACAATACCAAATGGAATGAGAGTTGGGAAAGAATGGAAGTTGGATGGTGCTGGATCAAGATAAGAATTATTGGATGATTGTGGTTAATGCAGTCAAGAACAATTCAAATAGACATACATTTTTTAATTTGAAAGTTTATTTTTAGGTGACTATCCTAAATTAAAAGAGTGTAAGGACTGGAAAAAGATAATTGTCTTCGTTTTTAATTATTAATCTAAAAAAATTGGCCAATTTTTATAAAAAGTTACTGATTTCTCTTTGATTTCAAATAGACCTTGGATGTTGTTTGAACTATTTGATGTTCCAATTTCATTAAATTTAATCAAATTATAGTTCATTGAAGAAGAACGTGCCAGGATCAATTCGATGTAAGATGATAACCTCTCAAGAATATTAAAAAAAAAACGACAAAGCAAAGTCTATAAAGATATAAAACAAACGAGCCAATGGAGGTGAAGGAATATAAAACAAAACAAAAAACAACTGCTAGGATATGAGATGAATTAGCTGAGATCGGATAAAGTAACAGGAGGAGAGAATGAATCAATAAGTACGAAGATTCAGAGCAAAGTACTTTACGTCTTAAATGGGACGGTAATGGAAGATAATCGATTGATGGCTTAAAGAATAGATGAAGAAAATAAATAATGAAAAAAAAGTGGTTTGCAAACCAACATGGATACGAGGCGAGTGTACACGAGCTACTATTTTACCAAATTTAAGGTTAAAATGATTGAAAATGTTAATTAAATAAAAGAAATAATATTAAAAGAAATTTAAAGTCAATGCCTACTTAAATTAACAAAGAAAAATATTTTGTTACTTTTTAGTAAATAAGTATATTTAAATTAATAAAAATATGTATACGAGTTTTGTTCAAAAGAAAAGGTGAATTTTTAATTATTTCGAAAAATATTTATTTATTCATCAATATCCATTTTGTCTCCTTCAAAGTAATTCCCCTCATATATAATGCACTTATGCCAACGCTTCTTCCAATAATCGAAGCACTTCTGAAATGCGGTTTTTGATATGGCCATCAGCTCGTTCTTCGATTCCGACTTTATCTCATCCATTGTGGCAAAACGCTTTCCTTTCATTGGTCTCTTCAGTTTTGGGAATAGGAAAAAGTCACAGGGAGCCAAATCCGGTGAATACGGTGGTTGAGGCATGATTACGGTGTTGTTTTTGGCCAAAAAATCATGAACAATGTGTGAGCTGTTGCATTATCTTAATGCAGAATCCATGATTTGTTTTTCCACAATTCCGATCGTTTGAGCTGTATTGCTTCACGCAAACGTTGCATAACTTCCTTGTAGTATTCCTTATTAACAATACGACCTATTGGCAAAAACTCATGATGCACCACGCCATTGTAATCGAAGAAAACAGTAAGCAAATCCTCATCGTCATCAACATCTTCTCGGCTTACTGTAAAGCACTTGTACCACTTATAAACATTTTTTTGAGACAAAGTAAACTCGCTGAATACCACAGTCAACATTTTAAGTGCGTTGGAGCACTTAATTCTGTTTTTAACGCAAAATTTAATACAGATTCTTTGATCCATTTTTTTAAGTAAAAAGTCGAAGAACACACAAAAACATGAACTTTTCAAGTTGTCAAAAATAAACTACTAATCCAAAATGGCTGATAATGTCAACATATGAGAAACATATGTGTGCCAACAAAACAAAAAAATTTCTATAATCGAATGTACCCAGCCCGCGAAAATTCAAAATTCAACTTTTACATTCACGTATTACATAGAATAGAACTGGTAATATAGAAAGAGAATTTTCTTGTATTACTAATTGAGCTACAATTTGTGGATTTCAATTTCTTTACAAACTCTGCTAGAACTCTATTTATACAATTAAAATTTTTTTGAAAATAAATTTAAAAAATTGGACTACTTATATGAGATTTGATCCGAAGGCTTGGCGATTCTAAGTTGACGCTCTACCAAATGTGTATGACTTCTCTCCCATAGAAAAGTAAAATGAATTAAATTTAATTAATAAATTAATGATTGAAAAAAATTGTATTAACATCAATGGTCATCCAATACAATTTTATAAAATGTATTTGAACTTGACTGGAAAAATAAAAAGTATTTTATTAACGACTAGCTGATCAGAGCGCCTTCGGCGCTCTTCACACCTAGACGGGGGCTCCGCCCCCTGTACCCCCCCCCCCCGAGTGTCCCTATTCTGAGCTATAACCATCTAACTCCTACCCTATCCTATCTCTCTCACGTTCCTTCCTACATTGTCCACCCTGTTCACAATTGGTCTTCCAAACGGACGTTTTCCAATCGAACTCCCACCAATATATTTTCCTCTCCCATGCTAGCCATGTGCCCTGTCGGCCCCAGCTTTCTCTATTTTATGACCTATAATTTAATAATTTTGATCCCCTTTGATATTAATTTCCCGATTGCAACCTCGATTTAAATTCTTTGCAAATATTATTCTCTCTGATACTAATTATTTTGTCTTATCACTATTAATTTCAAACCCCATCAATTTTCCTGCCTCGATTAATTTTTTATGCTACTTTAAATGTTATTAATTTATTTAAAAAAAAATCAGAGTAAACAAAATAAAAATAAAATATAAAATTAGCATAACACTAAACTACTATAAAAATATATTATATATTAAAATCTTACGTGAAAATCCAATTATGAGATCAAATTTTCTTAATTAAAATAATTTACTCACATAATCTTAAAAATTAATAGTATTAAATTATAGCCGTAATGTGAATGTTTTCAAAGTTTAAAAGGCCAATAAGATCAATTGAGATATTGTAAATATCAATAGATATATAAAAAGATTTTTATCTGCACATTGCTCAGAATTTAAATTACCGCCAAATTATCGCCACCAGCGCCTCTATCATCTAGTATGGTAACTAAACTATTTTTAATTAATATTCTTTATAATTTCTTTAAAATTTTTCTAATTAAAAAATCGAAAATCGGGCTTCGAGGTCTGGTGGCCAGCCCCTTTGTGCTTCCGTGTAAAAAATTCCAGGTCCCTGCGTGCGATAGTTTTTGCTGGAGAGCTCGGTCAAACAAAAACACAAACAAACAAACAGACACATTACACTTGCTTTTATTATTATAGATTGAAAATTTGTATAAGAAAATATATATTTTATATATAAATAAAATACATAAATATATATTTTGGGGAAGTATGAACTACTAGTATAAATTGAAAAATGAGAGAAAATTATGTAGATTCTATATCAGTTACATTTTTTTTTTTTTTTTTTTTTGAAAAGATTATTTTAATTTGAAAAATAAAACATGACAGATAACATTCAAAAGGGTTAAATTTTGGGCTCATGACAGACTACTGGGAATAGAAATAAATATAAGGTTTCATGTCATAATACGAGTGTAATTTATTAAATAATTTTATATGTTATATTAATAAATATTTTTTATGAAGTTCGTATTTCAGTATATACATATATTGTTAATAAAATTTTTTGAAAATATAGAATTTAATAAGTAATATAAAGATTAATAAAATAATAACAATGAAAATAATTATGTAATAATTTTAATAATAATGTAACTTTTAGAAATAGATATATAGTAATATAATATTATTTTAATTTATATAATATTCTTAATTTTTAAGAATTAAAAAAAAAAATTAAATAAAAATTTTATTGGAAAAGATATTAAAAACTACTTTTAGAAATTTTAGAAGTTTTTTTATTAAATGAGGCGCCACAGGGTGTGATGGCTAGCGTCGCTGACTCACATTCTCGAGGTCCTGGGATCAAGTCCCGGGTCTGCCAAGGGAATTTCTCTAGGTGGGGGTCTATGGGATGGAGTCAACCCAGCCTCCGGGATCAACATTGGGAAGCTACTTGATAAAAAGTAGCGCCTCCGATCAAGAAAATCAAGGTAAAGGTTGATAGGACCCGTTCTACTGATCATAGGACACCTCATTAATATAACCGACTTGATAGGCGTTGTCCTTGCGTAGGACGTACAAAAGTCAGAGGTTTATTTTTTATTAAATGAGATACTTTCCTACAATTTTGAAGTAGGATTATTAAAAACAAAATAGAATAAAATAATGAAATGATTTTAAATCTTTAAATAATAAATAAATAAATAATAGATAATAATAGTTAGATAGAATAAATTAAAAATTAAAAAATATAAAAGTTAGTAAAAATAATATTTAATTGATATATCTCCTTTATGTGCATTTCGGTACTTACACCACTATCAGAAGCATTCTCAGCCGAAATGCGCATAAAGCGAATATGTTAACAAAATTGAAACTTCACCAAGTGATTAATTAAAAATTTTTATTATTAACTTTTAGTTAATTATTATTTTATTAATTATTAATTACGTTTATTTTAATTAATTTAAATTGAATCTACATGATTTATTATTAAAATGTTTCAATAAATGTCTTCGGAAAAAATGTATTAATTCATAAAATTTAAATGTATTTTTAATGTCAACTAACCGAAATATTGTATTATTATATAAAAAGTTCAAAATATCAAATTTATATACATATGTACATTATGCCCTTCTTTCCAATCTTTAAAATAAAATTGAAAAATATAGAAATATGAAATTTTGGATATTTTAATTGTACACATTTGTCTAGAATAAAAATTTATTTTTATATTAAAGAATTATATAATAATTTAAAAAAAATATTTTGATACAATTAAAATTAAAATAAATAAGTTGACCTGTGGCCAGGTCCGAACCGACCGACGGTTTGAAGTAAATTAATTTCCAGCTACAGAAACAATTTCAAATAATTTTAATATATCTATTAATGTAATAAAAAATAGATAGGCATACATAAATAATAAATATAAACATTTTTAATTTTATTTTATTTATAATATATATGTAAGACGAGGCTGTGACGTCATGAATGGCTGAATGACGTCATATAATTTTAAATCAAGAAAAAACTAATAAAAATGATTTTCTCGAGGATAAAACCAATACAAAGTGCATGATTCGTGGTGATATGTAAAAAATCTCCTCATGTTAAATTTGGTGTGAAAATAACCCTTCCCTTCCTATCGTCGATCGCTAATACTACCACTTCCGGTTTCCAGATTTGCACCAAAAGTTGATCAATTCATCCCACTGATACATTAAGTAAATATACCAAATTTCATCAAAATCCGTTCAGCCGTTCAGGCTGTACAGACGGACAGACGGACGGACAGACATCATGCTAAAAATACTTTTTTCTGTTAAGAAAATGCATGATTCGTGGAGATATGTAAAAATCTCCACATGTGAAATTTGGTGTGAAAACAATACCTCCCTTACTATCGTCGGTCGGTAAAAAGGTAAGTCATATATATAATATAGTAACAATATAATTTTTCAATGATCCAACTTATTATAATTATAATAAAAAGATTCTTTAATATTTTTTTAAATTTTATTAAATTTAATTAATTAATTAATTTAATTAATTAATTAATTAAGTGTGAGAGAAAAAAAAACAACCGTCATTATTAAACCATATCTAATTTAAAATTTCAAAAAGAATATTTAAATTGAATCATTCATTGTATATTAAATAAGTATAAAAAAAAACAAAAGGAAAAAAAGATGTTTAATTCACTTCCTACAGACCGAACTCAAGTCTTTAGAGATTTATTAGGTGGGAGCTACAATTATGAATTATTAACAATGGGTGTTAAGCCGATCAATTCTATATATATATATATATATATATATATATATATATATATATAATACATATAAAGTTAATGTCCAAATTATCTTATAAATTTCATATAAAGAATTATTTACTAACTGATAAAAAAAATATAATAATATCTACAACCAATCACTTATTACTATCTCGCCAGAGATAGTATTGCGATCACTAAAATTTTCGAATTTTCGAATTTGATGTTTTTATACGTTTTGAAGGTTCCTGAATCATTTTCACTAAGGGTGGGAAAAATGTCTGTGTGTGTGTGTATGTGTGTATGTATGTAGATAAGATTACGCAAAAACGTTTTGAGCTAATGAAATGCAATTTGGTATACGGTAATTAATCAAAATTTGTAGTTTTGGATCAACTTTTGAGAATTGTAGCTCAACCGGAAGAGGGTCATTACCTACCACGTTTTCATTTTTTTTTCCTCTAATGTTACCGCCAAAATAAAGATATTTGTTTGATAGTTTTTCACATGATTAAAAATTGTATAAAACTGCTATATATAGAATTTTAGCTTGATTGAATCGCTGAATGTACCGGAATTAATTTTTTGATACTGCAAAACACGCGCCAACACGTGACGTGGTGCCATCAACAAAGAGCCAAACATGCGCTGGTTTAAAAAATATTTATTATTAATTTTATTTTATAATTTATAATTAATTAAATTTAATTTAAATATAATATCTTATGTTATTTAATCCAATTCCAATTGCGAGATAGTCGAGTGGAGACACTCCAGCTAATTTTAATTTGAAGTGATTTTCTACTGAATCACCTATCGATTACTTAAAGAAGATTATGATGAGCATGCTCCAGATTTCAAGATACGTATTAAAACCTTTTCGGTTTATTTAGGCAATTAAGTCTCATCAATTTTTAAGTAGCGTTTTAGTTCATTTTAAGATTTAAAAAAATTTCATGACGCTTGTTGAAATGCATGGTATCCAAAAATTACTCGAAAGAAAGGGGAATATACACTTTTTATTATTTGCCCAAATTTAACGTGTTTTTTTTTTTGAAAATAGCATTGCATTTCATATTTGCATACAAATCCAATACTAAATATTAAAAGATATAATCTATCATTTGATCCAATCAAAACGAATAATAATAATAAAATTGTATACAACTGCTATATATAGATTTTCAGCTTGATTGAATAGCTGTAAGTAGCGGAATTAATTTTTTAAAACTGCAAATCACACGCACCAACACGTGACGTGGTGCAATCAACAAAGAGCCAAACATGCGCTGATTTAATAAATATCATTTATTAATTTTAATTTATAATTTATAATTAATTAAATTTAATTTAAATATAATATATGTTAATTAATACAATTCAAATTTGCGAGATAGTCGAGTGGAGACACTCCAGCTTATTTTTCATATTTACTAGGTTATATTAGTAAATATAGAAACCTTAAATTTAGATTATTTTACGATTTTTAAATTATATTTTGGTAGATTTTTCTTATTATAGAATTAGGATAATTAAAAAGAAACAACAATTTTATTTTCAATTTACAAAAAAAGTAGTTGATCAATAGAAGGACGGTATAGTGACAAAAACGTTTCATATATCTGAGATTTTACTAAAAATCAAAACAACAATTTTGATGCGTCAGTCTCTAAAACTCCAAACTTAAACTTTCATGGATAATTTTCGACTGTTTGTTTATTTATAATAAATTACTTATAATTAAATAATATTAGCAAACCGCCGACTGTTCCAATGAAGAAAAGTTTGTATATATATAAATTGAATCTAATGAATGACTAATTTTATAATTAAAATGAAAATTTTATTCTAATTTAGATTGAGGTCAATCCGTAATATGTTAATCTGTTTTACTAAAGGACAAAGGAATTTGTAACTTTCAAGTTCGTTTATCTGAATAAGTATATATGTATATAAAGAAGAAGGGAGAGGGAAGCCATCTTTACGAAGGATGTACTGTATATACATTTAACCGCTGCATCCCTTGACACTCTTTATTTAAGCACTTGGAAGGCTTTCTGAGATGTCAGGCTTCACAGATCGCCGAATTGTAAAATATACGGATTTTCGCAGCTCTCCTTCCTCTTTTTTTCCCACCATTTTTATGGGTGGTTCTCAGAATGTTTTTTTATTCGGTTTAAATTAATAATGAAGGAAGAATAAATTAAGGAAGAAGAATGGGTGAAGGAAGAAAATGGTAGAAGGAGGGTGATAGGAGATGATATTCCGATCGGATAATCGTCTCTCCATGTTGTTTGTATCGACGTGAAGAAGAACATTGTCGTCGTTGTATTTCCTTCAGCAAGACATTCCTCGTTAGTTTTATCGATTCCATGCCGGCTGGTGCGAAAGGTGAACGACCGAACCCGGCAGGAATATCTGCGACGTGCAGGGTGCATCATCCGGGAGTTGGACGGTGCGATTTTGGTGGTGGATTCGGGAGCCTGGACGGACACGGACATGGAGAGGCCCACATGGCGCACTCACACCGACTCGCACCCCGTTAGGGGTTGAAGGAATATTGATGTTTCCAACGCGATGTTGCCGCTGTTGCTGCCGACAAGAAGGGGCGAAGAAAGGAAGGGCGCGTGCACGCGAGCACCCCATCGCTCCCCAGCCCCTCGATACGCATTATGCAAATCCCTTATGGTTGTCCCACTGTTTGGTGCACCCCTCCCATTCCCTTACCTCACCATCGCATTAAGAAACTGCAACGCTTCAGTCAAACCGCTCGAAAACGGATATCGCACCGTTAATCATTAAAATATCCAATCAACCATCTCTCTTTAATTTATCAGTTCAAATGAAAATACGAATAATCATAATAGGATTAAAATCGAAGACAAATCTTATTCCATATTTTTTCATGATATTCCTAAGAATATTAAATAATTTTTCATTTATCAACAAATTTTTCAAACAAGAAAACACAAAAACAATGTAAAAATTGACAAATTCTCGTTATTTCTTCATCTTATCTTTTCTTTGATCATATTTATTTTTTGTGATGATCTTATATATTATTTACATTTTATAAAATACGAGTTGTAATTTATATAATAAGTTAAAAGAAAAAAGAAAAACAAATACGATCATGGAAAGTTATACAGCTATTCATATAATAAAAATAAATTCAGCAAACTAAAATTACACTTAAAATTATAAAATTTAAATAGTATAATTTTTAATTTAATATTTGGTGAAGATTCAAGTTTGTTGAGATATTGGCATTATGAACATTTCGGTTGTTACACCATCATTACAAGCTTTTAAAATGCTACAACTAGTTCCTATTAAATCTATTAACTTCACTATAATAAAATTACTGACTTTTACTTTAATAAAATCTAGATTTAATTAATTAGATACCCTTGAAATATTAATTCATATGAAAATTAAACCGAATTGATCAATAATTTTTGAATGTCGTTTTCTTTATTCATAAAATTTAAATTTATATAATCAAGAAAGCTAGATATACAAAATAAATGAAAATTGAAACCTCTAGTGATTTATTTTTATCTGAAATCATAATAAAAATTTTTATTACAGGTCACCTTGAAACAAAATCTCTATAAATATTAAAAAAAATCGCATCAATATAGGATTAATAACAAAAAATAATATTCATCATTAATTTTAATTTTATATATTAATTGCATTAATAGCGTATAATTGAATATATAGAAATTATTATATTAAATAATAGCAAAATTTATATCTTTTTGAAGGATCCATGAAACGTAATACCTTTTGAAAATCTTAAATTGTTTTGAACTATAAATATAAGAATATATATAATTACGAAGGTGGAGTGAAAAGTTTACGGCCTGGCCAAGAAAAACGATGTTTTTAAATTTTTGTTTTACTTTCTTTTTCAACATTCAAGATAGCTGAGATCTGTACGATGTTAGCTGAACGTGTGTGGAATATTTTGCACAACCATTTGAATATGGAAAGCTGCGTTTGCTAAAGTTAGACCAAAAACTGCTTCGAAAAACCATTTCTAACGACAATTTGGCGCTGTAGGCGTAATCCAAACGAATTTTTGATTCATAACTGTTGATGAGACTTAAATTAAATTAAATCAAATTTAAATTATTTAATTAATTAATTAAATTAATTAGAACACCGTTATGAGAAATGTATCCGTGTTGATGGAGATTATGTTGAAAAATATAGCAAAACAAAAAATTTAAAAACATCGTTTTTCTTGGTCAGGCTGGAAACTTTTCACCCCACCCTCGTATATACTATGGTAAATATAATTCTCCCCAAATCCTCAATTCAAGTAAAACCCTCTCAAACTTGTTTATCGATTTAAGTATATATATATATATATGTCTCTGAATTCATTACCAAGATTTATATTTTTCGGCCTGATATTGATTTATCTTTAATTACTGTATTAATAACTTTCTTCCTATCGTCTACATTCATAATAAAACTAATTTCAAAGGGCCTTAATTTAACGATAATACCTTCGAAAGGTAATATCGTGTGATAGCGTAAATTTCCAACGCTTATTTGACAACAATAAATCTTTTCTCTCACCGGTGGACTTGAGGCTTTATCAGCCAATAATCGTCACGATAGTTTATTCGCTTAAAAAAAATAATTCTTTAATATAAAACCTAACATTGATAAACATTGGATTGATTTTTATATGTATAATATAATATAATATAATATATAATAATATAGTATTAAAATACTGAATTAAAAATATTCATTCATTATAAATATTCTTGAGTGTTACAATTATATACTCCAAAGCATTTAAAATTTATAAAAAAACCATTAATTAATAAACATTTAGAAATCAAAAGCCAAGGCCAATGGTAAAATATTGAACTACTTAACTTGAGAACGAGGGTTCAAATCTCAGCAAGTTCCCAAAAATTTATAATATAATAAATTGGTAATTGTTTAGTCTCACCGATGTATCATGGATTTGTAGAAAACTTTACCAGTGGATTCCTTTTTTGATTCCAAACAAACTTTACTTAAACAATATCTGGGGGTCGCTTCTAGTTTACGAGATAAAAATGATTAAAGTTTGCATATAAATCCATTGATATTCTATTTAACTACCATGTTTTATTATTTGACCACCAGAGGGCTCCACAAATTTTCGTGTTTTTTTTTTAATAAGTTATAAGAAGATTAACGAATTAATTAATTAAATAATTCTCCATATATCGAAACCGAACTTATAAAAAAAAAACAAAGATTAGTGAAAAAGTTAATAATTAGTGAATTAGTCAATTAAACATGATTAAATGGCTGCTCATTCATAACTAATTTATATGCAAACTTTAATCATTTTTATCTCATAAACTAGAAGCGACCGCCACATACTTCCAAAGGAAAGTTTGTGTTGAATCAAAAAAGGAATCTACTGGTAAAGTTTTGTCTAAATACATCATACATTGGTTAGACTAAACAATTACCAATATATTAAATGGGGGAAAAATTATCAAATAAATTTGTAAACTCGATAAAATGGGTTTGAAAACTAGAAAATATTTTTTGGGATGGTTGGGGGCTTAAACAAAGCACTGATTACAAAACAAAATCGTCGTTTCATTTTATTATGATATTTTCATTGAAATTTTTTATTTCTAATATTTCTCTTTGTCCTTTCAAATTGTTTTTTTTTTTTTTTATTTTATTTTAAAATTAAAATATTGAAATTATTTCATTTATAAAATAGTATTATAGAAATATTATTGTTTTGTGCATTAGAATTATGTGAGAAAGAATCGTCTAGAACAGTGGTTCTTAAACTGTGGTCCGCGGACCCCTGGGGGTCCGCGAAGCCTTTACTGGGGGTCCGCGGTCCTCGGAAAAAAATCATCGTAAAAATATATACATATATAAATATTTAAAGTTCATTGTTTAACTATATCCTCCTAGAGAATTACGGCTATAATTTAATACTATTAATAATACTATTTTATTTTATTAAATTGATAATTATGTCAATTAATTTTTTGTGAATAAATAAACATATATAAAAAACTATATATAAAATTTGAATTTTCATCCATTCATTCATTTAAAATCATTTTTCGATTGTTCCTTTAAAATAACCCCTCTTAGGGGCTCGGAAGGGGAGGCATATAAGGGAATTTTCTTTCACTTTGTTATTGGGGAAAACCAGGGGAGGGGACAGTCTTACCCGGAAAAACCCAAATTGTCAGCGTCCACTCTGGGGTTTTAAACAGTTTTAAAGCAAATGTTAATTATAAGTTCATTTCTCAACGAGTTGTATCTTTAAATTATTTTTATTAATGTTAATTATAAGTTCATTTCTCAACGAGTTGTATCTTTAAATTATTTTTATTAATTTAATTAATTATAATTAAATTATAGCTAATAATAGTTTATTATAGCTAATAATTTTTTTTAATTTTTAGTGTAATTTGCATGATCATTATTTTATAAAAACACTAAACACATTTTGCAATTTCCCTGAAAGGCTGTTTTTGAGAGTAAGTATAAGTTAGTTTTATGAATAAAAAATATTTATTTTAATAATATTTTAGAATCAAATTACGAAATATATTTATTATATAAATTAATATTCATTTAAAATGATATTAAATCATTTATTTAAAATGATTTAAAACATTTATTAAAATGATTTAAAACATTCATTTAAAATGATATTAAAACATTCATTTAAAATCATATTAAAACATAGCTAGTAAATAATAATTCGTTATATTTATATTATATTTATATTATTGTAGTTCAATGTTAATAAATTACTCCATAAAATGGATCGTTGGCTACAAACTGGTTCAACACAGAAACGGAAAGAATCAGATGATGAGGCATCAACAGCAAACTCTACCAAGAAACGCAAAACTAGAAAATATTCGGATGATTATTTATCATTTGGATTTACTTATATTTGCAACAATGATGTGGAAAGACCAGTCTGCGTTCTATGTCAGGAAAGTTTATCCAATGAAAGTATGAAACCTGCTAATCTCAGACGTCATTTACAAACAAAGCACAGCGAGCATGTTAGTAAGTCTATCGAATTTTTTAAAATGAAAAAAGAAGAACTTACTTCAAGTCAGAAATTGATGGTAAAGACGGGATCTGGTGGTATGAGTAAGAAAGCAGTAATGGCATCATATGAAGTAGCTCTACTTATTGCTAAAGCAGGAAAGCCGCATAATATAGCAGAGCAATTAATTCTTCCTGCTACAAAAGTAATTACAAATATAATGTTAGGAACTAAAGCAGCAAACGATATAAATTTGATTTCATTATCAAATGATACGGTTAAGAATAGGATTGAAGACATGTCATGTAATATAAAAGAAGAATTAATATCGAGAGTGCGCAAAAGTCACTATTACTCATTACAATTGGATGAAAGTACTGATGTCACTAATAATGCCAATTTGTTAGCTTTCATTAGATATGAGTTTGAAAATCAAATACAAGAAGATGTATTGTTTTGTGATTCACTACCTTCACGAACGACAGCTAATGACATATTTAACAGTTTGAATAATTTTATAACCGAAAATGAAATAGAGTGGCCAAAATGTGTTGGAATTTGCACTGATGGTGCTCGTGCAATGTCAGGTACAAGAACTGGATTGATTGCTCTTATTAAAAATGTTGCGCCTCAGGTTGTTTGGAATCATTGCTGCATTCACAGAGAATCATTAGCAGCCAAAAATATGTCACCAGATTTGAAAAGAACATTAGACGAAGTAGTTAAAATTGTCAATTTCATTAAGGCTCGTCCACTTAATTCCAGAGTTTTTAAAATTTTGTGTGAGGAAATGGGTAGTCAACATACACATTTATTATTACATACAGATGTACGTTGGTTGTCCCGCGGGAAAGTACTCATTCGCCTTTTTGAGCTTCGAGATGAAATACGATTGTTTTTAATAGATGCGCATTTTGAACTGACCGAATGTTTCAATGATTTTATCTGGTTAGCTAAGGTGGCTTACTTGACTGATATTTTTACAAAATTGAACGAACTTAATTTGAGCCTGCAAGGTACTGTTGTAAATATATTTAAAGTTGAAGATAAAATAGAAGCAATGATTAAAAAAATCGACTTGTGGTCGAAACGCATCCAGAACGGTGTATATGAGTCTTTTCCAACTCTCAATGATTTCATAGAAAGCTCCAGTGAAAAATTGCTTAATCAAACGCGTCAATTATTTGTTGAACATTTAATTACTTTGAAAAGCAACTTCAGGAAGTATTTTTCTACTCCTGATCCTTGCAATAACTGGATCAGAGATCCATTTAATATGGAAATTACAAATGCTAAACATTTATCTGCACCTGAACAAGATATTCTCGTGGAATTATCATGTGATACAACTTATAAACTAAAATTTAACAAAACTGAATTGAGCAACTTTTGGTTACTTCTCAGGTCAGATTATCCTGCGCTTGCAAATAAAGCACTTCAACACTTGATTCCATTCTGCACAACATATTTATGCGAACAAGCTTTTTCGGTACTATTTTATATTAAGTCTAAATATAGAAACAAATTAAATGTAGAGCCGGATCTTAGATTAAAAGTTTCCAATATTAAGCCAGATATTGAGATTCTTGTTTCAAGAAAACAACTGCATACATCTCATTAAATATGTAAGTTATATTTAATGAGATAGATGCAGTTATTTTTTAAAATATTTCTTATTTAATATTTTCTGAAAAAAATTATAAAATATTTATATGAATTTAATGTAAGTACCCATTATAATTTGTGAGATTTGTTGCTATGACAATGTTTGTATTTTCTTTCTTCAATATTATAATTTCTAATAAAATGTGTTCTACAATATGCAAAAAAATCGTTATTCACCAATCACTGTTAGAGATATTCATCATATATCCTTGTCCTTATGAGATCGTAAGCCAGAAATTAATTAATAAAATGACGTAAAGTACCTAAAGTTGTGATGGGGGTCCGTCAAAAAAATTTTTTTCAAGTGGGGGTCCGTGGAGTACATAAGTTTAAGAACCTATGGTCTAGAACAACCGAACCGAAACAAACGAACAATATTGATAATATTTAATGAATCCGTAATTAGCGTATAAATTGTTTTTCAAAAGCTACATTTTTATAGCATAAATTTTTTTTTTTTTTTTTTTTTTTATTTTTATTTTTTTATTTTTTTTTTTTTGTTTTGTTTTTTGTGAATATGATGGAAACAAATAATAACTCTTTTATTTTAAAATAAATAAAACAAAACAAAACAATTATTATTTATTTTATTTAAAGGTGCAATAACGTTAAATTTTCTCATCAACGGGCTATTAAATAATAGCCAACGCTTATAGCTCATACCAATTTAACTTTATGTATAAAATATTAGAACAGCGATATAAAAAAAAGCTATTATGACCAAGTTTTTTCTTCCCCCTCCCCCTTCTTTATCTACCATCTAAGTTAATTGTAAAAAAAAAAAATAATGCGCAAAGAAGTTTCTATGTATGTGTAAAATGGATGTAGGATATTTTTGAAATAATATATCGAGATGGGAATGCTCCAGCCCTTCCGCATTGTTCCAAACTATTGATCGTCGACTAAGTATTAATAAGTGGTTGACGTGCCATTGATATTCGTATTATATAATAATATTCTAGAAAAAAATCAATGTTCAGGTAATAAGGGAGAGATTTTCGTTTTTAGAATAAAAATATTTGATTTATTGGATGATTTTTTTAAAAAAATATATTGAAAAAATTTAATTTATATATATATATATATATAATTTATAGAAAAGTTTTAATAATATTGTTAAATTTAGCGAAGTTGCAAGTTATGCTAATCGTATATTTTTTTAACTTGGTTTGTAATATACAACGTTTAATTGAGGAAATAGACAATAATTTTCACGGTGTTGGATGGTTGCATAATTGGCAGGCGGCCCCTTGAATTGACGATTGGAAACCGCGCTGTTCTTTTCTGAAATGGAGCAATTCAGGATTTGAATCGGGACTGTGGAGGGGAGAGGTGTACATTGTGCCCTCTGCAGCAAGATACCGGCTTCCTCTTTGCGAGGGTGCCAAATCCATCTCGGCAACTTGACAAGATATGAAGCGAAGAATTAGTAAAGCGCAGGTTTCCTTCGTGTTTTTTTATTTTAAATTTTTTTTTTCCTCGCATTCATAAATAAGGGCGTCTGTATTTAATGGAAATGGAATGGTTGTTGGATTGGTTGCCGGTCAAAATGGTTATTGCTGAATGGGATCCGAGCCACCCATCGGAATCAATAGCTGCATCGGCAGAGGAAGTGTGGTGCCTCCGGAGGAAGCCCGGGGTGTCGCGATATGGCAACGTCGCACAGCGCCAGACTGGCCGTTTGACGCGGCTGCAATATCGATTGGCGGCGCGCGGACGGACCCCAGAGGGTGCATCCGAGGAAGCGCCCAGGGGATTCCCTCCAGGCCCCGACACCCATCCCTTCCAAAAATGGCATTCACACCACCCCCTTCCTCACCCTCCACCTCTTTTCCCAAACCAAATGCACAAAGAGACAAAATAAAAAAATTAAAAAAATCCCTCCCACTCACAAATATTTTTCCTCCAATTAAATTTATATTTTTTTTTTTTATTTTTTTATATCTGCAAATTAAATTTTCTCAACGAAATTTCAATGTATTTAATTAATTAATTCATTTGGAACTGCTAAAATGATTATTTTATAATATTGATGTGTCTTGTTCATTTGTATTCAATCTACAAAAAAAAAAATAAAAATAAAAAAGAAAGAAATCAAAATAACGATGAACTTAAAAAGAATACTAATTAACAATGTAAAAACAAAAATAATTAATAATTTTTATATATAAATTGGAATTTTTCATAAATATAATTAATTAGTGTGGTAATTCAAAAAATTCGGATGTTAACATTTTTAATTTCATAAAGAAAGTTTTAAATATTTTAATTGTTTTTTTTTTTTTTTTTTTTTTTTTTTTATTTTTTAAAATTGAAAAGATGATAGTTGAAATTTTTGCTTTAATTTGCAAAAAATCCAAGGTCATTCTTGCCCTATCTTTTTTTATATAAATTGTATAAATACACAAAATATAAATTTTTAATTATAAAGAAAAGAAAATTAATACTTTTTAACGATAATTTCAACTTCTTGTAGCCAAGAAATTTTCAAAAAACAAAAATAACTTATTAATTTGATTATTTTCTTGTATATTATTTTCACATTTTCCTTGTTATCGAATTAATAACTTAATTGAAAGTAATATGATGGTCTAACATCAATATATTTTAATTAAAATTACCATAAGTTAATTATTTTACCTTTTAATGTCCGCATATTGATAATTCATTTTTTCTTTTGTACATAAAATGAGTTTATATTTTGCTGCTTTCTTTAGTATTATTATAATTACAATATATATTGATATATTGTTCTTAATACGAGGGAAGGTCAATAAATCCGTGGCTTTTTGAATGAAGCCTAGGTTTTTGAATAAAAAAATGTTTTATTTTTCAACGTAGTCTCCTTTGAGATAGATACACTTCGTTCGTTTCTCGAATTTTTTATCTTTTCCAAAAAATAAGATTTGTCGAGAACATCAAAATATATTTGTTTGTGAGATATTTTCATCGTTGAAGTCCAATCTCTTTTCGCCGAGCGATTTCTTCAGGTTTGGAAACAAGACTTTGTCACTTGGAGCTAAATCCGGAGAATAGGGCGTATGAGGGAGCAATTGATGAATTTTCATATAAATTCACTTTTTTCCAATTTTCTTCTCCAATCACGAGGTAGTCTGTTATTAATGGATGTCAAACAAAAATGAAAAGACCCAGCTGATTCAAATTTCGACAGGAGTAAGCTGATAGTTGCCTTCTGACAAGAGCAGTGTTGCCATTTCATTTAAGAGACGGAAATTCAAAAAGTCACGCTCTTATTGACCTCCTCTAGTATTTTTTTAACGTTAGAATGGTTTATATAAAGGTTGTTATGAGTAGCTGTAGTTTGTTAGAAGTAGATTATTTTATAATATATATATATATATATAAACAGTATTTCAAAATAGAATTTTTAGCAGCATTTATGGGCTAAAGAAAGATGAAGTCATTGAAAAATGGAGGAGACTGCATAATGAGGAATTGCATAACCTCTATGCATTTCTAGTTATGGTAATAAAATCGAGAAGGTTGCGATGGACAGGACACATGACAAGAATGGGAGAGGAAAGATTGTTGAAAAATCTATTTTTGGGAAGACCGGTTGGGAAATACTCATTTGGAAGACTAAGGACGCGGTGAGTAGACAACATAGGAACGGACGTGAGAGAGATGGAAGAAAACAGGAGTTAGAAATGGGTGTCGGCCATGATAGGGACATTTGAAGAAATATAGTTGGGGCCAAGAACTTTCGAGTTTCGTAAAGTCACAGAGATATATATATATATATATATATATATAACTTGATAAGAATATTTTTTTGATTAAACATTCAGTGTGAAGTTACAAGTTTATTGATATATTTGCTTTATGTGCATCAAATGAAAAGAAAACCGCATCTGATGATGGTGTAACAATGTAACAACCGAAATGCGCATAAAGCAAATATATCAATAAACTTGAAACTTCACACTGAGTGTTTAATCAAAAAAATATTCTTATCAAGTTTTATATTCGATAACAAACTACTGATAGTAGTCTATTATAATAAACTATTATAATCCATTTTAACTTGAAAAATAATATTAAGAAAATTATACTATATAATAATAATAATAATTGTAGTTAATTTTACCAATTAATTTATTTATCATATTCAATAATATTTTTAAACATTTTCCTGATGAGATCGAAAATTCAATCAAATAAAAATTATTAAATTAGAATATATAAAGAGAGTGGCTCACCTTAGAACACTTTTTTAAATTTTTTTCCTAATTTTTTTTTTATATTGATTTATTATATTATTTACGAAATTTTCCTTAATGTTCGTGCAACCCTTGTCTACATAATTATTTAAATAACTTTCAATATCGAAAAATTTTCTAGACTTGTAGTTTGTCCCAAGGTGTACTAACTGTGATAAATATGGATGCTATGGAATAAATAATCTAATTTATAATTAATAATGCATTAACAACGATAATTAGCTTTGGATGGGATTATACATGTTCTAATTCTCCCACTTTGTTCTTCTCTTAGGATAGAATAATTCATCTATCTATATATGTATAATTACATAGAAATTATATTTTTTACAATTAGTGTTGTTTATGTTTTGTCCTTTGGTGTCCTGCCAATCCCTTTTAGTCTGAAAGGGCGTAGCAGTTGCAGGCCAAAGTAAACGGGGGTTCTCCTATTAGTATATCCAATGGGGTTCACGCAACACGCTGGGAACTGGATCTACTGATTTTATTGATCCCCTCCAACCTTCTCCAAACCACTTTGCTTCCACTCTCTCTCTCTCTCTCTCTTTCTCTCTCTGTGATCTAAAATCCACCCAAGAAGTCGAATACTATAATTCATCGAAAATTCAACACCAAACAACAACAAACTTGAATATTCTAAATAAATAGATAAGAGTGTATTTAAAGTTTATAGCTTGAGCCTCAACACACTATACTACTCTGCAAAATTTTTAATTTATAAAAAAAGAAATGATTTTATTGAAAAATATATTTCAAAGATTTACATCCATCAAAAAAAAAATTGGAAAACAATATTCCTGAATGTTATACATAATGTATATATAAATATATACTACTTTTGATATCAATATATATATACGAGGGTGGGGTGAAAAGTTTCCGGCCTGACCAAAAAAAACGATGTTTTTAAATTTTTTTTGCTATATTTTTCAACATAATCTCCATCAACACGGATACATTTCTCATAACGGTGTTATAATTAATTTAATTAATTAATTAAATTTAATTTAATTATGAATCGACGCAAAAATTCGTTTGGATTACGCCTCCAGCGCCAAATGGTTTTTCAAAGCAGTTTTTGATCTAAAGTTAGCAAACGCGGCACCCACGTTGCACACAGCTTTCCATGTTCAAAAGGTTGTGCAAAATATTTCGCACACGTTCAGCTAACATCGTACAGGTCTCAGCTATCTTGAATGTTGAAAAATAAAGCAAAAAAATAATTTAAAAACATCGTTTTTCTTAGTCAGGCCGGAAACTTTTCACCCCACCCTCGTATATATATATATATATATATATATATATTGATATCAAAAGTAGTATATATATATATATATATATATATTTAAATTTTTTTTTGCTTTATTTTTCAACATTAAAGATAGCTGAGACCTGTACGATGTCAGCTGAACATGTGCGAAATATTTTGCACAACCATTTGATTTTTCACCCCACCCTCGTATATATATACTACTTTTGATATAAATATATATATATCAGACGATTTGAGTGATAAACATCTGCACAGTATTTTAATGAACTAATTAAAATCTATACGAAGAAATTGAATAAAAACAAGATGAAGAGAGAAAAATATTACATTTATGAAGCTTAGAGCAGTAAACAACAAAAACAACCCCTTAATGAACCAATATTTATTTCATTTGTTTTTAATTTAATGTTTTTCCTCTGGGCTTTTTGTACACACAATACAGATTAGATTTGGTCCAAAAACGAGTGAAAAATAAACATTTTAATGAGAAAAAACGTTTTCACTTTAAAAAAAAAAATAAAACATTAATTGTAAATAATCCTTGTGACGAGGATAACAGAATGAAAAATATATTTGCTTTTATATGTATATAATATATATATATATATATATATATTTATATATTTCAGATAATCGAAATTGGATAAAATTATATGTTAACAAGGAAATATACAAATATATTGAGATAAAGAATGTGAGTTGAATTTAGTATATATTTTGTACTCTAAATATTTGGTTCGTAGCGTTTAGGTTCGGTTCGGTTATGAAAAAAAAATTATTGAACTCGTATAATGTTGTGAAGAATAAATTTTATTAATAAAAAATGGGAACAATGCTTAAAAATAATTGAGATTCATTGCCAATCTTGATGTTAAAATTGCTTTAAGGGTAGCTTAGACACTTTTATCTATCTTCCTCTGGATTGTTAAAGCGAGATAAAATCGATAATCCTCGTTAAAGCTCCTCTTATAAGAAAAACGAAAAACCATTTGTCATTAATCAAAATGTCGTTGGCAGTGCAATAGTCGATAGCGTTTATCTCATGCTATTTTGTATAAAAAAAACAAAAAATATAAAAAAATAAATCTGGAGTGTCTCCACCCGACTATCTCTCAGTTTGAATTGGATTAATTAACACAATTATTATATTTAAATTAAATTTAATTATGGGACTTGGATCTTATTCTGTTAGAAAACATCAATTATTTTAATAGAAAACATGTCTCTAAAATAATTAAAACTAAAAAAATCCAATATATATTCTTAGAATAGCTATAAATTAGAGAAGTTGAACATTTCTCATATAATAACTACTTTTTTAGAGAGATGATACTTTAAATTAGTGATTCCCAACCTGGACGATAGATATCTTAAAGGGGGCGATTATTTGACTATACGATTTTGGAGTGCGATAGTATTTTTGGGGGGAGAAATCATTTTCAACTTTGAAAAAAAGCTGGAGTGTCTCCACTCGAGTATCTCGCAAATTTGAATTGAATTAATTAACATATATTATATTTAAATTTAATTAAATAAATTATAAATTAAAATTAATAAATAATATTTATTAAAACAGCACATGTTTGGCTCTTTGTTGATGGCACCACGTCACGTGTTGGCGCGGAATTTGCAGTTTTAAAATATTAATTCCGCTACTTTCAGCGATTCAATCAAGCTGAAAATCTATATATAGCAGTTTTATAGAATTTTTAATCAAGTGAAATACTTCAAACAAATATCTTTATTTTTACGGTCAGATTAGAGGAAAAAAAATGAAAACGTGGTAGGTAATGACTCACTTCCGGATGTCTACATTTCTCAAAAGTTGATAGAAAACTATGAATTTTAAATAATGCCCGTGTAACAAATTTAATTCTAGCTCAAACCCTTTTTGCGTAGTCTTGTCTACATAAACACACACACACATATATATATATATATTCCCCATCATTTGTCTCAACCTTAGTGAAAATGCCTCAGGGTCCTTCAAAACGTATAAAAACATCAAAATCTGAACATCGAAAACTTTTGTGATCGCAATGACGAGATAGTAAAAATTAAACAAATTCTTGATAAGATTTAATTACCCTCTTTCACTTAATTTCATTTAAAAAAAAATAATGTAAACCAAGAAATTTTATAAAGTATCAAAAAAAAAAATATTTTTAAAACTTGAATTAAAATGACAAAATGGTTTTTATTTTTAATTTAATTACTACTATATTTTAAATGAAATATTTTCCGACAATGAATATAAAATTAATACTTTGTAAACTACCACTTTTGGTTTTCGGATATACAACAAAAGTTGATGAATTCATGCTACTGATGCATTAAGTAAATATATCAAATTTTATCAAAATCCGTTAAGCCGTTCAAGTTGTACACGTCTATACGGACACACAACGGACAGACGGACAGACTTCATGCTAAAAATACTTTTTTCTATGAAAAAAATACATGATTCATGGAAATATGTAAAAATCTCCACATATCTTATCTTATTATGCTAGCTAAAATTGTATATATGTATTTATCTATATATATTGGTTCTCAAAAACCGCTCTAACGATTTTTTTCAAATTCACACTAGATATAGTATTTATAAAGAAAAATTAAGTTTTATTGATGATATCTCTTGAAACATACAGCTTCATTATTAATTTCTTAATTGAAAATTATATATGGAAAACGTCAAAATTTTTAATACTGCCTGCTAAGACAGTAAAAAAATGACAATTTTTTATCTAAATACATATAGTCCAGCGGTTGGACTGATGTTTTAACGAGTGGATTTCGTCGGTTCGAAACTCGCCGGGTGAATCGTTATTTAAAAATGAAAATAATGATTTTGTTATTTTTTTTTCTTTTTATCTATTGTTTACTTTTTAATAAATTACTATTCTATATTTATTTATTCATTGTTCTTTTATTAATTAAGTTTTAGATAGTTTTATAATTTTTAATATTTTTTCAATAAAATATTATTTAATATATTTATTAATATTATTTTATTTATTATTATTGAGTACCCGAAGTTCCATTCATTTTAATCAGATTGATGCAATGATGCAACAGTTAATAATTGTAATATTGTAATAAATTTCTATCTTGAAAATTGTTACATATTATTCAGGATATTTTAAAAACTATTTCTTTCTTTAATTAATATTCATTTTTTCTATAAGTCAGATATATTTCCAAATATTAAATAATTTTTGAAGTGAAAACTTCTTTAGCGGCGTTGAGCACTTTTGCGGGATGGGGAAAAAGTATAGAACTCGCGTGATCGTGACCAACACCATGAAGCTAGCACATTACGTCTGCTTTCAAATTTCTTATAACAGAGCGCGAAATTTGAATTGTCATTAGAACTGTTTTATAAATTATCTCTAACATATAAATATATATTTATTATGTAAAGTTCATTTCATATATACATATATAATCAAAATTATACGAAATGAACTTCACATAATAAATATATATTTTATGTTAGAGATAAGAATTATAAAACAGTTCGTATTGCAATATTTTAAACAAAGTTGTGTATTTATATATATATAAATATAAGTTACAAATTTGTTTAAAATATATGTTTAAAATAATATATAAGTTATATATATATACATGCATATGAAATTCATCTTTCTCGTGAAATAGCGCGAATTTCGTCTGTTTTAAAATTTCTTACGCAGAAGTTTTCACTTCTGTCGGCCAGTCACACGACTGCCAATTTTGCTTTTTTAATTCCGAAAAGCTGCAAAGCACGTTTTTTTGTCTTTAGTTTGTTTTATAACCACTTGGGGCGCTAAACAGTTTTTCAAAAAAACACTATAGAAAAAAAATATATGTACCTATATATTATATATTTATGTATTATTGAGGAGCACAAGTTCATTAATTTTAATCAGATTGATGCAAATGTGTAACATTTAATAATTGTAATAAATAATTAAAGAATTGTGTATCAATATTTTTTAAAGGGTAGAGCGAGAGCTCGGTGTCCCAGGTATTAATATTACCAGCCAAATCCAATAATAATGAATCATTTTTTTTAACTTAAGTACCGAGCCGAGGCTCGGGGTCCCGGTACTGAAATTTATTGTTAAAACAATACCTTGTCTTCCTATCGTCGGTCGGTAAAAATCAATTAAACATAAATAAAGATTTAGAAAAATAATTAGAGTTATAAAAAATAATGAGTTTGAATATTTCAATACTTTAAGACTAAATCAGATTTTAGTAGGGAAAAAAAAGTTAATATAAATGGATTAAAATAGAATTTGATGTGTTTTTAATTATGTCTTTTAATTCAGAAACATTATTTATTTAAGGGAGTGAAGGGATTTTAAAATTTTAACAAGCCTATTACACATATATTTTAAATGAAGTTTTCTAATTCGAGAGTAAACGATTCGATAAGTCCCACATTCACTGGAATTCATTACCTGGACTGCCCCCCCCCTCCCCCTCCTCTTTCCTCTTTCCTAAATTCTAAAATCTTCATAGTTCCAAGAGACGCGAGTCATTTCAAACCGGTTTACTTCCAAATCTCCATTCATATTTCCTTTCCTCCCTTCCTCTTTATATATTTATATAGAATAATAAAAAAAATAATATTTTATTTTTAAATTAATTCTTATACTTTTCTTTTAGATTTTTACTATCTCGCCAGAGTTAGTATTCGATTCACGAAAATTTTCGATTTCGAGATTTTGATGTTTTTATACGTTTTGAAGGTCTCTGAGTCATTTTCACTAAGGTTGAGAAAAATGGCTGTTTCTCTCTCTCTCTGTGTGTGTGTGTGTGTTTATGTAGACAAGATTACGCAAAAACGTTTTGAGCTTGAATCATGAAATTTGGTATACGGTAATTAATCAAAATTTGTAGTTTTGGATCAACTTTTGAGAATTGTAGCTCAACCGGAAGAGGGTCATTACCTACCACGTTTTCATTTTTTTGTCCTCTAATGTGACTGCCAAAATAAAGATATTTGTTTGATAGTTTTTCACATGATTAAAAATAGTATAAAACTACTATATATAGAATTTCAGCTTGATTGAATCGCTGAAAGTACCGGAATTAATTTTTTAAAGCTACAAATCACGCACCAACACGTGAAGTGGTGCCATCAACAAAGAGCCAAACATGCACTGATTTAATAAATATTATTTATTAATTTTAATTTATAATTTATTTAATTAATTAAATTTTTGAATATAATATATGTTAATTAATCCAATCCAAATTTGCGAGATAGTAGAGTGGAGACACTCCAGCTTTTTTTCAAAGTTGAAAATGATTTCGCCCCCCAAAAATACTATCGCACCCCAAAATCGTATAGTCAAATAATCGCCCCCTTTAAGATGTCGATCGTCCAGGTTGGGAATCACTAATTTAAAGTATCATCTCCCTAAAAAGTAGTTATTATATGAGAAATGTTCTAATTTATAGCTAGATTACGCAAAACTTTTCGTGATCGCAATACTATCTCTGGCGAGATAGTAAAAACATAAATAAAAATAAAAATTAGTGATTTGCCTCCTTAACACGTTCCCGCCTGCATGTACCACAAATTATGGAGCCGGCGGGAATATGTTAAGCATTCGAAGAACCGAATATTATAATATCCATTTATTCGATTCTATCAAAAGTTGTAGTGGCGTTTACTCAGACGGTGTCTACAAAGTTTTCGATTCAAACCTCTTGAATAGAGAAGGAATTGCTTTCATATAGAAATGTTTAGACAGACACAAGTCTTAGTATTCGATATGAAATGGACAAGGGTCAACTAATGCTACTCGGTCAACTACTGATACCTTTACCCTACTTACGTATTTATATAGAATAGCATTATTTTCCCTTTAGTTATATTAGCTTTTATTCAACTTTGGACAAAATATTATAAAATTTTAATTATTATTGGGATCACGAAAATTTTCGATTTCGAGATTTTGATGTTTTTATACGCTTTGAGGATCCCTGAGTCATTTTCACTAAGGTTAAGAAAAATGTCTCTCTCTCTCTCTCTCTCTGTGTGTGTGTGTGTGTGTGTGTGTGTGTGTGTGTGTTTGTGTGTGTAGACAAGATTACGCAAAAACGGTTTGAGCCAGAATAATGAAATTTGGTATACGAGCATTATTCGGAATTCGTAGTTTTCTATCGACTTTTGAGAAATGTAGCTCAACCGGAAGAGGGTCCTATCTACCACGTTTAGATTTTTTGATTAAAAATTGTATAAAACTGCTATATATAGAATTTTAGCTTGATTGAATAGCTGAATGTACAGGAATTAATTTTTTAAAACTGCAAATCACGCGCCAACACGTGACGTGGTGCCATCAACAAAGAGACAAACACGCCCTGGAACACTAAATATTATTTATTAATTTTAATTTATAATTTAATTAATTAAATTTAATTTAAATATAATATCTTATGTTATTTAATCGAATTCAAATTGCGAGATAGTCGAGTGGAGACACTCCAGCTTTATTTTTTATGTTTTATCAATTATTTTCATTTTTTTTTAGTTGGAAAATAATATTATATTATTATTAATTTCTAAAGAAAAAACAAATGAATAGGGGTGTTATTTAATTGTAAATGGTGTTTCATGAGTACACCACCCACTCATGCTATCACTACCATTAGACGATTCTTATCAAAATCCCTGGGATCGACCTTGGCGGTTAGAATTATTCCATATATAATTACTTTAATCTAACGATCTGCAATTTCAATTAATTTCCATTTAATTTTTTTTTAAGATGGTGATTTTTACAACTACTCGAAGGGTAGATTTCTTAAAAATAAAGATCGATTTATCGAATTTTCATTTTAATAAGCTGGAGTGTCTCCACTCGACTATTTCGCAATTTGATTTGGATTAATTAACATATATTATATTTAAATTAAATTTAATTAATTATAAATTATAAATTAAAATTAATAAATAATATTTATTAAACCAGCGCATGTTTGGCCCTTTGTTGATGGATATTTGTAATGAATTAATTAATATATTGCAAAGATGATGATGAGAGCATTAAAAAATGAAAAATGAAATCAATGATCAAAAACTATATAACATTTAGTGGTGAAAATCATATAATTTAAACCAAAAAAAACCATAAATAATTAATTAAAATATTCATTTTAATAGAAAGTGTGGATAGAAAACAAATAAATAATATTGCTAATTCAAGAGAATGAATAAAATACTTATTAATGAATTACCTGGCAAGATGGATGGATACACAGCCTAACCGAGAGATGACTTATCACATTCACTTTGCAATGAAAACTAAAAGATTTTATTAAAATAAATATTAAAATAAATAAATTCTAATATTAATTTTTATTTATATTTTGTTTTTCCAAGAAATTTGGCCGAGTGTCTTATCGCACGATTAGAAAAACAAATCATTACTTGAATTGTGCTGGTGGGGTCCGTTTACTTTTTATCTAAAACAAAATAATATTATTTAATGTATATTATAATAATAATTTATTATATTTATTAAAAAAATAATTTAAAAAAGAGAATTGACTGATAATCATTTACTAAGAATCAGATATTTATTAAATAAAATAAATAAATTATATAATATATTATATATATATATATATATATATAATATATTAAATAAAATTTTATTTTTTTGATGAATCTAAATATATATATATTTATATATTTCTAATGATATTATATCAGAAAAATAGAAATATTAATTTAAATAAAATTATATTAAAATTTATAATTGAAGAACTTAGGGCTAAACAATGGTAAGCCACAAAATCAAAATGTTGAGATATTGCAGTTTAAAGTTTAGAGAAAAGATATAAAACATTGGGTATTTACTGCATATATTTCAAATTTGCTCAATATGTAATATCAGTAAAGGGGAAAAGTCAGCAACTATTATTTCTTAGATATATAATTAAGAATAAAACAATTTTCTGCAAAAGTGGCTTACCACTGTATTGCTCTAAGGCAGTGGTTCTTAAACTGTGGTCCGCGGACCCCTGGGGGTCCGCGAAGCCTTTACTGGGGGTCCGCGGTCCTCGGAAAAAAATCATCGTAAAAATATATACATATATAAATATTTAAAGTTCATTGTTTAACTATATCCTCCTAGAGAATTACGGCTATAATTTAATACTATTAATAATACTATTTTATTTTATTAAATTGATAATTATGTCAATTAATTTTTTGTGAATAAATAAACATATATAAAAAACTATATATAAAATTTGAATTTTCATCCATTCATTCATTTAAAATCATTTTTCGATTGTTCCTTTAAAATAACCCCTCTTAGGGGCTCGGAAGGGGAGGCATATAAGGGAATTTTCTTTCACTTTGTTATTGGGGAAAACCAGGGGAGGGGACAGTCTTACCCGGAAAAACCCAAATTGTCAGCGTCCACTCTGGGGTTTTAAACAGTTTTAAAGCAAATGTTAATTATAAGTTCATTTCTCAACGAGTTGTATCTTTAAATTATTTTTATTAATGTTAATTATAAGTTCATTTCTCAACGAGTTGTATCTTTAAATTATTTTTATTAATTTAATTAATTATAATTAAATTATAGCTAATAATAGTTTATTATAGCTAATAATTTTTTTTAATTTTTAGTGTAATTTGCATGATCATTATTTTATAAAAACACTAAACACATTTTGCAATTTCCCAGAAAGGCTGTTTTTGAGAGTAAGTATAAGTTAGTTTTATGAATAAAAAATATTTATTTTAATAATATTTTAGAATCAAATTACGAAATTAATAATATTTTAGAATCAAATTACGAAATTAATAATATTTTAGAATCAAATTACGAAATATATTTATTATATAAATTAATATTCATTTAAAATGATATTAAATCATTTATTTAAAATGATTTAAAACATTTATTAAAATGATTTAAAACATTCATTTAAAATGATATTAAAACGTTCATTTAAAATCATATTAAAACATAGTTAGTAAATAATAATTCGTTATATTTATATTATATTTATATTATGTTTATATTATTGTAGTTCAATGTTAATAAATTACTCCATAAAATGGATCGTTGGCTACAAACTGGTTCAACACAGAAACGGAAAGAATCAGATGATGAGGCATCAACAGCAAACTCTACCAAGAAACGCAAAACTAGAAAATATTCGGATGATTATTTATCATTTGGATTTACTTATATTTGCAACAATGATGTGGAAAGACCAGTCTGCGTTCTATGTCAGGAAAGTTTATCCAATGAAAGTATGAAACCTGCTAATCTCAGACGTCATTTACAAACAAAGCACAGCGAGCATGTTAGTAAGTCTATCGAATTTTTTAAAATGAAAAAAGAAGAACTTAATTCAAGTCAGAAATTGATGGTAAAGACGGGATCTGGTGGTATGAGTAAGAAAGCAGTAATGGCATCATATGAAGTAGCTCTACTTATTGCTAAAGCAGGAAAGCCGCATAATATAGCAGAGCAATTAATTCTTCCTGCTACAAAAGTAATTACAAATATAATGTTAGGAACTAAAGCAGCAAACGATATAAATTTGATTTCATTATCAAATGATACGGTTAAGAATAGGATTGAAGACATGTCATGTAATATAAAAGAAGAATTAATATCGAGAGTGCGCAAAAGTCACTATTACTCATTACAATTGGATGAAAGTACTGATGTCACTAATAATGCCAATTTGTTAGCTTTCATTAGATATGAGTTTGAAAATCAAATACAAGAAGATGCATTGTTTTGTGATTCACTACCTTCACGAACGACAGCTAATGACATATTTAACAGTTTGAATAATTTTATAACCGAAAATGAAATAGAGTGGCCAAAATGTGTTGGAATTTGCACTGATGGTGCTCGTGCAATGTCAGGTACAAGAACTGGATTGATTGCTCTTATTAAAAATGTTGCGCCTCAGGTTGTTTGGAATCATTGCTGCATTCACAGAGAATCATTAGCAGCCAAAAATATGTCACCAGATTTGAAAAGAACATTATACGAAGTAGTTAAAATTGTCAATTTCATTAAGGCTCGTCCACTTAATTCCAGAGTTTTTAAAATTTTGTGTGAGGAAATGGGTAGTCAACATACACATTTATTATTACATACAGATGTACGTTGGTTGTCCCGCGGGAAAGTACTCATTCGCCTTTTTGAGCTTCGAGATGAAATACGATTGTTTTTAATAGATGCGCATTTTGAACTGACCGAATGTTTCAATGATTTTATCTGGTTAGCTAAGGTGGCTTACTTGACTGATATTTTTACAAAATTGAACGAACTTAATTTGAGCCTGCAAGGTACTGTTGTAAATATATTTAAAGTTGAAGATAAAATAGAAGCAATGATTAAAAAAATCGACTTGTGGTCGAAACGCATCCAGAACGGTGTATATGAGTCTTTTCCAACTCTCAATGATTTCATAGAAAGCTCCAGTGAAAAATTGCTTAATCAAACGCGTCAATTATTTGTTGAACATTTAATTACTTTGAAAAGCAACTTCAGGAAGTATTTTTCTACTCCTGATCCTTGCAATAACTGGATCAGAGATCCATTTAATATGGAAATTACAAATGCTAAACATTTATCTGCACCTGAACAAGATATTCTCGTGGAATTATCATGTGATACAACTTATAAACTAAAATTTAACAAAACTGAATTGAGCAACTTTTGGTTACTTCTCAGGTCAGATTATCCTGCGCTTGCAAATAAAGCACTTCAACACTTGATTCCATTCTGCACAACATATTTATGCGAACAAGCTTTTTCGGTACTATTTTATATTAAGTCTAAATATAGAAACAAATTAAATGTAGAGCCGGATCTTAGATTAAAAGTTTCCAATATTAAGCCAGATATTGAGATTCTTGTTTCAAGAAAACAACTGCATACATCTCATTAAATATGTAAGTTATATTTAATGAGATAGATGCAGTTATTTTTTAAAATATTTCTTATTTAATATTTTCTGAAAAAAATTATAAAATATTTATATGAATTTAATGTAAGTACCCATTATAATTTGTGAGATTTGTTGCTATGACAATGTTTGTATTTTCTTTCTTCAATATTATAATTTCTAATAAAATGTGTTCTACAATATGCAAAAAAATCGTTATTCACCAATCACTGTTAGAAATATTCATCATATATCCTTGTCCTTATGAGATCGTAAGCCAGAAATTAATTAATAAAATGACGTAAAGTACCTAAAGTTGTGATGGGGGTCCGTCAAAAAAAATTTTTTCAAGTGGGGGTCCGTGGAGTACATAAGTTTAAGAACCTATGCTCTAAGGTCTTCAATTATATTATTAAAAATTAAAAATCTAAACAATAAAATTATAAAAAATTAACAAATTGTAAGATTTGAACTGAGACAAAAGAATTAATAGTCATAGTCCAATCCTATGCGACTGTGTTCTCAAATAGCAAAAACAAAGGAAAGATATCCACTTAAAGGCTACAAAAATTCAGCCCATAAGCAATACATGGCAAAGACTATTCATTAAATATTGATTAAACAAAGAAAAATGATCATGGAAATAGTTAAAATACAAGAAATACAAGAATCAAAAATAATCTTGTATTGAGAGAAGAGATATACAAATAATAATCATTTAATATAATTAATCCAAAGATTCGACGTCATTCAACATGGCAGCCGAAATCACATTTCATCTGTCAAAATTCAATAATTAATATTTAATTGAGGAAGCTTCATAAAATTATATAATGCTAGTGAAAATGAATCTACATTTAATAACGAGTATTTTGATATGCGTTTTATATATTGTAATCAGAAAATGTTTATTTCAAGTGTAAACATGATACCAAATAAAAATTAATTGTAATTTTCATTTATATTTCACGAAAAATCCATTTTATTGAAAATCTGGCGAAAATTCTGTTGTATCTTTTTACTTTTATTCATTTTTTATGAAATTTTGTTATAAATTTGTATAAACTGAATCCAATTGAATAGAGGTGTTTCTGCTAATTCTCCAAAGAGTACAATAAATAGGAGTTCCAAATTTCCTAATAGTAAGAAGCGTTGAGAGGTGGGTCCTCTCAGAGGCAGTTATAACACGGGGGGTTAATTCAAATATATATAGGAGGCTCTTCTCAGAGCCTCCTTAAGAATGAAGATTTAGATTTTTTTTTCTTTTATAATGAATCTATGATAGGTATTCTCCTTCATCCAAATAAAATGAATTTTTTTTTATCAAATAAAGGGAGAGGATAGTAAGGAAATAGATATATCAAGGAATCTAATGGTAAAAGACATGATTTTTTCAAGGGAGACGACGGGGAAGAAATTATGAGGTCACGTGAGGGCAGGGACGCCAATCCCTGAAGTAGCAATCTTTTCTATCGGAATTTCAGAAAAGAAACCACCCGTTACCCTTCAGAATGTTTCGATGTACTCAAATTCATTGACAATTTTATCAATCTTATTCAACTTTATCAGTGTCTATTGATTGGTTTTCTGATTATTATATCTTATAGAGTTTTATTATATAGAATTATAATATTCAAATGTTATTAGTTATAAATTTTAGTTATTGGAGACGTAATTTTTATACGCCTTATAATTTTAATCCTTCAATGATAATAATAATTATTAAATAAATAATTTATTAAATAAAATTTTATTTTTGATGAATCTAAATATATATATATAATGATATTATCAGAAAAATAGAAATGCAAAGAAAACTTGATTGATATACGCAATGCGAAGATTCAATTTCCATTTTCTATTTCATCCGTTCATGGATTATAATTGATGTTTAAGAGGTTGTGATAAGCACAGAACAGCAAAGAAATCTAAAGAAATAAGTTGGAGTGTCTCCACTCGAATATCTCGCAATTTGAATTGGATTAAATAACATAATATATTACATTAAAATTAAATTTAATTAATTATAAATTATAAATTAAAATTAATAAATAATATTTATTAAACCAGCGCATGTTTGGCTCTTTGTTGATGGTACCACGTCACGTGTTGGCGCGTGAGATTTGCAGTGTTAAAAAATTATTTCTGGTACTTTCAGCGATTCAATCAAGCTGAAATTCTATATATAGCAGTTTTATACAATTTTGAATCATGTGAAAAACTATCAAACATATCTTTATTTTTACGGTCACTTTAGAGGAAAAAAAATCAAAACGTTGTAAGTAATGACCCTCTTCCGGTTGAGCTACATTTCTCAAAAGTTGATCGAAAACTACGAATTTTGAATAATGCCCGTAAACCAAATTTCATAATTCTAAATGAAACCGTTTTTGCGTAATCTTGTCTACATACACACACATACACACACACACATATATATATATATATACAGACATTTTTCTCAACCTTAGTGAAACTGATTCAGGAACCTTTAAAACGTATAAAAACATGAATGTCGAGATAGTAAAAATGGTATAAATTTGTGTTTTCAAAAAAAATAAAAATCTTTAATTTAAGTTATATCCAGGGAAACAATTACAAATTGATGATCAAAGTAGTGTATATTCTATTAGTTTTATTTAAATAATATTTTTTTTTAATTATCTTATATTGCAATTTGTTCTATGTTAAACATTATAGTAAAAAATTCAATTTGATGTTTATTTTCAATGTCGAGATTTTGATGTTTTTATACGTTTTGAAGGTCCTTGAAGCATTTTCACTAAGGTTAAGAAAAATGTATGTGAGTGTATATATAAACAAGATTACGCAAAAACGGTTTAAGCTAGAATGATGAAATACGTTTTGAAGTGTCCTGAATCATTTTCACTAAGGTTGACAAAAATGTCTGTGTGTGTGTGTGTGTGTGTGTATGTATGTAGATAAGATTACGCAAAAACGTTTTGAGCTAATGAAATGCAATTTGGTATACGGTAATTAATCAAAATTTGTACTTTTGGATCAACTTTTGAGAATTGTAGCTCAACCGGAAGAGGGTCATTACCTACCACGTTTTCATTTTTTTTTCCTCTAATGTGACCGCCAAAATAAAGATATTTGTTTGATAGTTTTTCACATGATTAAAAATAGTATAAAACTACTATATATAGAATTTCAGCTTGATTGAATCGCTGAAAGTACCGGAATTAAATTTTTAAAGCTACAAATCACGCACCAACACGTGAAGTGGTGCCATCAACAAAGAGCCAAACATGCGCTGATTTAATAAATATTATTTATTAATTTTAATTTATAATTAATTAAATTTAATTTAAATATAATATAATATATGTTAATTAATCCAATCCAAATTTGCGAGATAGTAGATTGGAGACACTCCAGCTTATTGCAATTGTTTTGACTGAGTGATCCCTCCCTGCATTACATTCGAATTGCAACGTGGAAACCAACGTAGCTTACTTTCTTTCCTCGATAGCAAACATCTGCTTCAACCGTCTGTGCTATCAAGGTCGTTAGCTCCGAAATTAAGTAGAAAGATAAGAACTGTGGATTTCAAGTTGGGAGTTCCAACCAACCAACTATTCGTTTTTGTAAAATAGAAGACACAAGATTCGGTCCATTAACCACCCTTAAAAACAAGGCATATTGATCGAAATTCAAATAAATGATGAAAAACAAGATGAAATGAAGAAGTGGCGGAAGAAAATGGAGATGACAGTCACGTGGATTGTTTCTTGGGATTTCCCAACCTCGAAGGGGAGGAAAATCAATTAAAATTAATGATAAATGGCTTGAGAGGGTGGAATTTTTTCATTTCTCCCTCTTTAAACAAATCTGAATATTTACTTTACTATTCAGTTTTTTATTTTTACTTTTTAATTGAATTTATTCTTCACCAATATAAACACCAATCATTAGATGTGATGATTGTTAATTTCATTTTCTACTTTAATGACCCACTCGATTTTGAAATTATAAACGAAATCTCAGGGTCAATTTTTACTATCTCACCAGAGATAGTATTGCGTAAACGAAAATTTTCGATGTCGAGATTTTGATGTTTTTATACGTTTTAAAGATTCCTGAATCATTTTCACTAAGATTAAGAAAAATGTCTGTATATATATATATATATATATGTGAGTATATATGTATGTAGACAAGTTTACGAAAAACGGTTTGAGCTAGAATCATAAAATTTGGTGCACGGGTATTAATCAAAATTCGTGGTTTTCTATCAACTTTTGAGAAATGTAGCTCAACCGAAAGAGGGTCATTACCTACAACGTTTTGATTTTTTTCCTCTAAAGTGACCGTAAAAATAAAGATATATGTTTGATAGTTTTTCACATGATTCAAAATTGTATAAAACTGCTATATATAGAATTTCAGCTTGATTGAATCTCTGAAAGTACCGGAATTAATTTTTTAACACTACAAATCATGCGCAAACACGTGACGTGGTGCCATCAACAAAGAGCCAAACAAGCGTTGATTTAATAAATATTATTTATTAATTTTAATTAATAATAAATTTAATTTAATTTAAATTTAATATATTATGTTATTTAATCCAAAAATGTATGTGTGTATGTGCGTGTGTGTATGTGTGTGTGTATGTATGTAGACAAGATTACGCAAAAACGGTTAGAGTTAGATTCATGAAATTGGGTATACGGGTATTATTCAAAATTCGTGGTTTTCTATCAACTTTTGAGAAATGTAGCTCAACCGGAAGAGGGTCATTACCTACAACAAATAAAGATATATGTTTCAAAGTTTTTCACATGATTCAAAATTGTATAAAACTGCTATATATAGAATTTCAGCTTGATTGATTCGCTGAAAGTACGGGAATTAATTTTTTAACACTGCAAATCTCACGCACCAACACGTGACGTGGTGCCATCAACAAAGAGCCAAACATGCGCTGGTTTAATAAATATTATTTATTAATTTTAATTTATAATTTATAACTAATTAAATTTAATTTAAATATAATATATTATCTTATTTAATCCAATTCAAATTTGCGATATATTCGAGTGGAGACACTCCAGCTTATTTGAAATTATTCCATGCAACCTTCGACGACGACAGCTATCTAACAAAAAAACAGAAAATTAATTTGTTTTCAATAGAAATTTTATACAAATCTTGAACAGAAGCTCCTTTTCATATTCATATTAATTAATTAATATTTATATTCATACATAGAGAATAAATATTTTTTTAATTTTAAAATATTTAGTATTAGTATTTCTACTCTACCATAGATGATAAATTAAGTGATTTTTTTAATTATTTATTTTTTAAATATAATCAAAATAATACCCTTGATTTTAAATAAAAAAAAAATAAAACAATTAAAGTTGTATACTACTACTAGAGAAGATGTTAAAATTAGTCTGGTGGTGTTTTAATTAGAATCCCAAAATAGTCATTTCCAATTTTAATTTTTGGTATTCGTGTAGTTGAGCCTGAACATATTATACTAAAGAGAGTAAAAATTAATTATCTAAATGGATTTGACAGACTTATCTTGTTTTTTATTTTTTTATTTTTTTTTTTTTATGTTTGTTTTAATGGAGGGATGTTTTTGCGTTTTTACTTTGTTATTATTTTTTTTAATTCAAATCTCATATATAAGCATTAGTATAATACAAATATTTATAATTAAAATATAACTGTATATTCTAATTATATTTAGTGGAGTAGTGAACATATCGAGGATAAATAAAACATCTCTCCCCCACCCCTTCGCTACGCCACTATTAATACATAAATAATTTGAGTAGTTTTTTCTTAATTTTTAAAGGAGATAAATGAAACGGAACTGTGACGTTGTCTGTTGGACTCTCCAAGGCAACTGAATCGATCCACTCGCTGAGATTTCAACTCATGTCCTAATTATCATTTTAATTTTTATAAATGTTTTTAACCATATATTTATTTATGTAATTCAATTGAATTCATAATTGATATAAAAGGTATTGATAAGGAAAAAATCAGTTATTATACAAAAAATAAAAATAAAAAAAGCGATAAAAATTACACTGAATAATTTTCTCTCTCAAAAAAAAAAAAATCAACATCATTTGCATTTATATATATATATATATGTATATACGAGGGGTGTTTAAAGTATTCTCGGTAACGGGGTAATTTAGCAGTGACGAAGGGATTTAAATTATTTCAGTTGGTAACGACACTCCCTGAGAACATAACCTCAAAATTTCATTTATTTATCATTAGTACTAATCTAATTATCGTTGGTGTAAGAAGACCAGAATGACTGATGCGACAATGTTGAGAAAAATGTTTTGAAGAAATAAAGCATACACCTTACAGCCCAGACCTTGCCCCCAGTGATTACTTCTTGTTCCCCAACCTAAAAAAAAGATCTTCGTGGAAAACGTTTTTCTGACGATGAAAAGCTGAAGATGGCAATTAACGCAAAATTTGAGGACAAGGAGGAAAAATATTTTTTACATGGAATTCAAAAGTTAGTTTCCCGAGCAAACAAGTGTATTGAGGTTATGGGGGACTACATTGAAAAATAAATTTTAGTTAGAAGTTTCTGCATTTTCTTTCATACCTATACCGAGAATACTTTGAACACCCCTCGTATATATATATATATACATATATATATATAATACGTTACTCATTAAGTCTCCGGCATACATTGTTGACAGACATACGTTATTTTCTGGTAGTAGCACTAACCTTCTAAGATTTTCTGGTAGTAGCACTAACCTTCCAAGATTATGTGTCCAAATTTCATAGTATTTACAGACATTTTAGTGAGCACAGTAGTGTAATTATCAAAACAATGAATAGAAAGGAGATTGGTGTGTTGATTAAACAATGTATTTTGACGGGAGAAAATTCTTTGTGAGTCAAACTTTGCACCAGAGAAATCAACTATTATTGACTAGTATGTGCTGAAGTTGAACGCGGTTGTACAAGCACTGATCGACTAAAATCGGCACAGTTATTTCCGAAAACAAAAAATGTCTTCAAAATAATTTTAAAGGACCGTAGAATGAACTGACATGAGATAATTGGTCATTTTTATTTCAATTTTTATTTTAAAATAATTATTTAGAAAAAATCAAATATATATATATATATATACATATATAATTAGAATCATTTTAATTTTTATAAATGTTTTTAACCATATATTTATTTATGTATTTCAATTGAATTCATAATTGATATAAAAGGTATTGATAAGGAAAAAATCAGTTATTATACAAAAAATAAAAATAAAAAAAGCGATAAAAATTACACTGAATAATTTTCTCTCTCAAAAAAAAAAAAATCAACATCATTTGCATTTATATATATATATATATGTATATACGAGGGGTGTTTAAAGTATTCTCGGTAACGGGGTAATTTAGCAGTGACGAAGGGATTTAAATTATTTCAGTTGGTAACGACACTCCCTGAGAACATAACCTCAAAATTTCATTTATTTATCATTAGTACTAATCTAATTATCGTTGGTGTAAGAAGACCAGAATGACTGATGCGACAATGTTGAGAAAAATGTTTTGAAGAAATAAAGCATACACCTTACAGCCCAGACCTTGCCCCCAGTGATTACTTCTTGTTCCCCAACCTAAAAAAAAGATCTTCGTGGAAAACGTTTTTCTGACGATGAAAAGCTGAAGATGGCAATTAACGCAAAATTTGAGGACAAGGAGGAAAAATATTTTTTACATGGAATTCAAAAGTTAGTTTCCCGAGCAAACAAGTGTATTGAGGTTATGGGGGACTACATTGAAAAATAAATTTTAGTTAGAAGTTTCTGCATTTTCTTTCATACCTATACCGAGAATACTTTGAACACCCCTCGTATATATATATATATACATATATATATATAATACGTTACTCATTAAGTCTCCGGCATACATTGTTGACAGACATACGTTATTTTCTGGTAGTAGCACTAACCTTCTAAGATTTTCTGGTAGTAGCACTAACCTTCCAAGATTATGTGTCCAAATTTCATAGTATTTACAGACATTTTAGTGAGCACAGTAGTGTAATTATCAAAACAATGAATAGAAAGGAGATTGGTGTGTTGATTAAACAATGTATTTTGACGGGAGAAAATTCTTTGTGAGTCAAACTTTGCACCAGAGAAATCAACTATTATTGACTAGTATGTGCTGAAGTTGAACGCGGTTGTACAAGCACTGATCGACTAAAATCGGCACAGTTATTTCCGAAAACAAAAAATGTCTTCAAAATAATTTTAAAGGACCGTAGAATGAACTGACATGAGATAATTGGTCATTTTTATTTCAATTTTTATTTTAAAATAATTATTTAGAAAAAATCAAATATATATATATATATATACATATATAATTAGAATCATTTTAATTTTTATAAATGTTTTTAACCATATATTTATTTATGTATTTCAATTGAATTCATAATTGATATAAAAGGTATTGATAAGGAAAAAATCAGTTATTATACAAAAAATAAAAATAAAAAAAGCGATAAAAATTACACTGAATAATTTTCTCTCTCAAAAAAAAAAAAATCAACATCATTTGCATTTATATATATATATATATGTATATACGAGGGGTGTTTAAAGTATTCTCGGTAACGGGGTAATTTAGCAGTGACGAAGGGATTTAAATTATTTCAGTTGGTAACGACACTCCCTGAGAACATAACCTCAAAATTTCATTTATTTATCATTAGTACTAATCTAATTATCGTTGGTGTAAGAAGACCAGAATGACTGATGCGACAATGTTGAGAAAAATGTTTTGAAGAAATAAAGCATACACCTTACAGCCCAGACCTTGCCCCCAGTGATTACTTCTTGTTCCCCAACCTAAAAAAAAGATCTTCGTGGAAAACGTTTTTCTGACGATGAAAAGCTGAAGATGGCAATTAACGCAAAATTTGAGGACAAGGAGGAAAAATATTTTTTACATGGAATTCAAAAGTTAGTTTCCCGAGCAAACAAGTGTATTGAGGTTATGGGGGACTACATTGAAAAATAAATTTTAGTTAGAAGTTTCTGCATTTTCTTTCATACCTATACCGAGAATACTTTGAACACCCCTCGTATATATATATATATACATATATATATATAATACGTTACTCATTAAGTCTCCGGCATACATTGTTGACAGACATACGTTATTTTCTGGTAGTAGCACTAACCTTCTAAGATTTTCTGGTAGTAGCACTAACCTTCCAAGATTATGTGTCCAAATTTCATAGTATTTACAGACATTTTAGTGAGCACAGTAGTGTAATTATCAAAACAATGAATAGAAAGGAGATTGGTGTGTTGATTAAACAATGTATTTTGACGGGAGAAAATTCTTTGTGAGTCAAACTTTGCACCAGAGAAATCAACTATTATTGACTAGTATGTGCTGAAGTTGAACGCGGTTGTACAAGCACTGATCGACTAAAATCGGCACAGTTATTTCCGAAAACAAAAAATGTCTTCAAAATAATTTTAAAGGACCGTAGAATGAACTGACATGAGATAATTGGTCATTTTTATTTCAATTTTTATTTTAAAATAATTATTTAGAAAAAATCAAATATATATATATATATATACATATATAATTAGGCTTTAAAATTAATTATTGCATCGAGCATAGGAAAGGAAAAATGAACTCTTATTTTTATAGTAAAATTAATTTATTTATTATTTTATAAAATTAAGGGTTGCTCATACCTTTAATTATCTTGAATCATTTCGGTATCATTTCGAAAATGTCAGGAAGGTGTGAGGTAAAAATATTGTACTTTAAATAAGGGTTGCTTTTTTATGGAACTCTTTGTATTTACAATTAAGGAAAAATTTTAAATTGTAGCTACAGTTGAAAAATTGTACGCGTATCTTTTTCCTGAAACAAAAAATACAATTATTAGATATTATTATATTGTTATTATTAATATGATAATGATTGTTAAGATTATTATTTTTTATTCTAATTAAACGTATGATATTTTAATAAATAATATAAAAATATTTTTTTTAGTTTTTTTTTTTTTTTTTTAATGAACTTAAATATTCAAATTTCAATTACAAAATCTACTACTAATAAATAATTTTAATCTTGAATATAAAATGGCAAATATAATTAATAAACTAATCATAAACTTTACATTTTATTTACTTTTATCTTTTTCAAAAAATAAAAGATTAAAATTTTTTTTTCTTTTTTTAAAATTTTTTTTTTTTTTTTAAATAATATCTCTAAATTGATAATTTATTATTATCAGTAGATGGAGGGCAATTTTCTATTTCCTGCCTTTCGAAACCGGATAAAAATATAAAATAACTACCCATTCCATTTAATCTTAACTCTTCATCAAACATTTGGAATTAGAAGATATGTTTTCTCAGTCATCAACACATCCAATGAATTGAACGTCCCTTTCATTCTTATTTTTTAAGAAAATTTCGCTGATTTGTTTAGAATGTTTATCTTTCATAAATAAAAAATGAACAATATATATGAAACAAAAAAAAATGTTTGTTATCGAATTTTGATAAAGAAGATTTCATTGGATCAACTGATAATTTTTTAGCAATAGTCTAATATTTTTTTTTAAATTTATAAATTTTAATAATATATGGTTTTTATTTGGATATGTGCATATCATATGATAACAAAAGTAGAAATATCCTAGGAATTTAATTAACATTTGTTTAATTAAGTTTAATAAATTAAAATATATATAAAAGTTGTTAACATAAATATTTTATTAAATTACAATTTTACATTTGTTGATAATATATTATTAGCTACATCTATATATTTCTGTGGCTCTACTGAACTCGAAATTTCTTGGCCGAGGAAATCACACTTCTCCAAGTATTCCTATCCTTAGCCAAAACCATCCAATCCCTACCCTCTCCTATCTCTCTCATGTCCCTTCCTACATTATCCACCCACAGCGTCCTTGGTCTTCCAAGCGTACGTTTCCCACTCGGTCTCCCCACCAATATATTTTTCGCCATTCTTTCCTCTCCCATTCTAGCCACGTGCCATGTCCATCGCAGCCTTTTCGATTTTATAATTCTAACTATGTTTGGAGATGCATAGAGGTCATGCAATTCCTCGTTATGCAGCCTCCGCCATTCCCCAGTGACGTCATCTTTCTTTGCTTCGCAGAATCCTATTCTCAAATACTCTACTCTCGTCTTCTATGGTCATAGACCATGACTCACACCCATATAATACAACCGGTAAAATAATTGTTTTATATATTTTAATTTTTATCCCCTTTGATAATAATTTTGACGCGATAAGCCCCTTTACTGCATGATAACATGATAATCGCGTTTCCCGATTGCAAGCTTCTTCTCGAATATTATTATCCTTCGTTATTACAGAACCTAAGTATTTAAATTTTTCTACATTTTCGAATTCTTTATTTTGTATGTTAAGACTTTGTGTGTTAATACTATTCCTCTCTGTTACCAAAAACTTTATATTAGCAATATTTATTTCAAGCCCCACCGCTTTTCCTGCTTTGATTAATTTTTCTACGCTATCTTTAATTACAATTGCCGAATCTCCGATTATATTTAAGTCGTCTGCGTAACCTAATACTTGAATTTTTTTGTTTAATTCTATTCCGTTTGATTTTCCCCCAATTTGTCTAATTACATATTCCAGAACTAAATTACATAAAATTGGTGATAATGCGTCTCCTTGTTTTAACCCATTCCGAATTTCGAAACTTTCTGATAGTTGATTCTCGCATCTTACTCTTCCTTTACTATCTACAAAACAAATTTGAACCATACGTACTAGTTTTTTTGGAATTCCCATTAAAATCAAGATTTGAAAAAGTTTTTCCCGGTCTATTGAGTCATATGCTTTTGTAAAATCTACAAAAATTTGGTAAACAGAGATATTGAATTCGCAATCTAACTTAATGAGAATATCTGATCTACCCTTGATCGGTTTGGCCTGAACTCACACTGATATTCTCCTAATATTTCCTCTGCATATGGTCGGAATTTCATTGAGATAATATTCGAGAGAATCTTATACGATGTCGTCAAAAGAGAAATTCCCCTGTAGTTATTGCAGTTGGTTCTATTACCCTTCTTAAAGAGTGGATTTTATTTTAATAAAATATAAAAATAAAATGACTTGGAGGAGGTTTTCTTTAAATTTTGAAGGAGAAGAAATTATTTTAAAAACAAAAAAAATTTAATAAATATATATATAATTAAAAATTATATATATTATAAATTATATAATATATATATATATTAGTATATATATATATATTAGTGTATATATATATATATATATATATATATATATATATTGCGATAGTAAAAATTGAAACTTAATCCCCTTCGTTCCAGCCTTTTATATTAATAATTAAAATCAAATATATGCATTTATATTTCACTTTTATTTTTATTTATTTATTATTGTAAAGGCGCCACAGGGTGAAAGGTTAGCGTAGCTGGCTCCCATTCTCGTGGTCCCGGGTTCAAGTCCCGGATCCGAAAAAGGAATTTCTCTAGCTGGAGTCTATGGGACGGAGTTAACCCAACCTCCGGGATCAAAATTGGGAAAGTTACTTGATAGCACCTCCGATCAAGAAAATCAAGGTAAAGGTCCGTTCTACAGATCATAAGACAATTGATATAACCGACTTGATAGTGGTTGTCCTTGCATAAGACGTACAAAAGTCAGAGGGTTTTTTTTTTTTTTCGTACAAGAAAAATTAGAATTTTTCTAAAATAAATATAATTTTAACTACAAGTGTCTTACGTGACACACGGATAGTTTTAATTTATTTTTAGATTTTATTATTATTTTGTATTAGTATTTTATTCTTATTATTTTATTAAAAACAGAAAATAGTAGGATTGGTTTTAGTTGATTTTATTTTTAATCTAAAATACCATATTGGCACTTTTTTTAGAAACAATTATTTTTTATTTGCTCGAAATTTTAACACCTCTTCAAGGGGTCGCTTTCCCTTGCGATTGGTAGATAAGACTCAACAAATAAGACCTTGAAAAAATGATAAAAGTCCCTTCTCTTTAAAAAAAACATATTCTCAAATTAAAATCTTAATTTTTATTTTGAAAGAATATTGGGTTATTCTTCAAATGACCAGGCGGCAATGCCAGCTGGAAGGGGACGTCCGTTGCTGGCCAACGACCCATTACGGGATGCATGTCGGGGTTCAATACCGGGGGAGGATCAATGCCAACCCTTCCTTATTGCAATTCCAAATGGGAATGCGATTTGAAAAAAAACAAACATGTTTTCACAGATTTCAAGTAAAATTCATTAATATATATATATATATATATCCCTTCCATTTATCTTTTTTTTTAATTATTCTATAGAATATTAAAAAGAATAAAAAAGAAACAAAAATGATTTTTAATTGAAAACAAAAAATAATTTATTTAAATGTTTTTGCATATCCCCCTTCTCCTAAAATTTAGTTTGATGTATATATTGGATATATAATATATAAATATGTAAAAATTAAAATTACGTTTATAATACACCAAATATTATATATATAAAAAGGCTTTAGCCTGCACATTTCTCAGAATTTAAAAATTTTGCATATCTTCGCAAATCACGTTCCATGACCACTGCAATCCAAAAGGAACTTTAGAATTTGTCATGTCTCTGTCCGTGGACGTTAAAGACTCAAAATTGGCTGAACAGATTACTATGAAATTACATCACAATATTATTATATATTATTACCTCTATAGAACATAGGCTATAAATTATATCAATATCTAATCAATAACCACAGAAATTAATTTTTAAAAATTTATACAATATTCCAAATTGTTCATACTTTCAAGAATAAAGTCGATTCATTTTCGATAATGAATATAAAATTAATAATTTTAGCAATTCCCATACAAAGAACGAAAATTATATTCAAATTTTTATTTTAATTTTTAAGATTCAAATAGCATTTCAATTATTATAGTCGTTTTAATTAATTCAAAAAATATTTAGATCCAGTTTATTAAATTACTAGCTACTCAGACTGCCTTCGGCTCTTTTCGCACCTGGACAGGGAGCTCTGCCCAGTGTACTCGCGAAATAATGCATAGTATTTGGTTGAGAGTTTGTTTGCAATTCTTTGGGGTAATAAACACACTATTTGTAAATTTCTTAGTAAGAATGAAGGATGTCTATTTCGACGATAAGCCTAGTTCAACCTGACTCAATATAAATACTCTCCATGGTACATACATAAAGATAGAGTGCCATGAAAAATTCTTAAATTAAATTAAATCGTATTTTAATTAAAAAAATCGAATTTAATTATATTTTGTGTTGTGTGGGGAGACCAAATAATTTAAAAGTTAAATTTTAGTTTTATAAAATGGCTCTTTAGATTTCCAAAAATTTCATTATATAAGAATTATTGAATAAATCAATTTTAATAAAAGATCAAAAATCAAAATAAATATTCAAGAATATTATAATCAATGAAATATACATACAATTTAATTAATTTCCTGATTAAATTAAAGAATAAATAAGAACACGAAAAGAAAGCGAATGTTATAATATATTGATTGGAATCAAATCAATTTGAAAACCTATTACATACAGATTTTCAACCAAATACTATGTATCACTTAGGAGGTACAGGGGGGTAAAACCTGTCTAGGTGCGAAGAAGGCGGTCTGAGCATCAAGTATATATATATATTTATAAATAAAGCTCATTTGAAAAAATATATTTCAACCATAAAATAAATTATATTAAATGTTTTAATGTATAATTTATTTTAAAATTATATAAACATTTAATTTGAAATATGAAATAAATAAAGAAAAATTTTTCTAAAGAATTTAATAATTTGCATATAGTTACTTAGATTTTTAAATTATTAAAATAAAAGGTAAACTTAAATTTAAACAATTTATTATAATCTTTATCAATAAAATATTTAATATGTATTTCAATTATCATTCTAAACTATATATATACTAAATTGATACATGCTAACTAATTAAATTGCTTTTGATTATAATCAAATGTCAAAAAAATATATCGATATCGGATTTTATTTTAATTAGATTTCAAAATACCACTAATAAACTTTAGTAAAAATTTCAATTAGGTTCCAACATGTCCACAACAGGTATTTTTGCAAACTATAAGCTTTGTTTCGAGATTGCCAAGGACAGAAGAAAAAAGTTTCGCCTGCCATAATTTGTCCTTCAAAAAGACCATGTGCAGATATTTTATTCTAAATGTTTTTAAATATCATTTTATTAAAATATAAAGGGAAATGATAATCTTAGTACCTAACTAGACATTATGTCCGGCATGTGACCTTGATGATGCGCACGCATCACTCAAAGCACCAGAATATGTTCATTCGTATAAATGAAGTGGAAAATCCCCAGACTACACGAATTGGCTTGTAGGGGTAGCTACCCCACTATATGACACATACCATAAACAGATATATATATATTAAACAATATTCATATGTTTTAATTAAAAATATTCCTAAAATAATCTTAATTTTTTTTTAAATAATGCTCCTGTCTAGGGGATGTTCTATATTTTTTTTATTCTAATTGACTTCACATAAATTTCTCATTAATATGCAAATGTTATTCCCTCGCTAATAAAATATTCTAATAAAATGGAAAAATAAATAAAAATAAAAATAACAAACAAATAAATATATTTTAATTTAACCTAAAAATTTTAAATATTAAATTATACTATCTATCTATCTTCTTGGCCGCAGCAACCACACCCCTCTAAGTATTCCTATTCTGAGCCACAACCCTCCATCTTCTGCCTTCTCGCTTACGTCCCTTCCCTCATTATTCACCCACTGCGTCCTTGGTCTTCCAAGCGGACGTTTTCCACTCGGTCTTCCCACCAATATATTTTTCGCCATTCTTTCTTCTCCCATTCTAGCCACTTGCCCTGCCCATTATACTATTTGATTATAAATCAACCGCAAAATAAATATAAATATATATATATATATATATATATACTAGCTGCTCCGAGCGCCTTCGGCGCTCTCCACACCTAGACGGGGGCTCCGCCCCCTGTACCCCCCCGAGTGTCCCTATTCTGAGCTATAACCATCTAACTCCTACCCTGTCCCATCTCTCTCACGTTCCTTCCTACATTGTCCACCCTGTTCACAATTGGTCTTCCAAACGGACGTTTTCCAATCGAACTCCCCACCAATATATTTCTCCTCTTCCATTCTAGCCATGGATTAATTTAATTGTTTATTATATTTTAAAGAAACAAATCGGAAAAATATTCAAATTTTGTATATAGTTTTTTATATATGTTTATTTATTTAGAAAAAATTAATTGACATAATTATTAATTTAATAAAATAAAATTTAATAAAATAAAATAAAATTTAATAATTAAATTTAATTTAATAAAATAAAATAATTTAATAAAATATTAAAATAATAAAAATTAATAAATTTGTAAAAAAAATATATAATACTTAAAAAAAAAATGTGCCTTTTCGAGTTTCGAACTGAGAGTGCAAAGTCATAAGATAACGCCTTAGACGGTTCACCCACAAACCACTTTTGTTTGCAAGTCTCCTATTACGATATATATACATGTCAAATTATCGCCAGCAGTGCCTCTATGATCTAACATTGTAACTAAACGATTTTTAATTAATTAGCACCCCCTGGACACACCTTAGCAATTAGCGGTTTAATAAAAGAAGTCTGACATGCCCTGAGACCTACTGAATATGCATAAAAATTTCATAAGAATCGGTCCAGCCGTTTCGGAGGAGTATCATTTCAAAGTTTGTGACACGAGAATTTTATATATAAGATATATATATATATATATATATATATATATGTAATAGCCGACAAATTTCATTGTTTAAAAAAATGGAAAAAAAAATTTGTATTGGTTTTTATATATATTATTTGTATATTGATAGTATTTGTTTCAGATTTATATGTAATGTTCGTGAATCATCCCACGCCCCTCCCTTTTTCCTCTTAGAAGAGGGTCTATTATATCAGAAGGTATTGAAATTTTCTCACCAGGAGTTCATTGGTAACTTGTTAATATTCGAAAGCACGATGCTTTAATAGCCGACAAATGAACCTCATCGCATTTGCTATTCTCTTTCATTTCTTTTCTTTTCTTATTTATTTTTTTTTTATTTTTTTAAATAAGAATTGCCATCTGCTTTCAAGTGGATGTCCCATTATATGATTCAGTGGAGAGTGAATATGACTTGTCTTGATATTTAATAATTTGAAATTTTCTGTTTTGGACCAGAAAAGATCATTTGTATATATATATATATATATATATATATATATAGAGAGAGAGAGAGAGAGAACACACAAAACGTGACTAACTTTTTCAGTTGGCAAAAACAAACTACTAATCCAAAATGGCTGATAATGTCAACATTTCAGAAACATATGTGTACCAATATGACAAAAAACTTTCGATAATCGAATGTACAGAGTCCGCGAAAATTCAAAATTCACCTTTTCTTTTGAACAAATCTCGTATAATATAGAAAAACAAAAACAAAACAAAAACAAAACAAACAAATTTAATAAAATTTTTAGCATACTATCGACCAGAAGAGTAATTTAAAATCATTCGATGTATAATACGATAAAACAAGCCAGGAGGGTTTTTTTAAAATAATAATAATAATAATAATAATAATAATTTTAAATCCCCATCAAGTATGTATGAACTGGGATTATTTAATTAAAAAAAAAATCGATTTTTATTTAACACAGCCTGAGAGTTTGGTTTAAAAAAAAATAAAATGAAAAAAACAAAAAAATAAAAAAATAAAAATAAAAACAAGAAAACGCAGCTCATGATTTTCAATTATCAAGAATGGACATTATTGATTTTCTGAACCTGCAGTGCCTTTTAATGCTCACCTTTCGAGTGAAGTGAGGAGGTTACAAATTGCCAACCCCCTATTAAACCGTTGAGATGAAAAAGAGGTTGAATGGATCACATTCTAAAGAAAATTTCATATGATATTTAACTTCATTATAATAACAACAACAACGTATTACATTATAACTAATAGCAACAAACTAAATAAAAAAAATAATAAAAATGAAATAATTTTATATTAAATAAGCCATTTGTGTAAATAATCACATTTTTCTTCAAGTAGGTTAACAACAAAAATATTGATTTGGATGTTCATCATTAGTAAAGCAATCTGCGCAGTTCACTACCCTCCTCCTTTCTTAACAAATTTATATGCTTTATTTCTAAATAGAAAATATAATAATACAATTAATAAACATTAAATGTTATAAGAAAAGGTGAATTTTTAATTTTCGTGGGCTGTGTACATTCGATAATCGAAATTTTTGTTAGATTGGTACACATATGTTTCTCATATATTGATAATATCAGCCATTTTGGATTAGTAGTTTGTTTTTGACAACTGAAAAAGTTAGTCACGTTTTTGTGTGTTCATCGATATTGAATGTTCATGAGTTTTTGCCACAGGTAAAAATGGAATACTACAAGGAAGTTAATCAATATGGCTCAAACGATCGGAATAGAAATAGAAAAACAAATCATAGATTCTGCATCACGATAATGCACCAGCTCACACATCATTGCTTGTTTGTGATTTTTTTGCCAAAAACAACACCGTAATCATGCCTCAACCACCGTATTCGCCAGATTTGGCTCCCTGCGACTTTTTCCTTTTCCCAAAACTGAAGAGACCAATGAAAGGAAAGCGTTTTGCCACAATGGATGAGATAAAGTCGGAATCGAAGATCAAGCTGATGGCCATACAGAAAAGCGCATTTCAAAAGTGCTTCGAAAATTGGAAGAATCAATGGCATAAGTGCATTATATCTGATGGGAATTACTTTGAAGGAAACAAAATGGATATTGATGAATAAATAAATACTTTTCGAAATAATTTAAAATTTTCCTTTTCTTTGAACAAATTTGAAGAACATTTTAAAGGTGTGAACAATTCATTTTCTATTATAAAAACATATTTATTTATTTTCCCTTACATTGCAATGAAATGAAACATTTTTATATAGCTTTACGTTTCATGACCTGAATTCAAAAATAGCATTAGAGTTTTTTATGACTGTTTATTTCTACGTCTATAAGACTCAAAATTACTTCTACTATGAACCGAGATTATAAATTTTATCAATGTCAAATCAAAATTAATTTTTGAAAATTTATGTAAAGCCCTGCGCTGTTTAACTGATGTCGATTCAAAGGACCTGTCTATCATGTTGGACAATGAATATTTATTTTAGGCAATTTTCATATAAAATAATTAAAATATAATATATGTACATTTTTATTTTAATTTCTAATATTCAAATATATTTTCAATGAATTTATTTATTCTAAAATTTTTAATAGTAATTTTTTTAATAAAATTATATTATCATATTTTATAAATAATTTATTAAATTATTATTATTTTATTTGAACATTTCTTCTTTTCTATTTAAACATAGGTCATAAATTTTATCAATTCCTTATCAAAAAAAAAATCAAAAATTAATTTTTTATTAATGTTTTATTAACCCAAAAACGTTATAAAACATCAATTTAAATGATAATAGATTGGGAATTGGACTAACATAAGATGATTCTGAATAGGAAAGGTTGGAGAAATGGGATTGCTGCATTTCAAGTTTCAAATCCGAAACATAGGTAGATAGATCAGTAAAATATAACAAATAGATAAAAATTAGCTGTGGCCAGGCACAAAACCGACCGAACAATTTGAAATAAATTAATTTCCAAACAACATATATATAAAGGGTCTTTCAACAAGGACGGGTCGATGTTAATAATCTGTGGCGGCCATTTTGTTTTGGTGGCATCTGTCAAATCTATTTTTTCTGATTCAGTCACTGATGCCAAATCAGCATGGCAAGTTACAAAGTTAAGCAGCATGTGGAAATGATAAAAATTTAATATCAAAATGTGTGTTCGTTAGTGCGAACGTTGCGTGCATTGCGCCCATTTTACAGCAAACGCGGTTGCCCTTCAAAGTCTACTCTCCAACGATTGGTGACCAAATTTGAGACGACCGGTTTAGTAAACAACCAATCAACACCTTTAAGTCAAAGAAACGCCAGATTGGCCGAGAACATCGCCGCTCTACGTGAGAGTGTTCAGGAGACTCCGAGGCAGTCGATTTCTTGCCTTGCACAAGAACTCGGCCCTTCGAAGATTTCCATTTGGAGAATTTTGCGTCGGGACTTAGGCCTGCATCCGTACAAGACTGACACAGCGAACTGCACAATCGACATTCTGCATGAACGGTTTGAGGGTAGGGTTATCTCTCGCAGAGGTGACGTGAATTGGCCACCAAGATCGTGTGATTTGACTCCGCTAGACTTTTTCTTGTGTGGTTTTCTGAATTCGCAGGTCTATACCAATAAGCCACAATCGACCGTTGCCCTAAAAGCCAAAATAACGCAGGCCATTGCTCAGATACAGCCGGATCTATGCAGTATAGTCATTAAAAATTGGACTTCTCGGATTCGTGCCACCATACGAAGCCGCGGCGGACATTTGGACATTCCATCCATAATGGTCCTTTCAAATAAAAAATAAATTTAGTTAAAATCTCACACACATCTTGTTTTATTCAATTTTATCATCGACCGGAAATCTTGTCTACATACATACACACATACATAGACACACACACAGCTATTTTTCTCAACCTTACAATTAGTGAAAATGATTCAGGAACCTTCAAAACGTATAAAAACATCAAAATCTCAACATCGAAAATTTTCATGATCGCAATACTATCTCTGGAGAGATAATAAAAATTGTAATATAATATAAATGTATATTTGAGTAGTTGATCGAATAATATAACTAGCAACATCAAAATAAAGGTTTTATCTCTTGCAACTTTTTAACATAATGTTTAAAATCCAAAAGTTATCATTTATAATTGTTTTAATTTCAACTTTCTGTGTGTGTGTGTGTATTTGTAACTCAGTTTATTATGTGAAAAAGTTTTGGTTTTTTTTATAATAATAATAATAATAATAATAATTTAAGTAGAGAACCTAACAATAATATCTCTAGGTAGGTATATGTACGTCTTAAGAAGTCCCATACATAAGTTAATTTCGAACAGAATGTTTATCTTTGTTCCTGAAATACAATTGATATGATAATTTCTAAAATCTTGACTAGGTGTCAATAGAATATCTTGGAAACAAAAGAGAACTAAATGGACCTTATTCATGCCCGAAGCATTTTTTTCCTTTAATACGTACCACATGGCTAATTGCAAGCGTTACGAACGGCTGACATCCATTCTTATGAAATTTGTTTCATCGTTTTTCATTTGAAATCTATATTCGGACAATATTAGGAGAAAAAAAAGAATATTCCCCAAGGAGATGATTCATGTTAATTTCTAGAAGGATATTCACCTGTATAGAAATGAATTTTGAAATTAAATAAGGGTTACTAATTAGGGGGAATTGTTTTTAGTATTGCGATCACGAAAATTTTCGATGTTGAGATTTTGATGTTTTTATACGTTTTGAAGGTTCCTGAATCATTTTCACTAAGGTTGAGAAAAATGTTTGTGTGTGTGTGTATGTATGTAGACAAGATTACGCAAAATCGGTTTGAGCTAGAATCATGAAATTTCGTATACAGGCATTATTCAAAATTTTTAGTTTTCTATCAACTTTTGAGAAATGTCGCTCAACCGGACGAGGGTCATTACCTACCACGTTTTGATTTTTTTTCCTCTAAAGTGACCGTAAAAATAAAGATATGTTTGATAATTCTTCATATGATTAAAAATTGTATAAAAGTGCTATATATAGAATTTCAGCTCGATTGAATCGCTGAAAGTACCGGAATTAATTTTTTAACACTACAAATCACGCGCCAACACGTGACGTGGTGCCATTAACCAAGAGCCAAACATGCGCTGATTTAATAAATATTTTTTATTAATTTATAATTTATAATTAATTAAATTTAATTTAAATATAATATATTATGTTATTTAATCCAAAAATGTCTGTGTGTGTGTATGTTTGTATGTGTGTATGTATGTAGACAAGATTACGCAAAAACGGTTTGAGCTAGAATAATGAAATTTCGTATACAGGCATTATTCAAAATACATCCGTTGGTTTAATAAATATTATTTATTAATTTCAATTTATAATTTATAATTAATTCAATTTAATTTTAATCTAATATATTATGTAATTTAATCCAATTCCAATTGCGAGATAGTCGAGTGGAGACACTCCAGCTTTTTTTAATAAAATTCTGGTTTGAAGTACTCTTGAATATAGGATGATTAAGTATTTGTTTTATCATTTATTGATTTTCTATATTTCAAGTTTATATTATAAGGTTTTTGTTTTGGTAGTTCGAGAAAATTTAATATTTATGTAAAAGAGGTGTGATAGGGAGAAGGAGGAGATTGGGGATGGATAGAAGAGGGATGCGGATGGTTCGAGAAGGAATGGGGGATAAAGAATGGATACAGGAGGGATGGTGATCGGGTTGGATTAATAGCAAATGATCGAATCGATCTTGTTGATTGTTGTTCGAAGTGGATGCCCGCAGACTGTCGGTTTTTCAATGGGCGAGGGAAACGGCCGGGAACAGAAGAACATCTGAGCCGGGAACACATGGTCTCCGGGGACATCCTGGCCGGCTGCGAGGGGATGCCAGCTGGGCTTCGAAGAGGGCAGGTGCAACCTGAGGCGGAGCACCTGGCGGGCGAAGCACGGGCGGTAGCACGTGGCCAGGCAGGCAACCCGGACAGCCCTGGGAACCATCAGCCTCGTTGAGACTCACAAACGAAATTTCGTCCGGCGATTCACAGATCCATTCGGGATCGATACAGGAAGAGCCAGGCCACTGGATCCCTCCACCGCGGGGGGGGGGGGGGGGGTTAGGAAACCGATTCCGGGACACACACCACCATCGGAAATAATCTCTAATTAATCAACAAAATAAATTAAACATTGGAAAAAACATAAATAAATAAACAAAAATGATAAAAAAATCAATTTCTAATTAAAAATAATCTAATAGAATTTAAATATTATCAAAAAAAAAAAAAAAAAATTAAAATAAATAAGTAGGTCAATAAGTTTGAATGAAACCCAGGTTTTTGGATAAAAAATTATTTTATTTTTTAACGTAGTCTCCTTTAAGCTCTTTTCCAACGTTTCTTCAATATTTTTTATCCCTTCCAAATAATAAATGTTGAGAGATTATTTCATTGTTGGAGTTAGAACCATATTTCTTCGGATTTGAAAACAAGACTATGTCACTTGGGGCTAAATCCGGAGAATAGGGCGTATCATAGAAATTCAATTTTTTCCAATTTTCTTCTCCAATCACGAGGAAATCTGTTATTAGTGGATGTCAAACAAAAATGAAAAGACCCAGCTGATTCAAATTTTGACAGGAGTGAGCTGATAGTTGCCTGCTGACAAAAGCAGTGTTGCCATTTCATTTAAGTGACGGAAATTCATAAGTCTCGGACTTATTGACCTGCCCTCGTATTATATGGTGTAGGTAGCATTTATTAAGCATAAAATTACATTTTTACATCATATTAATAATGATAGTGATAAATTTATAATAAGACTAATCTGGGTTTATATAAGACTTACTTGGTATTTGTGTTTTATAAATTCAATTTTGGAAGTTCTTTTTTAGGAATATGATCACAAAAAAAGAGAATATTTAATTCATACACGAACACGATATATTCTAGCTTCCATGGCTCCATAGCAACAAATTACCTACGAATATTTTGAATCAGTTGCAGCCTTTTATTTTACAAATTTACTCAGTCTATTGAATAAAATTACATTTCAACAGACAGCAAAAATGATACTCTTTGATCCTTTTTCCAAAAAACAAAAAAAATCTAATAAAGTAATTAAACAATATATACTCATATTTGAGCAAATATTTTTTAAAATATATTTATTATTAAGAATATTAAAAAGTACTTGTAGAATTAATGCAAAAACATAAGGAAAAAAATAAGCTGGGGTGTCTCCACTCTTTGAATTATAATTTGAATTGGATTAATTAGCATATATTATATTTAAATTAAATTTAATTAATTATAAATTAAAATTAATAAATAATATTTATTAAATCAGCGTATGTTTGGCTCTTTGTTGATGGCAACACGTCACGTGTTGGCGCGTGATTTGCAGTGTTAAAAAATTAATTCTGGTACTTTCAGAGACTCAATCAAGCTGAAATTCTATATATAGCAGTTTTATACAATTTTTAATCATGTGAAAAACTATCAAACATATATCTTTATTTTGGCGGTCACTTTAGAGGAGAAAATATCAAAATGTTGTAGGTAATGACCCTCGTCCGGTTGAGCTACATTTATCAAAAGTTGATCGAAAACTACGAATTTTGAATAATGCCCGTATACCAAATTTCATGATTCTAACTCAAACCGTTTGTACGTAATCTTGCCTACATACATACACACAGACATTTTTTTCAACCTTAGTGAAAATGATTCATGAACCTTCAAAACGTATAAAAACATCAAAATCTCTACATTGAAAATTTTCGTGATCGCAATACTATCTCTGGCGAGATAGTAAAAAATTTCGAAATGAAATAAAAAGTGTAAAGTTGCTTTTAAATATACAGGCCCTTCTGTATTTATATATATATATATATATATATATATATATATATATACCTATATTAGAAAAAGGTTAATTTTTTGTGATGTTCGAGAATTTTTTTTAAACCCTGAAAGTGCCCTGCCCCGCGGGTCGCTTAATGAAAAAGGTAGTCCAGACGCATTCCCTGTCCTAATTATCCTAGCACGTTTTGTAGTCAGCTGGAATTTCTTCAACGATCGGATGTTTTCGACCTGACTTCTCTTATATATAAATGAATCAATTTCTTAATATATATATATGTATATATATATAATATTTCTCATTTTATGATCTTACATATTTTTAGTACAATTTAAACTGAATGAATACAATAGTTAAGCATTATTCTTCTTATTACTATTATTATCTGAAAATCCTTACCGTATCTGCGCAATTTTCAAAAGAGAAATGTCCTTCAGTTTATTCATAGTTTCTTGGTTATTTATCAAGCCAGGTACAATTCGAATAAAGAAAAACCATGTCCTCTGAACAAACATCGCGTCATATTATAATTTTACAAAAGAAATCTTTTTTTTTTTATATTCACTTCATTTTTCCCATAACAAAGAGAGAATGACCTATTTACCTGGCCTTTGCTCTAAATATCCCGCTCCAACACATATTTATTTAAAAATTCCGAAAAACAACCCAATACCAGGTAAACAACCAACGAAACAACCAAAGAGTTCTAAACAGTGAATAGGTAAAATATAAAAAGTAAGGGAACGCATAGTGGGAGCAAAAAAAAAGTCCTATTTTCACCAAACTATTTTTTACTATCTCGCCAGAGATAGTATTTTCGATGTCGAGATTTTGATGTTTTTATACGTTTTGAAGGTTCCTGAATCATTTTCACTAAGGTTGAAAAAAATGTTTGTGTGTGTGTGTACATATGTGTGTATGTGTGTATTTATGTAGACAAGATTACGCAAAAACGGTTTTAGCTATAAATATGAAATTTGGTATACGGGCATTATTCAAAATTCGTAGTTTTCTATTAACTTTTGAGAAATGTAGCTCAACGGGAAGAGGGTCATTACCTACAACGCTTTGATTTTTTTTCTTCTAAAGTGTCCGTAAAAATAAAGATATATGTTTGATAGTTTTTCACATTGATTAAAAATTGTAAAAAAACTGCTATATATAGAATTTCAGCTTGATTGAATCGCTGAAAGTACCGAAATTAATTTTTTAACACTACAAATCACGCGCCAACACGTGACGTGGTGCCATCAACAGAGCCAAACATGCGCTGGTTTAATAAATATTTATTAATTTTAATGTATAATTAATTAAATTTAATTTAAATATAATATATGTTAATTAATCCAATTCAAATTTTTGCGAGATAGTCGAGTGGAGACACTCCAGCTTATTTCCATATAAGTTTTTATTTTTTCTTATTCTTACTATACAAAATATTAACGAAAACAAAAAAATGAAATACTAACAGTAGATTTAAGTGGGAGTTGTCGGGACATGAAAAAGTACTGGAACGCGTTCCGGTTCTGAAAAAAGGTAAGGGAACGTCGTCGTCCCGCGTTCCTCTCCCAATACACCACTGGTTCTAAACCTATCGCCATAATGCAAAGTTCTTCTTAAGAGCTTCTAAGACTACTTAATACTAATAGAGATAGAAGTGTATTTAAGTTAGACTTTCCTAATAATAAAAAATATTAATCATTATGATCATAATTGACTTTTTGGAAAATTTTCCAAAAAAAAAGTGGATTTTCAATCCACTTATTCCACACCAATAATAATGTCACAATTAATTATATATAAATATATATACTTAATTTAATAAATTAAAATATATGCATATAAATATTTAATTTTAATTTAATATTTATTTTAATATTTAATTTTATTTTTAATATTTATTTTAATATTTAATTTTAATTTTTTTTTTTTTTATCTTTTTTTTATTTGTTATATTTATTTATTATATTTTTATTTTGTATATGTATTAAGCACCGATGACAATTAAATGACATTGACCTGATATTATAACTAAAGTAAAATTATCATTAGGCGATGATAAAGTTAATAGGAGGCAATTTGTCAATGCCACGACGTTTTTGTTTTGTTTTGTTTTTTTTCAAAATATTAAATACATGAAAAATATATTGGGTGATTTTTTTTCAAATTATTGGGTTTAAAGAGAATAAAAAAAAGTTACAAAAATATTATTTTTTATATTATGTATTATATCATATATATAAATTATATTTATTATTATTATTATTATTATTATTATTATTATTATTGTTTATTATCATTATTATTATAATTATTATTTTTTTTTATCAAATTTGTATCATTAATAAATTATCCCATATGGTTTATTAACTTTAAATTAATTAAAATTTAATTGATAACAAAAGGAGGATAGAGTCATCTTCGCCGGGGCACAGACTGACAGTGAGTTAATAAAAATAGATAATTGATAAAAGATTAGCTAATAAATTAGAAAGGAATATATCACTAGCCCAATGGAAAAAATCCAAAAGCGTCTCCCTTAAGCATGACTAGAAATAAAACATATAGATAAAATAAATATTTATAATTTATTTATATATTTTATATATTTTTATATTTTAAATATGTGCTTTATATTTAGTAGTTATTAATATTTATCACAACTATGATGTGTGAATATTTTTTAATTTCAAACTCTAATTTTTGATGTGACGAAAATTTATTTAAAAAAAAAAAATAAATAAATCTGAGTTAATATATCAGGCTGTTGTCCAGTGCGGACGTGTGCCAGTCTTAGGATTCCCCAGGATTCTTCGGGGCTCTACAGCAACGCAGTGAATGCAAAATCACCCAACCTATCAACCCAAAATCCCGATATTAACCCTTGATCAGCCAGACTAAGACCCAGAATTCCAAAAATATTCCCACTTAATTAATCTCTTGAAAAATGCGCCAAAATGGGCGCCGAAACGTCGAGAAAACAATCTCACAAAAATACTTGATTATATCCCTGATAAATGTGATAATAATATCAATAATAATAACATTCACGGAAATCTAAACCAACATAAATATATATAAATGAAAGATTAAGAAGATGAAGATTAATGAATGAAAATGAGTGAACTGAAAATTTCAATTTAATGTTTTTTTTCACTTAATGGATATTAACATAATTAATAAACATACAAAAAGTATTTTTAGATAGCAGTTTAAAATGATACAGAGGATGAATGATGGGGAGAGAGGGGGGGGAGTAATTAGGCGGATGATAACGAATCGAAATTTCCTTTAGGAAATTGCACAGGCAACTGATAGCGTGGGTCACCAGGGAGAATCTCTTTCAAAGGAAAATATCACACTATTTACATTGCTTATATATATAATAATTATTTAAAACCATCATACTAGATAATTTAAAATGATTAAAAAAGATTCTCTAATTTAGTTTTTAATAAGGAAATCTTTATCGTATTATCAATATAGCAATAATCACATTAATACTACTACACTACAACTATTAATAATAATAAAAATATTAACCAATAATTTGTTACTTATCAATGATTAAAACAAATTCTATTTATATATAATATATCATTTATATTTATTTTTCCTAGCTGGGGTCTATGAGACGGAGTCAACAAAGCCTCCGGGATCAACATGGGAAAGCTACTTGATAAAAAGTAGCGCATCCGATCAAGAAAATCCAGGTAAAGGTTGAGAGGATCCGTTCTACTGATCATAGGACACCTCATTGATATAACCGACTTGATAGGCGTTGTCCTTGCGTAGGACGTACAAAGTCAGATTTTTTTTTTGTTTTTTTTTATATTTATTTTATTATATTAAAAACATTCGTAATTAATTTTTTATATTGTATTTTATTTAAGAATTAATTAATGAACCCTACAAGATCATTTTATGAATGGTGATTTGTTTTTTTATTAATTAATATATGATTATAAATGAAATAATGAAAGAATTATTAATCATATTTTTAATAAAAAAAAAAAAAATGGGTACACAGCATGACTGAAAATGGATCACAATATGGAAGGGATAATTTAAATTATTACAAAAAATCTGCAGTGTCTCTACTCGACGATTTTGCAAATTTGATTTGGATTAATTAACATATATTATATTTAAATTAGATTTAATTAATTATAAATTATAAATTAAAATTAATAAATAATATTTATTAAACCAGCGCATGTTTGGTCCTTTGTTGATGGATATTTGTAATGAATTAATTAATATATTCTAAAGATGATGATGAGAGCATTAAAAAATGAAAAATGAAATCAATGATGAAAAAGTAGATAACGTTTAGTGGTGAAAATCAAATAATTTAAACCAAAAATAAACATAAATAATTAATTAAAATATTCATTTTAATAGAAAGTGTAGACAGAAAACAAATAAATAATATTTCTAATTCAAGAGAATGAATAAAATACTTATTAATGAATTACCTGGCAAGGTGGAGGGACGCACATCCCAACCGATAGTTGACTGATCATATTCACTTTGCAATGAAAACTTAAAAATTTTATTAAAATAAATATTAAAATAAATAAATTCTAATATTAATTTTTATTTATATTCTGTTTTTCCATGAAATTTGGCCGAGTGTCTTATCGCACGATTAGAAAAACAAATCATTACTGGAATTGTGCTGGTGTGATGTCCGTTTTATTTTTTATCTAAAACAAAATAATATTATTTAATGTGTATTATAAAAATAATTTATTTTATTTATTAAAAAAATAATTTAAAAAAGAATTTTGACTGATAATCATTTACTAAGTATCAGATATTTATTAAATAAAATAAATAAATTATATAATATATTATATTTATAATATATATTAATATATTAAATAAATTCTGGTACTTTCAGCGATTCAATCAAGCTAAAATTCTATATATAGTAGTTTTATAGAATCTTTAACCATATGAAAAATTATCAAATATATATCTTTATTTTTACGGTCACTTTAGAGGAAAAAAAATCAAACGTTGTAGGTAATGACCCTCTTCCGGTTGAGTTACATTTCTCAAAAGTTGATAGAAAACTACGAATTTTGAATAATGCCCATGTACCAAATTTCATGATTCTAGCTCAAACCGTTTTTGCGTAATCTTGTCTACATAAATACACACATACACACATATGTACACACACACAAACATGTTCCTCAATCTTAATGAAAATGATTCAGGAACCTTCAAAACGTATAAAAACATCAAAATCTCGACATTGAAAATTTTCGTGATCGCAATACTATCCCTGGCGAGATAGATAGAAAAAAAACATCTCAAAAAATGGGAGGTTAATATTTTAGAGTAAAATAAAATCAGATACAAAACAGCTTTGATTTTGTATAAATTTCTCGATTGCCATAAAAAAATAATAATACAACAAAGAAAATAAATTTTCAATTTTTATTTTTGAGTCATGCACAAAATCACTGAAACAAAATAAACTAAGATTTTCCTTTTTTTTCCCTTTTCTTTTTTATATTGGTTGTTCAAATGTAATAACAATTAAAAGCAAATACAAAGCATGCAAGAATACAAAAGCGAGTGCGGAAGATATATGCGTGTTGTGAAGAATAGAAATGTTGAAGAAAAACAAGAGTGGAGAGAGAAGTGAGAGGGGGGGGGCTGCCCAGATGGTTTGCGCCCGCTTTGACATACTGAAGGCTCGTTATTATAAAGGAGTATAATAAAATAGAAATTTCTAAATATTAATAAATAAAGAGATAGGAAATAAGCTGGAGTGTCTCCATTCGACTATCTCGCAATTTGAATTGGATTAAATAACATAATATATTATATTTAAATTAAATTTAATTAATTATAAATTATAAATTAAAATTAATAGATAATATTTATTAAGCCAGCGCATGTTTGGCTCTTTGTTGATGGCACCACGTCACGTGTTGGCGCGTGAGATTTGCAGTGTTAAAAAATTAATTCTGGTACTTTCAGTGAAAATCAAGCTGAAATTCTATATATTTAGCAGTTTTATATAAATTTTAATCATATGAAAAACTATTAAACATATATCTTTGTTTTTAAGGTCACTTTAGAGTTAAAAAAATGAAAACGTTGTAGGTAATGACCCTCTTCCGGTTGAGCTACATTTCTCAAAAGTTGATGGAAAACTATAAATTTTGAATAAGGCTCGTGTACCAAATTTCATTATCCAGCTTTTTGCGTAATCTTGTCTACATACACAAACACACACACCTTTTTCTTAATTGTTCGTAATTTTTTCCCTGAATATAACATTATATTAAAGATTTTTATTTTCTTTGAAAATCCAAACTTATACCATTTTTAAAATGAAAATTCGATAAATCGATCTTTATTTTTAAGAAATCTACCCTTCGAGTAGTTGTAAAAATCACCATCTTAAAAAAAAATTAAATGGAAATTAATTGAAATTGCAGATCGTTAGATTAAAGTAATTATATATGGAATAATTCTAACCGCCAAGGTCGATCCCAGGGATTTTGATAAGAATCGTCTAATGGTAGTGATAGCATGAGTGGGTGGTGTACTCATGAAACACCATTTACAGTTAAATAACACCCCTATTCATTTGTTTTCTTTGAAAACTACGAATTTTGAATAATGCTCATATACCAAATTTCATGTCGCTACCTCAAACCGTTTTGGGTATTCTTGTCTACATACACACACGCACACACACACACACAGACATTTTTCTCAACCTTAGTGATAATGACTCGGGGACCTTCAAAACGTATAAAAACATCAAAATCTCAACATCGAATATTTTCATGATCGCAATACTATCTCTGGCAAGATAGCAAAAATATTAGGAATTTGCTAAGAATAGCATATTATTGTATTTAAAAACGGAAATTAATAAAAAATGTAGTAAAAGAAATAGTCAAGTCCTTTATACATAAATATATATATATATATATATATATATATATTTACTTGAATTCTTCTTTGTTTAGTTCTTATCAAATCGTTCCCATTGGAAAAAGATTGATAACGTTTTGAACGAGCTTACAGAGATTGGAGATTTAACCACAACTAAAGAGATTGCATACACACAATAATAAGATGTCATTTTAAAGAATTTGGAATAGAAAATAAAACACGATTATTATTTCATTTCAAACAGCTGTTTGAAATTATTTCAACAATCTAATGAAGAATTTGTATACTCTTTGTTTGTTTAATTATTCCTTGTGAATGAATTTCATTTTTATATTTAAATTATATATTATTGTTGTTATTTATTTTGTAAATTAGTAATAAAATAAAATTTATTGATATACTAAATTATTTAATAATATTTTGTTTACTGAAATAAGAAGTTTTTTGTTTGGGTTAATCATTCAAATTGTTAACTGGACCAATTCAGTAGGTTAGGTCATGGTTGAAATTTCAAATTATTATCGTTTCGATCAATATATATATATGTATATATTAATTTAAAAAATTGACACATATTAGGGGAAATAGTAAATTAATACTACGATTTCCGTTTTTGGTTTCACACACACACACACACACACAATTTTCATTAACAGTTATTAAGTTAGTAAGCACTTGTCGAATGATCATATACCATATAAATTAGCTAATTTAATATAATTTTAAAAATTATAAAAAAAGAAAAATAATAACATATGAAAATATATATTTATTAATATTTTTTTCTTTTTATTTTAAACTGTGATTTTTATTTTGTGATACTTTATAATTATATATGAGATCTCTTCAAAAGAAAAGGTCAATTTTGATTTTTCGCGGGATGTGTACATTCGATTATCGAAATAATTTTTTTTATTATGTTGGTACACATATGTTTCTCACAGGTTGACATTATCAGCCATTTTGGATTAGTAGTTTGTTTTTGACAACTGAAAAAGTTAGTCACGTTTTGTGTGTTCTTCGATTTTTTACTTAAAAAAAAATGGATCAAAGAATTTGTATTAAATTTCACGTTAAAAATGGAATAAAGTGCTCCAACGCACTTAAAATGTTGACTGTGGAATTCGGCGAGTCTACTTTCCCTCAAAAAAATGTTTATAAGTGGTATCAAATGTGAAGGTTTTGCTCACTGTTTTTTTCGTGGTTGCATGAGTTTTGCCCGGGTTGTAGTGTTAATAAGGAATACTACAAGGATGTTATGCAACGTTTGTGTGAAACACTACAGCTCAAACGATCGGAATTGTGGAAAAACAAATCATGGATTCTGCAACACGATAATGTCCCAGCTCACACACCATTGCTTGTTCGTGATTTTTTGGCCAAAAAAGTAATCATGCCTTAACCACCGTATTCACCAGATTTGGCTCCCTGTGACTTTTTCCTATTCCCAAAAGAACAATGAAAGGAAAACGTTTTGCCACACTAGATGAATTATTATTAATTGGAGAGACTTTTTAAAGATGAACTTTGGTGGGTTTGTTTGGAAATACAACGAAAAACCGGAAACGATCGAAGTTGATTATAAGAAAAAAAGGATTATAAAAAAAGGGCTCAGGGAAATTAATCCTGTGGGTTGTAGAAGAGTAAAAAAACAGCTCATTCACTCGCATTTGCCTGCATCCCAGGCAGGATCTGGGAAACTGGAAAGATGACTATTTAATAAATAAAATAATAATAATTAACTCATTGGTATAAAAAATTGTAAAAAATAAAATAAATATATTTTTTTTAATCATTTAAAAAATAAAATAAATAATAAGAAAAAATATAAATAAAATATTATTTTTTATTTGATAATTAAAAAAAAATGTTCAATAGAGAAGAGATCTAAAAAAAAGAAAAAATCGGAATCTTTGGAAATGGACTCAAAAACCTTTCGTTTATAGGGTATAATAAATTATTATACTCTCTTCATCCAGACTTTATTGATTTATTTCTATAAGGTATAAGTGATATAAAAAAGTAGAAGGGTTCTTTTTTTTTTTGTTCCAACGTTCATTTCATTTAGAAATCTTAGAATTTTGTGATTTTTTTTTGTCATCCAATATGGGACTTGGATCTTATTCTGTTAGAAAACATCAATTATTTTAATAGAAAACATGTCTATAAAACAAATAAAACTAAAAAAATTCAATATATATTCTTAGAATAGCTAAAAATTAGAAGTTGAACATTTCTCATATAATAACTACTTTTTAGGGAGATGATACTTTAAATTAGTGATTCCCAACCTGGACGATCGACATCTTAAAGGGGGCGATTATTTGACTATACGATTTTGGGGTGCGATAGTATTTTTGGGGGGCGAAATCATTTTCAACTCTAAAAAAAGCTGGAGTGTCTCCACTCGACTATCTCGCAAATTTGAATTGGATTAATTAACATATATTATATTTAAATTAAATTTAATTAATTAAATTATAAATTAAAATTAATAAATAATAATTATTAAAACAGCGCATGTTTTGGTTGTTTGTTGATGGCACCACGTCACGTGTTGGCGCGTGATTTGCAATGTTAAAAAATTAATTCCTGTACTTTCAGCGATTCAATCAAGCTAAAATTCTTTATATAGCAGTTTTATACAATTTTTAATCATATGAAAAACTATCAAACATATATCTTCATTTTTACGGTCACTTTAGATGAAAAAAAGTCAAAACGTTGTAAGTAATGACCCTCTTCTGGTTGAGCTACATTCCTCAAAAGTTAATAGAAAACTATGAATTTTGAATAATTTCCGTGTACCAAATTTCATTCTAGCTCAAACCGTTTTTGCGTAATCTTGTCTACATATATACACACATACACACACACACACACAGAAATGTTTCTCAACCTTAGTGAAAATGATTAAGGAACCTTTAAAACGTATAAAAACATCAAAATTTCGACATCGAAATGTCCCATTCTATATACTTATATATTTATCAATTCATTTAAACATTTAGAGTTAAATTTTTGAAGTATTTAGTTATTTTATTTATTTTATCTGCAAATTTAATTTTAGTCTATAGAAATAAATTTTATTTCTTCTTCTTCTAAAAATCGGAAATTTCTAGAATTAAGAAATAGAATTTGATGAATCTGTTATTAAAATTTAATTTATTAGAATTGAAAGTTTTGTGAATAGACTTTTGAGAAAAAATGAATTCTTCTAGGGCGCAGTCCAAAAGTGGAACAAAGTGATAAAGCGATTTTTTTATATACCCATGTGTTATGACAAAAAAAACCGTTTTTTGCCTTTGTACCAATTTTGAACTGCGCCCCTAATGACCTGTAATTTATAGAATTTAGGAATACAAGTTTCTGATTAATGAGTTGAAATTAAAAGTCAGTTATTTATATTATTAGTTTTTTCTGAGGCTTACTGACCACTTTAATACTCATAACACAATTGAATTTTTTATTTTATTTTTTTTCAAGAATACTAAGTATTTATTTATTTTTAGATTTTTATGCGTTCTACGCAGAAAAGAGTTTTTTTGTATTTCTAATCCAAATTTTTTTAAATATTTTTTGTTATTATACGCTTTTCATTAACTTGACTTCTTTTCTTTCTGTCTGTAATGTTAATAGCGATTTCGCTCAAATTTGAAACGTAAATTGAAAGTCGATGACACTTCAATAATCAAAAAGAAATATTTTGAATTTTTCAAAAATATGTATTTTTAAAATTTGTGAATTTAATATATTGATGTTAAACAATGTTATATTTATATTTATATTTACAATTTTTTTATATTTTTATGTGCTTGTGTTGTTCTGTGATTTTGAAAAGAACTCAGTGCCACATAGAACACGGCAGAATGGCAATAGCTTAATAAGTCACTTGCATATTCAATGTCATCTATAAAAGGCCTAGAAACTTCGCGAAGAATCTAATATATATTAGAGAATAACAGATTTAAATAGTAGTCAATAGTGCAATGTTTTATATCTGGCAAGCAACAATAAATTATTAACAAAAATATAAAAAAACATACTAAAAACTTGAAAATAAATAAATAAAAAAAACTTTTTTAATATACACACTTTTTAATAAAAAAAACGCCATAAAACATAGCAAATAATATATAATTAAACCTTGAATATTATCCTTTACATATGCCCAACAAAAAAGTGTGGGGCGCATATAACAATATTAAATTCTTTACTTACTACTTATGTTCATATGCACCCAAGCTTTTTTGTTGGGCATATGTAAAGGTTAATATTCAAGGTTTAATTAATATTTTATTTTTTATTTTTAGAGCATTTTTTATTAATTTATTTTCAATATTGTTGTTCCATGATGAAAATTCGATATTAATATAAGAAATAAGATAGTTAGTTCATTGATAAGAAATATATTGACTTAAGAATGATTGGTGAAATTAAGAGCAGGTCGTTCTTTAATTTCAATGAAGGTCTCCACGCGGCAGGTGATGGTGGGCCGGTGTCGTAGTGTGGGTGCAGGTGCAACGGAGCGCGTGCTGCCCGCTGTAAATGCTAAAGAAATGGAAAAGTTTTCTCGATAGACAAATGTCTTTTGTAACTACTCATGAAAGAGCCGAGTGCGATTGGAGGAGTCATGGAAAAGAGGGGCTCTGGCAGCTGCTTGTCTCTTGGTTAAAACCAAAATTAAAAAAAAAAAATGCCCTTGAGCAGGGTGGGTAGACCCGGTTGCTTCCTACCTTCCATCGAACCTTATTTCTTGGTATGTTCACAAGGACCAGGCAGATTTTCGCTAGGAAAGTATTGTTCAACATCAAGAACAACAACAACAACTATAAAAAAAAATTTCCTTCGACTACACTTAAGATATTTTCAACATCCTTAAACGAAAAAAAAAAGATCTTCTCAATTTACTGTTTCAATATAAAAATTGGTGATTCGATTAAAAACAAGAATTTGTATCACCAATTTAATGTGAATTTGTTAAACAAAACAAAAAAGAGGAAATTAATCATTTTTAATTTTGCATGACAGCGCCAGGAAATTAATTTTGTTCGAAACGTTTGTATCAGTTTTGAGAACCACATTTATATATTGATATTGATATATATATATATATATATATATATATATATTTCTTACATGAATTCTTTGATAAACTTAATATTATTATTTATTGATTATTCTCTATATTATTAATATTTTAAAGGGGAGAGAAGAATAGAAAGAAAATTTTTAATTTCCGTTTTAAACTGGTTACACTGATCTTTTTAGACATTTGGTCGGTTTATTGATCGGATCTTTTTTTCCACCAGAATAAATATTAATGAAATTGATATGAAAATTGAAATTGGGCTTCAATCATCCTACGTCGATGTAAGAATTTAGATCACCTATACATACACATCTGATAATAGAATAACATCACAGCGATAAATAAATAGATTGAAGATGGTTTAAGTTCTGGTGGAAGAAATGGATTTTGATTCTCTACATTTAGAATTTTTTTATGGCCGCTATTATAGTCCAAAAGATTTCCAATCACAAAAAGTCGTTAATTTACATTTCCAATTTTTACTATCTCGCCAGAATTAGTATTGCGATCACGAAAATTTTCGATTTCGAGATTTTGATGTTTTTATACGTTTTAAATGTTCCTGAATCATTTTCACTAAGGTTGAGAAAAATGTATGTGTGTGTGTGTGTGTACATATGTGTGTATGTGAATATTTATGTAGATAAGATTGCGCAAAAACGGTTTTAGCTAGAAATATGAAATTTGGTATACGGGCATTATTCAAAATTCGTAGTTTTCTATTAACTTTTGAGAAATTTAGCTCAACCGGGAGAGGGTCATTACCTAAAACGTTTTGATTTTTTTTCCTCTAAAGTGTCCGTAAAAATAAAGATATATGTTTGATAGTTTTTCATATGATTAAAAATTGTATAAAACTTCTATATATAGAATTTCAGCTTGATTGAATCGCTAAAAGTACCAGAAATAATTTTTTAACACTGCAAATCACGCGCCAACACGTGACGTGTTGCCATCAACAAAGAGTCAAACATACGCTGATTTAATAAATATTATTTATTAATTTTAATTTATAATTAATTAAATTTAATTTAAATATAATATATGTTAATTAATCCAATTCAAATTGCGAGATAGTCGAGTGGAGACACTCCAGCTTATTTAAAACAAATATTTATTATAAAATTGATTTTTTTTAGAGTATAACAGTGACAGCTAATGATATTAAAAAAACAAGAAGAAAATTCCTGAAAAAGACTTAAAGAATTATTATGGAATTTGGTTGCTAAAAATTAATATAAATTAATAAATATGAACTATTTATTCATTAATCAAAAATTCTTTTATTCATTTTCACAAAAAAAAAAACAAAAACAAAACGAAATGATTTTCCCTACGACCCAATATTATATTTACTTTTTATTCTTTTGACTTTTTTATGAGAATACACACACACACACACACACACACAAGGTCTGTTCAAAAGAAAAGGTGAATTTTGAAATTAGCTAATTTAATATAATTTTAAAAATTATAAAAAAAGAAAAATAATAACATATGAAAATATATATTTATTAATATTGTTTTCTTTTTATTTTAAACTGTGAATTTTATTTTGTGATACTTTATAATTATATATGAGATCTCTTCAAAAGAAAAGGTCAATTTTGATTTTTCGCGTGATGTGTACATTTGATTATCGAAATTTTTTTTTATTATGTTGGTACACATATGTTTCTCATATTATCAGCCATTTTGGATTAGTAGTTTGTTTTTGACAACTGAAAAAGTTAGTCATGTTTTGTGTGTTCTTCGATGTTTAACTTGAGACCAATGAAAGAAGCGTTTTGCCACAATCGATGAGATAATGTCGGAATCGAAAAACGAGCTGATGACCATACTGAAGAGCTTATTTCAGAAGTGCTTCGACGATTGGAAGAAGCGCTGGCTTAAGTGCATTATTTCTGAGGGGAATTACTTCGAAGGGGACAAAATGGATATTGATCATTAAATAAATACTTTTTGAAATAATTCAAAATTAACCTTTTCTTTTGAACAGACCTAGTGTGTATATATATTTATTATTATAAATTGGATATTTATTCACCTTCTACTTTTGTTCTATCATTATTAACCTTGGAAGAAGAATTTTATTTTAATTTATTTTATTATTTTTTTTTTTATATATATATTTCAAAATGAACCAAAATGCGGTCTGTTAGTTTTCATTCCTATCCGACCATTTCTTTTGCCTAGGGCGACTGGTTTCGAACCTAAAGCTATGACCTGGGACCTTTTTCCTTGAGAGCTGATTTAGTATGAAAAGAAAATCTATGACAAAGCAGAGATTTAATCGCGAAACTTTTTTTTTTTATCTTTGACTTAGAATTAGAATTTGGGAATATCGGTTAATCTTAAAAATTTTAAATTTCTAAACAAATTATTCGTTTTTATTTTATTTTCTCTAAAATGTATTAATTAATTAAATTCGATAATATTTTCTCTCTCTCTCTCTCTCTCTCCATATATATATATATATATATATATATATATATTCTTTAAAGCCAAATCCATATGACTGGTTTTTGTTTTGAAAACAAACAATATTTATACTACATTCATATATATATAAAAGAATTATATTAAATAAACTATAATAGGCACATCTGTTTCTTTGTTCACTGTTTTTCTCAAATTTCAACAATACCAGATTAGTTCTAGTTGATTGGTCACCATTAAAACACATTCCAGCTTCAGACCACCCATTTTACAATTATTGAAAAAAATATGCTGGAGTGTCTCCACTCGACTATCTCGCAAATTTGAATTAGATTAATTAACATATATCATATTTAAATTAAATTTAATTGATTTGCAGTGTTAAAAAATTAATTCCGGTACTTTCAGAGATTCAATCAAACTGAAGTTCTATATATAGCACTTTTATACAATTTTGAATCATGTGTAAAACTATCAAACATATATCTTTATTTTTACGGTCACTTTAGAGCAGTGCTTCTCAACCTGGGCGATCGACATCTTAAAGGGGGCGATTATTTGACTATTTGGGGGGCGAAATCATTTTCAACTCTAAAAAAAAGGTAAGATGATTTTGCGAACAGGCTTTTTAAACATTTCCTCTTTTTTCAATATGGTTCTAAAAAAAAGGTCAGATGATTTTGCAATCAGGTTCTGAAACTCGATTTTTCAATATGGCTCTAAGTATCACCTAGTGTACCTACCTTATATTTGGGATTATCATGCAATTTTTATCTGTAAAAATTTATAGGGGGGCGAATTAAGAAGCGGGTCTTACAAAGGGGGCGTTTGGTCTAAAAAGGTTGAGAAACACTGCTTTAGAGGATAAAAAATCAAAACGTTGTAGGTAATGACCTTCTTCCGGTTGAGCTACATTTCTCAAAAGTTGATAAAAAACTATGAATTTTGAATAATTACCGTATACGAAATTTCATTATTCTAGCTCAAACTGTTTTTACGTAATCTTGTTTACATACATACACACACACACAGAGACATTTATCTCAACCTTAGTGAAAATGATTCAAGAACCTTCAAAACGTCTAAAAACATCAAAATCTCGACATCGAAAATTTATGTGATCTGGCGAGATAGTAAAAATTTGAAAAATTTAATAATAAATTAAATATTGACGAATTTATTTATACAACTGTATAAATATATTATTGATAATATCATGATTATTTATTTATTTTTGTTTTTTACTATATTCTTCACTCTACTTCTTCATTATATTTTGAATATAATTTAAACACAATCTATATTGGTGAGTCAGGTTATATATATATATGTATATAGTTAGATAGATAGATAGATAAAATATGTAATAAATAAAATATAGGATAAAATTATTCAAACGAATAGGTAAAAATATTTTAAAATTTCAATAATATAAAATATAGTATATTTGCATTTGAAGGGTATAAACAATTCTAGATTAGCGTTCGTTTACGCATTGGGACAGCGGATAATTTGTTCCCATTATTAAATTGTTTTTCAATAATAATAATAATAAACTGTAAGTCCATAAGGATCTTTAAGAGGAGAAAGAATTCAATTTTTTTAAATCTGATTTTGGAAGATCTTCCTCAGAAATGTATCATTTCTTATTTAATTAAAATAAATAAATCTAAATCCTTCCAGGTAAACAGGAAAGTCGTGGTTTTTCTAACATATGTCGCTCGCATCTATAAAAATTGAAATATTATAATCATTTTTTTTGTATGAAAATTTCTAGAATTATTAATTTTATATTCAGTGTCAACTTCATAAGTGAGCCACCAGAGGCGCCACATGTAGCGTTTGTTATTCAGTTATTGAAGGATCTATGCTGTTATATATATATATATATATATATATAGGAAAAAAAATTATTTATTAAAATAAAGTAAAAAATATCAATCTATAGTTATATTTAATTAATATTAGAAAGTAGAAAAAAATTATTTTAAGTTGAGGGTGAATGTTTATATCTACTGAATAATCGATAATACTTTTGACTAATAAAATAAGGTTTTTTTTTTTATTTTATTCTATTTTTTGATCGAAACCCAAAAACAGATTAATTAAATGATTCTACCGTAACTATTCTAATTTCAATATTGATTCGGAGGTCGATGACACAGCCTTTAGGGTGAATATATAACGAAGTAAACCCCCAGCAAATGGGTTAACTGGTTGCCTTTGAATACCCCTTCATCATATTCGAGAAAGAAAAAGAACCTTCTAAATAATTCTTTGGTCTGGTGAACGAGTAATTAATCATAATTATTTGAGAAATGAGAAAAAAATATATTTCAAAAAAAAATATATATATATATATTAATTTTTAATATTTAGATGAAAATAATTTTTTTCATAAAGATAATATTAAAATTGGAAGGTATTTTAATTAAAAAAAAATTTTAATAGAGACCAATATTTCACATATACATTATGTTTTAAATAATTTAAAAATTATTTTTTGTTGTATTATCAGAGGTATTTTTTTTTTAGTTAGTTTACTCACAGAATTAATCAGAATAAAAATTTTTGGAGGATGTTCATAGAATTTTATAAAAATTTTATCCATCTAATTTCTGTTTTTTTTAGTTTATTTAGAGCCTATTTATCATAAAAAAACCTTTCTAAATTTTATCTTTAACGATTCAGTAATTGAATGAATTTAATTTGAATAATAATTTATTTTATAATCTTAAAGTAAATATTTCTAACAAAAAAAAAAAAAAATAACAAAAATTACAATAAAAATATTATTTTCTTTTATGTATATTCTTTTATATCGTTAAATTTATTATGATAGCTTAAACGAAAAAAGGGGATTATTTGCAATTAATTGGAAAGGCAAATTGGGACTTTGACGAAGAAAACTACCAACCGCCGTGATTTTACACGACCTAAATCCCTGAGATCCCTTCTTTTTAATAAAGTCTTTTTGAAAATTCATTGCCTTTGATTCTTTTGAGATGTGTTTCCTTTCCTCTGTTCGATTGACAAAGGCTTTCCTTACCTGGAAAGAACCTCTCATCCAGGTGGTGTGCAAAGTTGCTAAGAGGGACTGGAAGGAGTAGAGGAGAGAAAACTGAGGGGTAGCAGCGCGGGGATCAAGGATCTCTATTCAAATATTTTAATAATCAATTAACCATTGAAGAAAAAAACATTAAAAATCAAAGTAAATATACATCTTCAGTTTGTTATCAATGAATCAAGGAGAGTTTGTTTGATAGAGCAGAATTTTATATTTCGATTTTATCTTTTATTTTATAAATTGAACTTAAATAATGTAAATTTAAAAAAAATGTATAACATAACGTTTTTTTTCATGGATGAAAAAGAATAAAATAATTTTTCTATTTGTCTGACAAAGTTTATGGATGATATTCTTCATATTCAACGAAAAACGTTGGGCGCATTTAGTTTTATTTATTTATATGAAACATCAAGTCAAATTTTTGTAATAATAAAAATTTTATTAAACACATAAACTGACAATTTTTTTTATTATGCAATAAAATTCATAGATTAAGAACTAAGAAATTAATCTTTTATTATTTTTCACGAATTTTAAAAGAATTATTATTTTCTCAAATTTACATATTATCAATCAAATACAAAATAATTGATTATATTAGAAGAAATAGGGTTACTTGTTAATGAAGTGTTTTAGTGTGGTATGTAAGTATATATATATATATATATATATATCGTAAATTATAACTCTATAAAGGAATTTAATGGCATAGAAATAAAATAGAAAGCAAATGAAAATTAAATGCACCCAACGTTTTTCGTGTATATGAAGCAATTCATCCATAAACTTTGTCAGGCATATAGAAAAATTATTTTATTTTTTTTTAGTCCATGAAATAAACGTTATTTTATAAAAAAAATTTTATATTGATATTATTTTATCCTTTTTAGTGCAACTTTAATTCGACAAAATAAAATTATTCATATAAAAGGATCTAAGATGAGAAATAGATAAAGATGATGTTATACTAGAATTTGCAAATAGAATAAATCAAAAAGAAAATATTAATCTTCTAAAAATGATTATAATTAAGTATTATTAAGTAAATATTATTATTGAAGTAATGTTTTTAAAAGATATTTATTATAATTATTATATTAATTAAAAATTCCTCTTTTAATGTTATAAATTATTTTGAATTATTATCAAAATGAAAACCAACTCAATATTTATCCGTCAGATGCGTGAATGAAAATTCAAATATTAAAGCAATTCATCGTTAATTACATTCCAATTAATTAGTTATAATTCAATTACATTTTTACCATACCTTCTAGGAATCCATTGAAATATCTATAAAAATTTTCAAAGTTGATGAAAAATCAATTTCAATTTGTCATAGGAGCGAACAGATAGACAGACATACATGAAGTGAAGTTTATAAAAACGTTATAAAAACAAAATACTTAATAAGAATAATTTTCAATTAAAACATTCTGTGAGGTTTCAAGTTTATTGATATATTGGCTTGATGCACGATTATCAGAAGTTTTTTTCTTTTCAATGAAAAATTATTTTTGTTAAGTTGCTGTAGTATATTTGTGATTTGCAGCCTAGAGTTCATTTTATTGCATTTTTAATGATTAAAACTCGAATGGTTTATTTTAAAATAAAATAGAATTTATTCTCGACATCATCTTGAAGTTTAGAATTATATTAAAATAATATTTTTTTTCTCTAATGAGGAGATTGATTGACGAGGTGGATCGACTCGGTTAAGTTTGTTAAGCATACCATCCTTTGGATTAAATTAAAAAAATGCCTATTCTTATGAATGATACAAAAAGAGATTTAATTAAATACTATACAGTTAATTTAAAATTAATTAATAAAGAATGTATATTACATATATATATATATATATATATATAAAAGAAAAAGTTAAGACAAATTAGATATTGTTCATCTTGATGGAATTTATCCAGGAATGGCAAAAATTCATTTCTTTGTGAATAATCATGGAAGTGTAAATCGGACCTGGATTCCATCCCCCTTTGGAATTCCACTTTCCATCCCTTCAAAATAAATTGCTCACTTTAAAAAAAAACAAATAAGTAAATAAGATATTAAATTATTTTCTTAATTCATAAAAAATAACACTCTTTATGTACAAATATGAATTAAAAATAATGTTAGATTATACTTTACCGACTTTAGAGTTTTTTAAACTCCACCCCCCCCCCCTCAAACACATCCTCCATCAAATAATATAAATATGATTCGTTTATTATGTTGCTCAAATGATTAGTAATCCACTTCAACGATTGATTAGCTTGTTAGTCAAGTATTAATGCTTGTGCTGCAAAAATAAAATTTGATAATTTCCAGAAATGGATAAAGTTTCCGTCCTTTGAAATATAAATTAAAATTAAATCCTTATATATATTATTTCTTATAATCTAATATGGTATAACAAAAAAACAAAATTTTTTCAATGAATATTAATCATATATTTAAAAAAAAATAATAATACTTATGTTAATTATATAACTAATGGTAGGTTATTTTTATCTAACCTAGTAGATATACACACACACACATATATATATATATATATATATATATATATTCAATTAATTAAATAAAATTGGCTAAAAATGTAATAATTATAGAGGACGGATATCGGCGGAAAGCCAGCAGAAAGTGAAGGTAAGAAAATGAAAAAAGAAAATCGTCTCCAGGACCTGATGATATTAAAGTCCTTAATCAGGAAAGATTTCAGAACTTGGTTTTATTAAAAACCTGAAGAAGGTTTTGATTAAGAAGCGAACCGTTGACATTTTTTTTTGTTAAAAAGAATATACCTAAAAGGGGTTTTTATTTTTCTTATCTTCACTTCCTACTGATTGATTTTATATATATTTAAATATTCAATTAATTAAATAACTAAAAATGTAATAATTATAGAGGACGGAAATCGGCGGAAAGCCAGCAGAAAGTGAAGGTAAGAAAATGAAAAAAGAAAATCGTCTCCAGGACCTGATGATATTAGAGTCCTTAATCAGGAAAGTTTTCAGAACTTGGTGTTATTAAAAACGTGAAGAAGGTTCTGATTAAGAAGCGAAACGTTGACATTTTTTTTTCTTATCTTCACTTCCTACTGATTGATTTTAAAAGTGCCCTATACATTCTCATAAGCCAATATTTTAATAAAATTTTTATAAAAATAATATTGCAAAATTAAAATTTAGTTTCAATATATTAGTAATTTATTTGAAGTTTATGAAATATTTACATAGCTACATTACCATGCATCTAATTTGTATTTTATATCAACAAAATTTATTAAAAATATGTATAGTATTCATAATGCCCTATATACTATATATAATCACTATATTTATTTGTTTTTTGTATATATATATATATATATATATATATATATTATCAGAACGATATTTTATTTATTATCATTTGACCGATTTTACAAACGTATACTTTATTTTATATTTTTTTTTTTACCGAACTATGCATAATAGATAAAACGACATTTTCATTTTAATATATTCTTTATTTTCACTCAACAAAATATAAAACTAAAATGTGTTTTTGAATGTTTGAATTCTAATCGATGGGCCAAGTTAAAAAAATCACCCTTCTTTAGCTTGCATTAGTCATAAATTTTTATGAAATATTTAATTAATATATTTTTTATGATCTTTATTGATTACCAATAATGCAAGCAAGTCAAAAACTAACGATAAACTAATTTAATATCCAACGACAGAATGTTATTTATTTATTTATTTATTTATTTATTTTTAATACACTATAATTGATAAATATGTAAAATTAATTATATATATATATATATATATATAAGGATAGTCTTATATCAATATGCGGCTTAAAGAAAATTTGTTATAAAATCCATGGAAAATGTAATATATACATTTATGTATTTATTAATGCAATAGATATATTATTTTATTATAGTTTTTCACTATACTAGACATAAAACTATAATTATTAATATTCAATGTTAATGAAATATTTGAAAAATTGTAATCGGCCAAATTAAGGTGTCTGGTTTTGTAGATTGGGCCGGGCAGTTCCCTCCCATTCCAAGGAACAAAGGAGAACTGAAGGCCTAACCTTGTCGTTACAATATGAATTTATATTTAATATTTTTTATTCAATCGAATATTATTTTCAATTGCTTCTTTTTAATGTGTTTGCTACGAATTGCGATAGTTGAGAAAAATCGCGCAGACACAGCGGCATAGGATCGATTAGCAAGAGCCAGATTCAGTTTACGGCAAGTAAATTTTTATTGTAAACTAGATACTGGACCGCCTACAGGTCTCTTCGTACCTAGCCAGGTTTTGCCCCCCTGTAACTCTTAAGTGATACATAGTATTTGGTTGAAAGTCTGTATGTAATAGGTTTTCATATTGATTTGATTTCAATCAATATATTATAACATTCATTTTCTTTTCGTATTCTTATTTATTTTTTATTTAATCAGTATATTAATTAAATTGTATGTATTTTATTGATTATAATATTCTTGAATATTTATTTTGATATTCATTTTTTATTAAAATTGACTTAATAAATAGTTGTTATTATAATGAAATGAAAAATCTAAAGCTAGAGCCATTTTATAAAATTAAAACTTAACATTTTAACTCATTTGATCTCTCCACACCACACAAAATTGAAATAAATTCGAATTTTTTAATTAAAATACGATTTAATTTAAAATGAATGATAATAATTGGTGTACATAAATGTTGAATGTGCCTGATGTGATTAGATTTGATTTAATGTTGCTCGATTTGGCCTTCTCCTAGGATTAGAAAAAACTTCTAGGTTGAGTCCTACCCCTACCCCAATCCTATTCATTTACCCATCCAAGTTGCATGAGATACTTAAATTTATAAAATTTGTATAGAAAACTTTAAAATAGAGATTATAATTACTCGTATATGAATATACGAATAATATTATTAAAATGAGTATTTATTTTTTTATAAATATTCTCAAATAATATATATTAATGTAATAATTAAATATATAAATGTTAAAGTATTATAATGGAACTCATTTTTCTGATTTTAATAGCAAATTGATCTTCAAAAATTTGACACAAATTGTTCCTCAATTTGCACAGATATGCATTAAAAGCTGCTAGGAATTGCTTAAGGGGGCCAACGACAGTATACTTTACCCTATATATATATTTAAAGCAGATATTTTCTATTATAAAATCTTAACCTTTATATATTAGTTAAAAAAATATATTTAAATTAATTCTTACTTCCGATAAGACAACTTTATGTTCAAACATTGTTTATTCTAGAAAGTTTATTTCCTTTATAAATATATCAAGGGCATGATGCGCCACCAACCTATTTTGTACCTACGTTCAATTTAAAAAAGTAATTATAAAATGAAATTAAAAAAAAAAATTTTGATAAAATTTTTTAACATTTTTATTGAATGTTTTATGGTAAAAAGTTATAAATCAAAAAAAAAATATTTAAATATATCTATGAAAGTAAACTGCATAATTGTATAGCAGTAGCGTACCTAGGGGGGTGCGGTGGGTGCGGTCCGCACCGGGCGGCACTTATCTTGGGGCGGCATTTTTTATATTTAGTTATAGTTGTAAAAAGCAACTTATTCATTTCATATTTATTTTTTTTCTTTCTTGAATAATAAATGATTATTATGATTATTATAAGTTTACTATTTGATTTATATAAATTATGATTAACTATATGATTTCGAATATTATTCCTCGGTATATATAAATGCATTTTAGTGTAAATTTTGAATTCTAATTCCAAGAACAGGATAATAATTTTATTTTATTGTATACATTAAAATTCGTTGAATTCGTAAACGCATCTTTACGATTTTGTTCAGCAATTTTTCCTAACTAAAATTTTTTGATACCAGTTTATAAATGTCATTTCTTTTGAAAAGTTTATATGATTACTTTGAAGTGATATACCAATATTTTTTTAAATCATCGATTTTTCTTTTGAAAAGCAGGGCCGGCGGAAAAAATATAAATATAAATTTTGAGAACATTATACACGATTTTTCTAGTATGAAAGCTAGAAGAGTAAATATTATATTAATATGTTTACGAGTGCATACAAATATGTGTAAAAAAATTTACTCTGTGTATTAATTAATATTGATTAAATAACTTAATAATTTATTTATGTGCATTAATTTATAAATATCACTATTTGATTGACTTATAATAAAAAGGGCGGCAAACTGGAGATCGCCCCGGGCGGCAAAAGTTCTAGGTACGCCACTGTTGTATAGCCTATTCAATTAAAAAAACGTGAATATATCTATCACATTATAATAGTAGCAAAAATTGAAAATATATATATATATATATTTCTCTTTTTAAAAATTGTCCACAAGATTCTTATGAAATTTAAGTATATGAAGTTTGTAAGGTTAATAATTGATCTGGCTAGGTCTCATTTAAAAGAAAAATCATTTTAATTATTTTTTTCTTAATTAAGGTAATTAATGACAGGTGCCAATAAATGTTAAATCAAGGTTGCTTGGAAAAACATTATATATCTATTAATTTGGAAATTATTATTATTATTTATATTTATATAAAAATTATTTTTTTTATTTTTAAAAAGGACTCACTTTGATGGTCATTTAAATTTTCTGAGATATTAACAACAAAAATCATGAAGTTAGCAACATAATAAAATAAATGAACAATTATAATTGTAGTAACTTGAAATATTATTTTTTTAAATTTTATTTGTATATTAATATTTATCTTAATATTCTGGCAAGTATCTGTCTTTCTGATCTTGAAAAATGACAATATATTATATATGATTTTTTAAAAAAAGTTGTTTCTTTAAATGATATTCATTTAAAATGATAAATAAAAAATATCTTATTTCAAATAAATATGATCTAATAATATTTAATTTTATTAATTAAAATGATAACTTTTACAATAAATAATATTAAATAATTTATATGATATTTGATAAATAGAAATCAAAATCAATATTTATATATTTTAATAATTTTTTGTGTGAATTGCAGGGATTAATATAAATATTTTTTTATTCATTGTCGAGAACTGTTCGAAAGAAAATGTGAAATTTGAATTTTCGCGGGGTGTGTACATTCAATTATTGAATTTTTTTTTTGTTATGTTATGTTGGTACACATATGTTTCTCATATGTTGACATTATCAGCCATTTTGGATTAGTAGTTTGATTTTGACACCTGAAAAAGTTAGTGATGTTTTTGTGTATTCTTCGAGTTTTTACTTTAAAAAAATGGATCAAAGAAACCACAATCACAGTATTCACCAGATTTGGCTCCCTGCGACTTTTTCCTATTCCCAAAACTGAAAAGACCAATGAAAGGAAAGCGTTTTGCCACAATGGATGAGATAAAGTCGGAATCGAAGAACGAGCTGATGACGAAAAGCGTATTTCAGAAGTGCGTCGACGATTGGAAGAAGCGCTGGCATAAGTGCATTATATCTGAGGGGAATTATTTCGAAGGGGACAAAATGGATATTGATCATTAAACAAATACTTTTCGAAATAATTCAAAATTCACCTTTTCTTTTGAACAGACCTCGTATATATAGGTTCTATGACCCGAGTTAGGAGGCATCAAATGAACAGCATAATAAATTCTTATAAAATGTCTAATATAAAATTATGAAAATAGAAATTGATTGATATTTTCTTTGTACAAATAGATACAGATGTGCTTAGAAAAATGGATATTCATTAAAATTATTAATATTCCCAGCTAAACCCATAATATCCTTTAAAACAATATTCACAGTTCATAAAGAATAAGTTTTTAAAAGTACTGAGCTGTTGCTCGGTGAACCAGGTACTATCACTATAAATATACAATATACAATATATATATATATATATATATGTTATATATAGTACCGGGACCCCGAGCCTCGGCTCGGTAAATAAGTTAAAAAAATTGATTCATTATTATTGGGTTCGGCTGGTAATATTAATACCTGATTCACCGAATCGCCATTCAAATAATAACATACAATATTTTAATGATTGAAGCGTTTATAGGGACAGAGAAATCGACTTTGTTTTATACTATGTCATGATTATGAAAAAAATTTTAAACAAATGTATTTAATTAAATTAATAACTTTAAAAAATATTAACAGACCTCATATACTAGTATATAAGATTATGGGATCTTTTACAACAGCTAAAACTCTCATGTAATAGATTTTTAATAATTCATCTTATGATGTATATTATTCTTTTATGTTTTAAAATAAAATTATTTGATATGTGATTTTACATTTATTGGGAATATTGGATTTCAAGGGAAACCTTAATGATTTCCCGGACGGAGCATATTACTCGAAGACCTGTCGTAGCCACTATGGCTTCAGATTAACTCAACTATCTTATTTTTAACACCAGGTATACCATATTTACATTTACTGTCCCAAATAATATGTATATACTAACTATAATTATCAAAATATTTATATAAAAAAAATTTTTTTAAAAACACGATTTTATTTAAATGCACTAAAAAAAGAAAATAATTTCTACACACACACACTACAATTTCCTTACAATTAATCATATCTAAAAAATGAAAGCGTGAGCACCAAAGATGCAAGGAATAACGTAACATCTACTTCAAATAGACATAGTTATCAATTATAGTAGAAAGGATTGTGGATATACATTGAAATGTCCTTCGTATTCTTTTTCTTTCTCTGCATGTTTGGCCTCCACGCTTTCATTTTTTAGATATGATTAATTGTAAGGAAATTGTGGTGTGTGTGGGGAAATTATTTTCTCCTTTTTAGTGCATTTAGATAAAAGCGTGTTTTTAAAAAGTTTTTTTTTTATATTTTTTTTTATTTCCTAATTGATAGAAATTTCGCCCGGTTATTTATTTCAGGTTATTGTGTGAATGTCGAAAGAATCTAATTCAAGTCGATTCTTCACCTCAAAATACTATATATCAAATCAGTGTATAGGGGGCTGATTATTATTATTATTATTATTATTATTATTATTAGATTATTGGTTTATATATACATATATCTTTTCAAAAACAATATCGCCATTACTTTAATTGATATTCATTTAAATTAAAAAATATTTTTACAAAATAATTAATCATGATTTAAATTAATATTATATTAATATTTTCAAAATTATGCAATATGTACTTACTATTTGTCAATATTATTCAATATATACTCACTATTTTTCTATATTATGCAAAATGTACTTGACTAATTGATAAATATAATACCTCCTAGGTCACCTATGACCTAAGTTGAATCAGAATATTGCAGAGTCATCGGAGTTACATATGTATGCGAAATTTCAACTCATTCGAACATTGGGAAGTGGGTCAAATTAACGTTGCAAGATTTGACGACACGGAAACTGGTGTAAGCTAAATAAAATCGTGTAAAAAGAAAAACATTTAATTTATGTAGAAATGTTACATTTGTAGCAAGTTATTAAATTTTAAAGATTTGTTTATATAACAATCTAAGATATAAGTATACTCTCTGTTTAATTTTGTTTATACCTTATATTCTAGATAAAAATCCTATTAGATAAATTTGCTTTGTTCTTTCAAGGCAAGGAGAATATAATATCATTGAATACCATGACAAAATCTCAAATTTCTTTTGTTACGATGTGTAATTATCCATTTAATACAATTGACATATTGACAAGAAGAGACTAAAAAAAAAAAATTCTTAAGAGAATTTTATTTTAGACAAACCATATAGAAAATTTCATTATTAGTATATTTTATAATTGGTATATGGGCCGCCTTAGCAATTCCAGAGACAAATTAATTAAGGAAAATTACAATTTAAATGTATATATTAGCATTCTAAAGAGTTTCATACATCACAAAGACACAAGAAACGCTTTAACTCTTTTTCTACATTTTTTAGTATATTTTTTAAAATTAGAAAATAATTAAAGTTTTATTTTCAGTCATGTAGAGTAAAATTAAACTTAAATAAGCTGGAGTGTCTCCACTTGACTATCTCGCAATTTGAACTGAATTAAATAACATAATATATTATATTTAAATTAAATTTAATTAATTATAAATTATAAATTAAAATTAATAAATAATATTTATTAAACCAGCGCATGCTTGGTTCTTTGTTGATGGCACCACGTCACGTGTTGCAGTGTTAAAAAATTAATTCTGGTATTTTCAGCCATTCAATCAAGCTGTAATTCTATAGATAGCAGTTTTATACAATTTTTGATCATGAGAAAAACTATCAAACATATATCTTTAATTTTACGAACACTTTAGAGCAGAGGTTCTTAAACTTATGTACTCCGCGAACCCCCACTTGAAAAAAATTTTTTTAACGGACCTCATCCAAACTTTATTTTTCGTCATTATATTAATTAATTTCTGGCTTATGATCTCATAAGAACAAGAATATATGATGAATATTTCTAACATTTTTTTGCATATTGTAGAACACATTTTATTAGAAATTATAATATTGAAGAAAGAAAATTCAGCTTTGCGGATCCCCAGTAAAGGCTTCGCGGACCCCCAGGGGTCCACGGACCACAGTTTAAGAACCTCTGCTTTAGAGGAAAAAAATCAAAATGTTGTAGGATGTGACCCTCTTCCGGTTTTAACATTTCCCAAAAGTTGATAGAAAACTACGAATTTTGAATAATTCCTGTATACCAAATTTCATGATTCTAGCTCAAACCGTTTTTGCGTAATCTTGTCTAGATACATACACACATACTCACACACACAGACATTTTTTTCAACCCTAGTGAAAATGATTCAAGAACCTTCAAAACATATAAAAACATCAAAATCTCGACATCGAAAATTTTCGTGATCGCAATACTATCTCTGGCGAGATAGCAAAAAAATCAAAACGTTGTAGGTAATGACCCTCTTCCGGTTGAGTTACAATTCTCCAAAATTGATAGAAAACTATAAATTTTGACTAATTCCCGTATACCAAATTTCATTATTCTAGCTCCAACCGTTTTTGCGTAATCTTGTCTACATACACACACACACACACACACACACATATCAATAAATGCATACATACACACACACACATACACACAGAGAGAGACATTTTTCTCAACCTTACAATTAGTGAAAATGATTTGGGAACATTCAAAACGTATAAAAACATCAAAATCTCGACATCGAAAATTTTCGTGATCGCAATACTATCTCTGGCGAGATAGCAAAAATATACCATTTAATAGGAAGAATTTTTAATTAACACTTTAATGATATATTTACATTAAGCCCATTTCATCTATTACGCCACCATCAAAAGTTGACTAACCTCGATTGGGTTTTGCACTTACTACAAGTAGTAATTTGAACAAATGCGCATAAAGTAATTATAAGAGTAGATTTAAAATTTCCGGATTTTTATTTATAATAGATTTTTTAAACTTATTAATTAGTTTATTTAATTTATAATTAAATAAAATTAATATTTTAGATTAAATATGATTCGCCTTAAGAGTTATAAACTAAGAAAATTAATAAAACAGATCGTTTGTTTCCCAAATTATATTCTTTGATTCTCTAAATTTGGAGTTGTGTTATGTATTGCCTATTATAATATGTTATCACTGAGTTTTCACAAAATTTAATCAAAAACGTTTCAATTTTCATTGTTTAGAAATAATCACTAAAAAAAACATTAAAAATTACAAGGGTTTACCAGTACTTAGAGTATGACTTTAATGAAAACTATCACTTTAATATGAAAGATAAAAAGAATAATATTCAATATAATCAAAGTATTTTATGAATAATCAGAGAATTCTATAAAAATATATAAACATCAAATATTATTTATAACCAAACTAACCTTCCAAAAATTTAGAGCAAAGTATTCCACCAATTCTAGAACCTGAAATTTCAATTATAATTAAAAAATTAAAAACAAATAAATCAGCCGGAAGTAATGGCATTAAAAATGAAACTTTAAAATTTGCCAAAGAACTAATTGTAAAACCAATCATTTTAATATTTAATAATATAATAAAATCTATAATAATACCTATATATTGGAAACAATCTAATATTATAATTATGTTTAAAATAAGTTGACATGTGGCCAGGCGCAGAACCGACCAACGGTTTGAAATAAATTAATTTCCAGCTACAGAAACAATTTCAATTAATTTAAATGTATCTATTAATGAAATAAAAAACAGATATGGATATAACATAAATATTTTTTATTTTATTTTATTTATGATATATAAAGAGGAGCTGTGACGTCATATAATTTTAAATTAAGAAAAAACTAATGAAGATGATTTTTCCCGAGGATAAAACCAATACAAAGTGCATGATTCGTGGGGAGCTTCAATCCAATTCATCTTGTATTTGTATAATCATAATATACATATAAATTAATTATATATTATATATTATAATTATATTATATATATATATATATATAAATTTATAATTAATAAATTTATTAAAATAGTTGTTGTTAATCACCTATTAAGAAGTCTTCTCAATTAGCTTAGCGGTTGGCTTTCCTTTCACGTTAACAAAAACAAATGGAACTGAATAAAATTAACAAATTTAATAAAATAAATATTTTTCTTTATAATTTATTTATTATCAATTTCATGGGAATTGGCCGACTTGCTTATCGGAAAAAATAACAAGTGAATTGTGCTGTCCAAGCCCAGCTACCTTTATTAACATTACTTAATTTAAAAAAAGGAAATATAAATAAAAAGGAAAATGAATAATATAATTATTATTTTTTGTAAAAATAAATTCATATTTTTTTTTTTATTTTTTTTTAATAAAATATAAAAATAAAATGACTTGGAGGAGGTTTAAATTTTGAAGGAGAAGAAATTATTTTAAAAACAAAAAAAAAAGATTTAATAAATATATATATATACAAATATGTATATAATTAAAAATTATATATTATAAATATATTAGTATATATATATATTGCGATTTTTTTTTAAATTTTACTTTTAAAGTGAATTCCGGTACGTGTATGTAACTATATTTTTATGATTACATTTATAAAAAAATCGATTGAGAAATATTAAAAGAAGAAATTAATATCTCTATAATAGAATTAAATTTTAATACAAATAATCAATCTTGTATTTGTATAATCATAATATACATATAAATTAATTATATATTATATATCATAATTATATATTATATATATAAATAAATTCATAATTATTCTTTAAATTTTGATGGAGAAGAAATTGTTTTAAAAAGAAAAAAAACGATTTAATTTGATCAAAATATTTGAAGTATTGAAGAGAATATATAAATTTTTTTATAACAAATGCATTGAAATGTTGAAAAGTGAAATGAAAAGAATAAAATTCAATTCAATCCAATTCATCTTGTATTTGTATAATCATAATAATATACATATAAATTAATTATATATTATATATTATAATTATATTATATATATATATATAAATTTATAATTAATAAATTTATTAAAATAGTTGTTGTTAATCACCTATTAGGAAGTCTTCTCAATTAGCTTAGCGGTTGGCGTTCCTTCACCTTCACCAAAACAAATGGAACTAAATAAAATTAACAAATTTAATAAAATAAATATTTTTCTTTATAATTTATTTATATCAATTTCATGGAAATTGGCAGACTTGCTTATCGGGAAAAATAACAAGCGAATTGTGCTGTCAAAGCCCAGCTACATTTATTAACATTGCTTAATTTAAAAAAAGGGAAATAAATAAATAAAAAGGAAAATGAATAATATAATTGAACTGAAAAGACCATAAAACATATATTTTCTTTAAAATCTCGAATATTCTTAAAATTAAACTTTTCTGTCTATATATTCACATCGAGAGTAAGATATTTATAATATATGCATAATTTTAAATAATTAAAATAAAAATAAAAATAAAATACTTTCTTGATTTAGTTAAGTTATTTATAATTAACAATAATTGAAAATAAAAGAAAGTAAATAATAATAATTTTGGGAAGTATAATACAGAATAGTTTATTTAAAATGTTCAAGAAGAAGAAGAGACCCTGAATTCGTCAGCGAAAGCCGACATTCAGGTAGACGAGATACCATCCATACGACCCCTGCCTCTGACAAATGGAAAATCAAAAGCATTTTGGACCTGGGAGGCCCTTCAAGAGAGAACCTGAATCAAATCATTGATTAACGATTTTGCCTCAATTGAAAAGACAATAGAGGAACAAATAAAAAAAACAGTAAAATAGAAAAACGCTAATGAGCAGTATCACCATAAATTTCGAAAAATTTTTGATGGGCTTCGGCAGCAGATTTCTTCAAATCAAACAACAAAAGTAATGAATGTCAAAAGTGCAATTTTGATCGTTCCATGATTAGCGTCTACATACACTGAATAACTCAATAATATTAATTGGAAAATTGTTATTTTATGTAGAGAAATGTCAAAACCATCGAATTTAATAGTTAAGTTAGTTTGTTTATAGTGATACACTTTGCATATCCAACCATGAATCTGATCAAAATACATTTATATATGCATATATATTCCTGGATACGAGTCCTGAAAAATTAAAATATTATTTGATATTAAAAATATATTAATTAATATTTATAATCGCATTTAATTAATGTATTGAAATAATTTATACATGACTAATATTATTTTATTTATAAAGATATATATATATATATATATATATATATATATATATTGTTTTGCATAAAGCCCACTTGATATAAATATAAATATATATTCATAATGTATTATTTTATTTTAATTGTATAAATCTATAAATAATGTAAATTTAAATTTGATTTTATATATTCTTTGAAATTATTACTCTTAATTAAATATTATTTAGTATATATTATTATTTATATATGAAAATTTATATAAACGTTTGATTATTAAGTGAAATTAATTACCTTATTTATTATTTTGTTGTTAACTGTCACAAAAGGCTACTTGAGATTGTCCTCCGCTTGAAATGACAATACAATATGAATATGCCTCTGGCAGACGTATTTTCCAAACAATTGAGATAAAAAGAAATAAATATATCTTTTTAATTATTAATAAAAGTAAATATTAATTTCCCATATACATGAACAATTTTTTTTTTTTATCTTTAATATGGGCGATATTTTATTTAAATTTTGAAATATTTCAATGTTTTTAGTAAAAAATTAGATACATAATCAATCGTGTAAAAAGATTTTACTCTTTTATAAAATTATTTTTAAATTTTCAGACAGTCTATTTCAATTTATTAAAGATTCATTCTATTAAAAAATAATATATTTTAATTAATAATAAAAGATTATTATTCAAATCTATATAATAATAAATATAATTAATTACATTTAATAAAATATAATTAATAAATAAATAAAGCATTTTACAATAATGGTTTAAATAGATGTTTTGAATATAAAATAATAAATAGTTCATTTGTTTAGATTACCTTTGTTTATTATCAATAAATTATTCTCTTGGACTATGAATTAAAAAGATTCTGATTAAATGATTTTATATTGTCTAATGTTTAAAAACAATTAATTCAATATTGAAATAGGTCATCATTGTCACATCTACCTTCAGTTTTTTATTAATTTGAAAAGAAGAGAATATAATAAAATAAACACATAAAATTTCTTTTATGTCAAAGAATATAAAGAAAATATTCAAATTAACTTTTTGAATTTTAATAGTGTTGTTATTAAATATATTATAAAATTGTAAAAAAGAAATAATATCATAAATTTATTAATATAAAAATGTAACATATATATATATATATATATATGTTATTAGATACATAAATATATGGAAAATATTTAAGACATAAATTCAGCTCTCTCATTCTATGCATACCTTGTATATTATTTTTTCAAAATTTTAATTAGCAAAAGAAGAATTAAAAAATATAAATAATTTTATAATATTCATTTTTATAAATTTAATGGTTGATTTTTGTATTTTATTTATAATTTTACAAATCTTATTCTTTTATTTTGTTATACTTTTTATTATTATGTTTTAGAGCCTCTCTCTGTGCCATAAAAGAAAAAAAATTAAATTGCCCTGAAGAATATAGTAGTTGCTAATGCTATGAAAAAATGTTTTTATTATTTTTCTTTCCTTGGAATATTAAGGTAATTTGATTTGAAATGAAAACAATGTATTGTTTACTTACTTTCGTAGTATAATTAGCTGAGTCGCTTTGTATTGTATTGAGCTTCATCTTAATTAAATGAATATTAGGGTGGTTGTGTGGAAAGGACATATGTGACTTGGAAAGGGAACTTGTACTTATTTAATTCATCCGCTCGGTGCCATGTCCTGAGGGGGAGGAGCGCTGAGCTGATACCATTCTGGATGTTCTCATGCCTCGGGACTTTTCCAGCTCAGAGCGGATATTTAGACTGACGTATGTTTGTTTAAAATGATTTAGAATAAAAATTTTTTCGAAACTGAAACATAGATTTACTCGTATGATTAAAATAATCATAGAAATGGTTAGAAAAATCAATTTTTATTTTTAATAACAATGAACGGCTGATTTTGGTTTTATGTCTTATCTTCGAAAATAATATTCATTTATTTAAAGAAATACTGCCAATGAAATAATTAAGGATACCGTTTTTTATAAGAAAATATATTTAAAGGCGTATATTATACTGACTTCTCAATTGTCAGTTTTTCCCTCGAGAATAAAATTAGTTTTATTTTAAGGCAAAGATATAATAGAGGGTGCGTTGCAATGACATATCTTAAAAGCCCCTCCCACTCTCTTTCTTTCTAGAATAAAATTATTATAGTGAATTACCATATAAAAATATTTTTTTATTATTATTTAGTTATTTCGTTTGATTTGAATACCGATTTATATATATTAAATTACAATTATATATTAAATAAGGCGCCATTGGGTATGTGGGTAGCGAACCTGCCTCACATTCACATGGTCCCGGGTTCAAGTCCCGAGCCTGGCAAGGGAATTTCCCTCAACCCAGCCTCCGGGAACAACATTGAGGAAAAGCTACTTGATAGCGCCTCCGATCAAGAAAATCAAAGTAAAGGTTGAGAGGACCCGTTCTACTGATCATAGGACACTTCATAGCAAACTTGATAAGCGATGTCCTATCGTACAAAGTCAGAGGTTTTTTTTAACATATTAAAATTATAGAGATATGAAATTATTCTTAAATCTCACTATCCTGCAATTTTTAAATTATTAAATCTTCTTAGTTTGGAAATAGTATAATATTATAATTGTATCTATTCTTAAACCCAAAGAAGGAAATAATCAAATCGAAGAGGTTACGTAGATGAATAACGTGGCTAGGATGAGAGAGAAATGATAAGGAGACCGGTTGATAGACCAAGGTCATAGTGAGCAGATAATTTAATAAGGGATTTGAGGGAGTTGGGAGAGAGTAGGAGGTGGATGGATGTAGCTTAGGATTTGGACCATTGAATGAATGTGGTTGCTGCGGTCAAGAACTTTCGAGTTACGTAGAGCAACAGAGATAGATAGATAGATAAACCCAAAATAAAATAAGGAAGAAATCTTAATAATAAATAAAATAATATAGAGAGAAGGGAAAATGGGGATGGGAAAGGTGACAATTTTTTTTAAGAAGAATACTGTGATTGTAGATTTTATCGTTTGTAAGAATCTAAAATTGGGATAAAGTTGAAATGGGTTAAGGACCTCTGTTTAGACAATTGTTTGAGACTATCTAAATATAAACTAAGAGTGTGTTTTTTAGTCTTGTTGAAGAGTTAAATTAAGGGTGTGTCTCATAATATGCTCAATCTGATTATAATTTAATTTTTTTATAAAATGCATACTTACCATCATTTCAACAAATGCTTAATTTCTCTTATCTGCCCGTCCCTCCAACTACTCACTTCCCACTTTTTTTTCCTAGATAAATTTTTTCCATAATCTATCTATTTTACCTATATATACGATCTATTCTGACAATATTCCTTTTACAATTGGAAAAGCTATTCTCATCTTTTTTTATATTTTAACTTGTTTGAATAAAGTATTTTGAGAACATTCAAGTTTAGTTTAACAAGCTCAAGGGAGTCATATTTTTAGAAAAATAACCTCGTGGCATAATTTAAATAATTAGTTGTTTCTTTATAAAATTGGAAGAAGAAGAAGGGATGGGGTGGGTGGGTGAGGAATGGAAAATGAGAATGAAATGAGGAAAAAAAAATTATTTTTTTATTTTATTTATTTGTAATTAATATAAACATTGAAGATTGAAAAAATGGATTGTTTATTATGATTTTTCATATTGGTTAAAATTTGATCTATTAATTGAATTAACACGTTCCTGCCGGCTTCATAATTTGTCTATTGTGGCTGCATGAGCCACCGGTGGTACATGCCGGCCGGACGTGTTAATCCTTAAAAAAAAATAATATAATGGATGGAAAATATTAATTCAGAGAGTGATTGATAATAATAGATAAATTAATACTCGTTTATTTTGTTTTTGAATTCAATATGTAATTGAAGATCATTATTTTGTTTTTCCATGGATGGATGTACGATTATGTATGCGAGTGCAAAAATTGTGTCTGAATAAAATTGGCTGACGAGGGTCTCTTTTCTCGGCCACGACCTCGCCCTGGCTGAGAAAGAGGGCGACCGCCCTGCATCGATCTCCCCGGGATCCGAGGCACGCCCTTGCTACACACGCACCAAAAATTGGCTAGCTATACTATCGATACTCCAAACACCACCACCCATTGGAATGTTACCTGTAAAATTATAGCTAGAAAATTTTCGTCTAATCTAAATAAGAATTTGAAAATGATGGAGAGAAAGGATTGAGTGTTTGGCTGGAGTGCATGAGTGAGTAGCTTAGAGATGGGCGTAAGGGATGGAGGGATGGAGGGATGGGGGAGGGAATTTGCTTTGAATGGATGTTGCAAAACTTAAAGGATACCCAAGGGGGTTTCCATGGCAACGAGACGACCCTTTTACAGTAATATTCCCAGCCGCTCACTGCTTTTTCGACGAATTTAGTTAGAAGTAAATATTCGATTTCGTTTTTCAGTCTTCTATATTAAAAAAGATCAGAGAAATAATAATAATAATAATAATAAATAAATAAATAAATCTTAGCGACTGGTTTAAAAAGAATTTTTTTATTTGATACCAATTTGAAGGAACTTACTGGAAGTGGTTGTAACAAGTAAAGATATTAAATTACAAATCATCGGATGTTCAAGGCACATGACGGGTCAGCAGCAATAATTTAGGCTGCTTCTTTTGTAAATTTAACGAAAGGATACTGAATAGGGTTAGAATAAGCATTTAAAATGAATGAATTTCAACAATAATTTGATTTCTTCAATTTAATTTGGAGAAAACGATTTGAATCCGAAATAACATTTCTATTATTAGATTAATTATCTTAATTAAGATAAACCAATAAATAATTTAAAAGTTTTCTTGAATAGTTTTTCATGATATTTAGGAGTAAATTTATTATATTTCATTTCATTTAATGATACAATTTAAGATTTATCTGGCGGTGCCTCTGCATAGACGGCACTATCTCCCTAATTTCTTGGTTGAGTGTGAAATGATAAAAGATAGTGGATGATCACTTCATAACAAATCCCTTTGTTGATGATAAATTTTGATTAAAACAAATATTTATGTATTTATTGTTTATTTCAATGAGTGAGAATAATAATAATAATAATATTTGTTATATATATTTATATATATATATATAGGAGGCAGCTAGCCGAGAGTGTAGGATAGCAATTGTCTTCTATACATGCGGAAGGCAACGGGAAACCACCGCATTAACATTCCCAAGAAAAATCATTATGGCTGGGCAGCTTCTAAGGCTATTCTAGTCATGATGATGACCAAACTCCGAAAGGGAGACGGCACCTTAAGAAGAAGAAGAATGTATATATATATATAAAGAGAGATAGATATAAATATATAAATTTATCGATCTATGGGTATTCAGTGTTTGATTACTGGACAAGGAAATAGTTTTGAAAATATTAAGAATGTTGACTTGAAAAGGGAGGGGGGGGGGGGGAATAATACAATTAGTTCAATTTATTCTAATTAAATTTAAAAAAAGAGAGGGGCGTCTAACTTAAAGTCTCATTATAGTCATCTAACATGATTTGTGTTAAATTAAATTAGATTAATACTATAATAACAAAAACATATAATAATTTTTAGATTTTTATTTTCCTATTTTTTTTTAAATTTTCAAATATCTAATCATTTATTAATTAACAAATATTATTAATTGACTGTGTATGTGAATTGTATGTATATGTGTGTGTGAATGGTAGAACGAAACTTTTGGCAACTATTTATTGAAGTGCAAGTAAGCGTTGCCAAATTTAATCTTCACTTTCCACCTCCTTCATTCAGAACCAATCGAGAGGGGAAGAACAGAAGTAGATTGGAAGAACTGATAACTTTTAATAATATTAAATAAAAACAATAAAGATGTTTTTAGGGGTAGGTTGATGAAATAATAAATAAATAGTATAAGGTATAGTAGAGAATATATTCTACTTTTTTTACCGACCGACGATAGTAAGGGAGGTATTGTTTTCACACCAAATTTTACATGTGGAGATTTTTACATATCTCCACGAATCATGCATTTTCTTAACAGAAAAAAGTATTTTTAGCATGATGTCTGTCCGTCCGTCCGTCTGTCAGTCCGTATAGATGTGTACAGCCTGAACGGCTCAACCGATTTTGATGAAATTTGGTATATTTACTTAATGCATCAGTGGGATGAATTGATCAACTTTTGGTGCAAATCCGGAAACCGAAAGTGGTAGTATTAGCGATCGACGATAGGAAGGGAAGGGTTATTTTCACACCAAATTTCACATGAGGAGATTTTTTTACATATCACCACGAATGTATTGGTTTTATCCTCGGGAAAAATCATCTTCATTATGTTTTTCTTAATTTAAAATTATGTGACGTCACCCAGCCCTTCATGACGTCACAGTCTCCTTATTATGATCACGGGCAACGCCGCCTACTTCAGCTATATATTAAAAATAAAATAAAATTAAAAATATTTATGTTATATGCCTATTTGTTTTTTATTACATTAATACATAGGTTCTTAAACTTATGTACTCCACGGACCCCCACTTGAAAAAATTTTTTTTGACGGACCCCCATCACAACTTTAGGTACTTTACGTCATTTTATTAATTAATTTCTGGCTTACGATCTATAAGGACAAGGATATATGATGAATATTTCTAACAGTGATTGGTGAATAACGATTTTTTTGCATATTGTAGAACACATTTTATTAGAAATTATAATATTGAAGAAAGAAAATACAAACATTGTCATAGCAACAAATCTCACAAATTATAATGGGTACTTACATTAAATTCATATAAATATTTTATAATTTTTTTCAGAAAATATTAAATAAGAAATATTTTAAAAAATAACTGCATCTATCTCATTAAATATAACTTACATATTTAATGAGATGTATGCAGTTGTTTTCTTGAAACAAGAATCTCAATATCTGGCTTAATATTGGAAACTTTTAATCTAAGATCCGGCTCTACATTTAATTTGTTTCTATATTTAGACTTAATATAAAATAGTACCGAAAAAGCTTGTTCGCATAAATATGTTGTGCAGAATGGAATCAAGTGTTGAAGTGCTTTATTTGCAAGCGCAGGATAATCTGACCTGAGAAGTAACCAAAAGTTGCTCAATTCAGTTTTGTTAAATTTTAGTTTATAAGTTGTATCACATGATAATTCCACGAGAATATCTTGTTCAGGTGCAGATAAATGTTTAGCATTTGTAATTTCCATATTAAATGGATCTCTGATCCAGTTATTGCAAGGATCAGGAGTAGAAAAATACTTCCTGAAGTTGCTTTTCAAAGTAATTAAATGTTCAACAAATAATTGACGCGTTTGATTAAGCAATTTTTCACTGGAGCTTTCTATGAAATCATTGAGAGTTGGAAAAGACTCATATACACCGTTCTGGATGCGTTTCGACCACAAGTCGATTTTTTTAATCATTGCTTCTATTTTATCTTCAACTTTAAATATATTTACAACAGTACCTTGCAGGCTCAAATTAAGTTCGTTCAATTTTGTAAAAATATCAGTCAAGTAAGCCACCTTAGCTAACCAGATAAAATCATTGAAACATTCGGTCAGTTCAAAATGCGCATCTATTAAAAACAATCGTATTTCATCTCGAAGCTCAAAAAGGCGAATGAGTACTTTCCCGCGGGACAACCAACGTACATCTGTATGTAATAATAAATGTGTATGTTGACTACCCATTTCCTCACACAAAATTTTAAAAACTCTGGAATTAAGTGGACGAGCCTTAATGAAATTGACAATTTTAACTACTTCGTCTAATGTTCTTTTCAAATCTGGTGACATATTTTTGGCTGCTAATGATTCTCTGTGAATGCAGCAATGATTCCAAACAACCTGAGGCGCAACATTTTTAATAAGAGCAATCAATCCAGTTCTTGTACCTGACATTGCACGAGCACCATCAGTGCAAATTCCAACACATTTTGGCCACTCTATTTCATTTTCGGTTATAAAATTATTCAAACTGTTAAATATGTCATTAGCTGTCGTTCGTGAAGGTAGTGAATCACAAAACAATACATCTTCTTGTATTTGATTTTCAAACTCATATCTAATGAAAGCTAACAAATTGGCATTATTAGTGACATCAGTACTTTCATCCAATTGTAATGAGTAATAGTGACTTTTGCGCACTCTCGATATTAATTCTTCTTTTATATTACATGACATGTCTTCAATCCTATTCTTAACCGTATCATTTGATAATGAAATCAAATTTATATCGTTTGCTGCTTTAGTTCCTAACATTATATTTGTAATTACTTTTGTAGCAGGAAGAATTAATTGCTCTGCTATATTATGCGGCTTTCCTGCTTTAGCAATAAGTAGAGCTACTTCATATGATGCCATTACTGCTTTCTTACTCATACCACCAGATCCCGTCTTTACCATCAATTTCTGACTTGAATTAAGTTCTTCTTTTTTCATTTTAAAAAATTCGATAGACTTACTAACATGCTCGCTGTGCTTTGTTTGTAAATGACGTCTGAGATTAGCAGGTTTCATACTTTCATTGGATAAACTTTCCTGACATAGAACGCAGACTGGTCTTTCCACATCATTGTTGCAAATATAAGTAAATCCAAATGATAAATAATCATCCGAATATTTTCTAGTTTTGCGTTTCTTGGTAGAGTTTGCTGTTGATGCCTCATCATCTGATTCTTTCCGTTTCTGTGTTGAACCAGTTTGTAGCCAACGATCCATTTTATGGAGTAATTTATTAACATTGAACTACAATAATATAAATATAATATAAATATAATATAAATATAACGAATTATTATTTACTAGCTATGTTTTAATATGATTTTAAATGAATGTTTTAATATCATTTTAAATGAATGTTTTAAATCATTTTAATAAATGTTTTAAATCATTTTAAATAAATGATTTAATATCATTTTAAATGAATATTAATTTATATAATAAATATATTTCGTAATTTGATTCTAAAATATTATTAATTTCGTAATTTGATTCTAAAATATTATTAATTTCGTAATTTGATTCTAAAATATTATTAAAATAAATATTTTTTATTCATAAAACTAACTTATACTTACTCTCAAAAACAGCCTTTCTGGGAAATTGCAAAATGTGTTTAGTGTTTTTATAAAATAATGATCATGCAAATTACACTAAAAATTAAAAAAAATTATTAGCTATAATAAACTATTATTAGCTATAATTTAATTATAATTAATTAAATTAATAAAAATAATTTAAAGATACAACTCGTTGAGAAATGAACTTATAATTAACATTTGCTTTAAAACTGTTTAAAACCCCAGAGTGGACGCTGACAATTTGGGTTTTTCCGGGTAAGACTGTCCCCTCCCCTGGTTTTCCCCAATAACAAAGTGAAAGAAAATTCCCTTATATGCCTCCCCTTCCGAGCCCCTAAGAGGGGTTATTTTAAAGGAACAATCGAAAAATGATTTTAAATGAATGAATGGATGAAAATTCAAATTTTATATATAGTTTTTTATATATGTTTATTTATTCACAAAAAATTAATTGACATAATTATCAATTTAATAAAATAAAATAGTATTATTAATAGTATTAAATTATAGCCGTAATTCTCTAGGAGGATATAGTTAAACAATGAACTTTAAATATTTATATATGTATATATTTTTACGATGATTTTTTTCCGAGGACCGCGGACCCCCAGTAAAGGCTTCGCGGACCCCCAGGGGTCCGCGGACCACAGTTTAAGAACCACTGCATTAATAGATATATTAAAATTATTTGAAATTGTTTCTGTAGCTGGAAATGGCTTAATGGTTTAATTATTTATATAAGGGTGGAATTGTATCTATGGATAAAATCATGGATTATTAAAAATCATATAATCACATATTCAAGAGGGATTGAGAAACTGCAGAATATATTTTCTTTTTATTATTTCTTATCCTAAAATAATAATGAAAATTTAAAATTTTGAAAGAAATTTTTTTTCATGGGGTGGTTTCCCCTTAATCTATTTTTCTCATTAAGATTCCATTATAAAATTATCCAAGTATTTTGGCATTATTGCCTAATATTTTTTTTTATAAAGTGTAAATAAATTAATGAAAAAATCTAAAGATAATGAAAAATCGAATTCAATTTGTCAAAAGAGCGAACAGACAGACAGAGAGACAGACGCCAAGTGAAGTTGAGAAAAACGTTATAAATACTAACCGATGAACCAAATTTGAGTCTTAGAAGGGGGGAGTTAACTCCTACCACTACACCAATCTACACACTTATCGATCTATTTATTATTTACCAAACATTCAACGTTAAAAATCGATTAAGAGAATAGCATATCCATTATATCTACTTTTTGAGAATAAAAAATTACAAATTGTTAGTGTATACTATACGATATAACTATTAATATAATATATAGTACCGGGACCCCGAGCCTCGGCTCGGTACTTAAGTTAAAAAAAATGATTCATTATTATTGGGTTTGGCTGGTAATATTAATACCTGGGACACCGAGCTGTCGCTCGACCCTTTAAAAAATATTAATCTACAATTAATTATTTATTACAATTATTAAATGTTGCATCATTGCATCAATCTGATTAAAATGAATTGAACTGGGGTCCTCAATAATACAAACAAACAATTTTAGCTAGCATAATAAGATTAATCCAAGTAATATCGTCTATTTCTATTCGACACTATTTTCAGTTATGAAATGAACAGTCAGTAGAGAGTAAAAAAATTGTAATTGAAGACCGTTGTTTTTAAAAATAATTAAATTATTTTATAGATTATAAAATAAAAATTATTGTATTAACATTAAAAATATTGAAATAAAAAAATAATAGTTTGATTTAATAAACTAAAATATTATAAACATTTTTAATGTGAATTTCTCAGGGAGGTAGGGAGCCCAATTCATTTAACCATCCATGTTGTATAAGGAATCTTAATTTCTTAACACTCCGTTTTTTCAAATTTAAAATAGAGGGAGAGAAAGAGTTTCAATTATATTCGAATAGTCTATATATTCTATATATGAGTATTTTTTTTTTCTGAATTTAATACCAAGTTGATTTTCAAAATTTTCTATTCTTTATGCATATGATTGATTACATGTGTTAAAATTTAAACAAATTCAAATATTCTAATTTATAAATTTATATAAAATTTAATATTATTTTTTCGAGACTAATGGCAAATACCGGTGGCCCTAGTCAGAGCAAGAGAAGACTCCTTTTGGTAGCGGCCCAGTCGATGATGTTATATGGATCGGAGATTTGGGCTTTACAACTATATTTTAAGTGAAAAAATGATTTCTTGGTTATATAAAAATTAAAATATGATTCTTTATATCTTTATTATACAGAAAAGTAGGCGTGTTAATATAAAATATATACCTGGGACACCGAACTATCACTCGACCCTTTAACCAATTTATACAATTTATTTTTATATACTTTAAAAATTTTACAATTTTTTAATTATTTATTATAATTGTTAAATGGGATTTCTAAAAATGACCCATTAAAAATTTGTTTCCTAAAATGTTTCAAATTAATTAAAATAAATTGTATAAATGTTCATTTATAAAATCTATATATCTGTGAGTTTGTTTTTCGATTTTTTAAATTTTGATTTTGGATTCGATTAGAGCTTAAAATGTGTAAATGTAAAGTGGTCTTGGTTTTTTTAAAATTCGTTTGGGAACATGGTCAAATCGGCAGTCAAAGTTGAAAATTCCCCATATATTATAACTACTGTAATTAGTATTATTATAATGTAAAATTATAAAGAAAAAATGTTTAGACATTATTATAGACATTTTCATTCTGTAAATTAAATAATTTTATTTCATTTAAATAAATATCTATTTTTAAATATTTTTTTCTCTCTACATTATTTATCTAATTCTCACAATATATTAAGATCATACCGGGACCCCGAGCCTCGGCTCTGTAATTAAGTTAAAAAAAAAAATTCATTATTATTGATAAATATATATCGTAATTTATAATTATAAAATATTATTAAAATATATATTTTTAATTTTATTTCGAAATTAAATAAAAAATTTTAAAATATTTTAAATATAAAAAAAATATATATTTTTAATTTTATTTCGAAATTAAATAAAAAATTTTAAAATATTTTAAATATAAAAAAAATATTAATACAATATTCTTTAAAAAAAGGCGGGAGTCAAATTTCAATATAAATGTCATTTGTGATGTCATCAATATATAAATTAATAATAAATAATATTAATAAATATTAAATTTAATAAAAGAACAATGAATAAATAAATATAAAATAGTAATTTATTAAAATGTAAACAATAGATAAAAAGAAAAAAAATAACAAATTCATTATTTTCATTTTCATTTTCATTTTTAAATAACGATTCACCCGGAGAGTTTCGAACCGACGAAATCCACTCGTTAAAACATCAGTCCAACCGCTGGACTATATGTATTTAGATAAAAAATTGTCATTTTTTTACTGTCTTAGCAGGCAGATTTGATGTTTTTTATTTTATTTTTTTTTTTTTGAGAGAGATTAATAAATATCTATATATATTTTATTAAAAATAAATATTTTTAATTTTATTTCGAAATTAAATAATAAATTTTAAAATATTTTAAATAAAAAAAAATATTAATACAAATAAAAATGGAGGCCAATTTTGACGTTTTCCATATATAATTTTCAATTAAGAAATTAATAATGAAGCTGAATGTTTCAAGAGATATCATCAATAAAACTTAATTTTTCTTTATAAATACTATATCTAGTGTGAATTTGAAAAAAATCGTTAGAGCGGTTTTTGAGAACCAATATATATAGATAGATAGATATATACAATTTTAGCTAGCATAATAAGATAAGATATTAAAAGAAAAGGTGAATTTTGAATTTTCGCGGGTTGTGTACATTCAATTATCGAAATTTTTTTGTTATGTTGGTACTCATATGTTTCGCATCCGATAGCCGGATAGTGCTTCTTTAAATACTAAATATTGTAAATAAAATAAAATTAAAAATATTTATTTTAATAATATTTTGTAATCAAATTACGAAATATATATTATGTTATATCCACAGGGCATACTTTTCTGTCTTTCGGTGCATTAATATGTACTTACGTTTAAGGGCTGTATATTTTATGACTAATTATTTTAATTGATGTTCTTTTAAATTATTTGAAATTGTTTCATATATTTTGTCGTTTATTTATTTTAAATAATTAATAATCTTAAAGATTCATAAGGAATAATTTTTTTAAAGTACCAAGAAGCGGCTCGGTGACCAGACTTATTACATTATTTCAGTAGTTATCATTTTATTGTACATTTATACTCTATTTTTATATATAAAAAAATAATTAATGTGACAATATTAATATTCATAACAATCAGATTTAATACAAACTGATTTAATATTGTAATTTATTTAATATATGTATATACATTAAAAATGATATTTAACTTTAAATATATTATCATATTAAAATACAATAGACAATTAATATAACTTAATATTTTAATTTGATTTCATATATATATATTATATATATTTAATTAAATATTTGGTATAGCTTGATAGATATTGCCCTAATAAATTTATCTTCTAAATTCATCAACTTGGAAATTGAAACTTTACTAATTTTGGTTTGTTTTAATACTAAAATTTACAAGATAATCTAATTTGCTAATCAATCACATTCACTTTTATTAAATCTAATTATAAGGGCTTCCAAGTCAAATTGAAAGATAATCTCTTCAATTAATTTTCGTCCTATACTTTATCAATCTAACTTTGATTATTTTATTTGTTTATCTATTAAGATTTGTTATAACAAATTTTAAAGAAGTTAGTATATATTAAAGTTATAAAACCCTTAATTCATATTTTTTTATGTCTTACTGTGGAACATTGGGTATAATATAATGTAATTGGTGGATAGTTTTGTGCTTGCCAGGCTGTGCCCCGGCGAAAGTGACTCTATGTCCCTAAAAGAGTTCACATTGATATGTGAATGAAAATGGAAATGGGAAAACAATAAAATAATTGATGAATCCTTAATGGTTCTAGTGCTGATGTATTTTAAAGCTCCCAATAATAATAATATTATATAAGAGAAAAGTCTTTCTTTATGCTAATTATTTGTTTGTTTTTATATTTTACAATATAAGAAATCATATCCGAGTTGACATAATGACCTTGTGAAAGTTTAAATCTCTTCCAAACAATTCTATGTATATAATTGGAGCCTTTTTAATTTTTTTTAAAGCAACATTTTTAAAAAATTTATATTATATTATATATTATATATTATATAGATCGATTTTTCTTTATAAATACTATCTATGGTGTGAATTTCAAAAAAATCGTTAGAGCGGTTTCTGAGATCCCATTTAACAAATATATATACAATTTTAATAAGATTAGATATAATTAGCGAATAGTACTTGTGAGGAATTAAACCAAATCGCGGTGTTGTTCTAACAATATAAGGGATTGGAAGAGAATAGGAATTGGATGAAGGGTATCTCCAAATTGTGACAGTAGAAATAAGTTGACATTATCAGTTAGTATTCATATTTATTATTATTAAAATATAAAATATACTATTTCCCTATTATATTTATAAAAAAAAATTACATTTTTGAGCCGCATTGATACTTACTTTGGGCCGCATTCGAGTTGGTTGTCTAAATTTTTTTTTTTTTTTTTTTTTGTATTATATCAGTGATATAGCAGCAAGTTCTCATATAAACTGAAAATTAATATGGAATAAGATTTCTTAAATTCTTTTTTTGATAAATTCTCATGAAGTAAAGTATGAATCGATTACTTACCATCAATTATTCAAACGTAAGCGAATTCCTTTTCAATGAAACAAAGAAGAATATTCTTCAAATTTTTTTTTAATCAACTTAATCCTCTTATCTATATTTTTATTAAAAATTTTTTTTTTTTTGTTATTATTCGTTTCTATAGACACATTCCAATTGAATTATTTTCTCTAGATATACTCGTATATTTTTCTTATTTAGATAATATTGGAATTTTATAAAAATGATGATAAGAAAAGAGAAATCTAGCATAGATTGTATTTCATTTTTTATTTATTTTTATTTAATCTAATTTATTTGGAATTTCAAACACTCGAGTATCGTATGGATTGTTTGTTTGTTTGTTTTTTTAAATTTTGAACCAAATTCTTGGGTGGTATGATTTGTTATCTCTTATCATTTATTAGGACTCAGCCAATTCATTTGGAACGATCATTGAAAATCGAGTTTCAATTAATTAAAGGTCATGTTGACGGAAGTATTATTATTATATATATTATTATTATTATTATTTATTTTGTTCAGTTCATTGAGTGTTTTCAGTCAAAAATAATTCTTTTATCCTTTTATCTCATATATCAATTTTGCATTTAATTAAAAAAGTGGAGATTTTTTTCAATGAATAAATATTTAATTAAATACAATTTAAAATATAATAATGAAAATTACTCATTAAATTAATTATCTACCATATAAGCAGTATTCCAATAGATATTTCTATTTCTATTTATAATATATTATATATTTACTATTTATATGGCTGTGTCCCGGCGAAGATAGCTTTATGCTACTTGTTTGGTTCCTTTTTGAGGGTGAGATTGACAAAGGACAATTTATGATGGATTTTGATTGATGGCACTAATACAACTTGATGTCTTATGGAAATTTAATAATAATAATAATTATAAAGATAATAAAAATTGATCATTAGATCAATAAATATGATTTCATTTGATATGCTGGTTGCAGAAATTTAGGCGCATTTTTATATATATATATATATATATATATATATATATATTTGTTTTTTTTTTCTTTAATAAGGACAATAGATCAAACTTATAAAGGGTGAAGTCACCTCAAGGGTGATTTGGTCCTCATTTAGACTCATTATTTCTAAAAATCAATCTCCCCTCCCCCATCTTTCTATAGGTTATATTTTTAAAAATCCACTCTTCTCCTGTTTTTAATAATTCTTTTTATTACTGCCATGAAAAGAAAATTGTAAAATTTAATTAAAAAATATAGTAAACTATCTTAGAGTGAATTTTTAAAAAAATATATTATACTAATTCTATCTTTAGGCTCCAGCAGCAACATTTCTCCAAATGTTCTCTTCTGAACCATCCCCGTCCAACTCCTAATCTCTCCTAATACTTTCACGTTAGTCTTTATATTGTTGTACCTATTAAATGTTATATTTATTATCTTATTTATATGAATTTCTATTTGATTTTTGTCACTCATTTAATTTCCATCGATGATCTTATTATGATGTCATGTAAATCAGGACTAGCAGTAGAATCTGTTGACTTCACCCTGCTGGTTTCTTTTCTTACCATTCTGGTAATTGTTTACAAAACGGGAAGCTTCAGGGATTTATATGAAATTTTGCCAGTGGATTCCTTTTTTAATTCCAAAGAAACTTTTCTTATGAGATAAAAATTATTAAAATTTGAATATAAATCCATTGATATTCTACATATTTAGCTTCCATGTTTTATTCATTTGGTCAGCAGAGGATTCACTAAAATTTCCGAAAATTAGTGAATAATTGAATAATTAGTGAATTAGTCAATAAAACATTACTTAATGGCTGCACATTTCGACGTTCATAACCAGCTAATCTGTCAAACTTAATAATTCTTTATTTATCTCCTAAACTAGAAGATACCGAGAAATATATATATAGCATAAGGAAAGTTTCTTTAGAATTAAAAAAGGAATCCACTGGCAAATTTCATTCAAATCCCTGAAGTTTCCCATTTTGTAAACAATTACTAATATTCCTTATAGAAGTTCTTTTATTTATTTATTAATCAAAATTGAATGAAACTTAATGAAATAAATTATTTACTTCGGATTCTACTGAATTAAAATTACTTAATCTTTTCAATATATATACTATATATCTAAACTATATATTATAAAAATGATTCTATTTTTCATATTCATCGAATCTTATTGAAATCAATACTTATAAATTAAGAGAATAGGATAAGGAAATGAGTGAAAAAGGGTAGTTTTGATAAATAAAAATGTTTTTTTTTTCAATTACAAATACAATATATTTTCTAAAGAATCATTCCTAGTGAATCATTTATCCACAAGTTTCAAAATAAAAAAATTGGCAAACATGACAAATTAACATACATTATCTTAAGTACATTTTTGTATTATGTTATTACTCTTATCCAAAATGGAGGTAATATGTTGAACTTCAAAATACATTTGTTCGAAGATTATCTTACGCGCATTAAAACATGTATAATAAAAATATATGTGAAGAATTTTGCATGGAACTATCTAATGTATTTAATTATTTAAATTGAGTATGTAATTCTCTTTGGGTAAAAACGTATAATTATAAATAAACAAAAACTATTCAGTTGATTTTTTAATTATTTTTCTTTTTTTATACATATTTTTATATTTTTATTTTATTTTTTTAATTAAATACGTAAATTTTTTTTTTTTTATTATTATTACTCTTTAAAATATTTGAAATCCACCCACGCTCTCATACACACACTCACTCACACACACAACCCTGATAGATTTGGATTCAAGTTATACTTTTTTTTATTTATTTTTTTTATTAAAATTTTGGGAAATACTTGTTTATTATTATATACTGAGCATATGGGAATTTATAATTATTTGACAAATATATTATTATTAGTGATAACAAATATATATATATATATATTATGAAGGAGTGAATTATTTATTATAAATATTTATTTACTGATACCTTCGAGAAATACATATTATATAAATAGTTTTACCAGACAATTAGTATAGTAAAAGAGTGTGACCGTGGTGGTGGATGCAACTCAGGGGACTGAATTAAGCCCGTCTTTTTGAAAAATTTGCGACAAAGATTGGCTAGGAATGAGAGATGGGAAGCTCCACGCGTTTTATGGGGCTCATTTTTGTTTGTTTATTTTTGCGCAAGCGAGTCTTTTTTTTCGGGAAGGTTGATGGGTTGACCGTTGATGATATTTCGGGAGGCTTGCAAGCGCTCCAAGAACATCTAAAAAATGTGGACGTGGCTTAACCCGATCACGACGAGTCGCATAACCACCAAGCCCCCGACAAAGACATGAATACGGCCAGGTTTGGGAAAAATTTTTTTTTTCATTTTTTTATTTATTCATAATATAGTTTTATATATATATATATATATATATATAAATCCATATATAATAATTACTTTTGTTTTTCTTAAAAAAATTTTTTTTTATTTTTTTTTTATTTTTTTTTATTACGGAATATTATCTTTTATTTTGGCACCCGATTTATTTATTTAATTAAATTTCATTAATTAATTAATTATTAATTATTATTATCTGACAATTATTTTTTTTTACTTATTTTTAATATATATATTTTTCGTTTCTTTAATATTTAAAAAATTATATAATTTGATTTGATTTCATTTTTTTTTTATTTTGTCTCAATATTGCCATACCAAGTCATTCGAATAACATATTATTATTATTATTATTATGGAAAAATTTATTTATTGTATTATTTATGCTGTTTTTTTTTTGAGGTTTATTTTTTTCAATTTTTTTTCAATTTTTTTTTCTTTTTTTTTTTTTACTTATGACACTAGCTCCCAAACCTAACATCACACTATTGAAAAAACGTTCTTTATAAATAAAAAAATAGATATCAATAATAAATTCATGCAGTATTTCCAATAGAACCCAGCTGACGTATTGTAATTAAGCAGTTGTTTTACTTGTGATCACGGACAATGCATTATTACACATACATAAGCAATTGCTCTGATAATATCCTTATATATATATATATATATATATATATATATATACATATAAATATATATATATATAAATAGATTAATAGATAGATAGATAGATAATTATAAACTTTATTCAGTTAAAATCTAATAAATTACTGGTATATATTATATATTTTTCATTTTATATTAAAGAAATACTATTAAATCTTCCATTTTTAAATATAATTAATCAGAATTTACAATCACAACAAAGATAACACTATTATATCGAATGCAAACATAATGGAAGCAAAGGCGAGATAACGGGAATGAATTTGTTTTATTCTTTTTGTTTTTATTTATTTCTTTTATTTTTTTTTGCTGATTTTAGGAGGCTCTTTTGTCCAAATTTGTGAACGTGAAAGAAAGTATCCTTCTGGAAGTCAACAAATTGAGTTCCTCAGCAAGTCAAAAAGTACAAATCCCAAAATGTGAATTAACACCTCGCCCCGCTCATTCGACGCTCTTAACATCAAAAACTAGCAAATGGCCTCATTGTGTGGTTTTTTTTGCTTTATTTATTTATTTATTTATTTATTAATTATTTATTTAATTATTTATTTATCAATTTATATCAATATTTAATTATTTATTTTTTCATTTAGGTTTGTTTTTTTTATTTTTTCTTTCGATTTTTTCTTTTAATTTTTTTTTCTTTTTTCATTTTTTTTTCTCTTTTTTTGGTACATTTTTTTTTGAAATTTTTTATTGATTTATTATCTTTCTTCGATTAAAAATATGGTGGCAGTACTTCTTTATAAATTTTCATTATTAAAACTATTACTCTGAAAAATACTAGCTAGAGTACGACCGTTTATTAAACGACATTCAAAGGAAAGGAGATTTATTTTATTATTATTTTTTGTTGTTGTTGTTGTTGTTGTTATTAGTTATTTTCATTTTATTTTATGTTTTGCTGTTGGCGAAATGAAAAAACATTTCTTATGAATCATAATTTTTGTTTTTTTTTTTGTTTTTTTTTTTTTGTTTTAAATTTTAATTTTAAAATCCGAGGAAAACTGAAAATTATGAAAAGAAAAAAAAAAAAAAAAAGAAAAAAATAAATAAATAGATAAAAAAGTTGAACGATCGGTGTTGTTTTCTTCTTTTTTGGTAATATTCTTCTAATTTAAAAAAATTGATTTAAAATCTATATTTTTTTTTGTCTGTATTTTTTTATTTTTTTTAATATTTTTAATAATAAAAATAAAAACATAGTCAGTCTTCCCAATCACAGTAAAGCTTTGATATTGGTGTATGTGTATGTGTCAAGTGTGTGTGAGTTATGTGTATGTTTCGTGTCAGCTTATGTTGTGCATAAACAGTCCAAATAAAAAAAAGAGAGTAAAATTTGCAAAAAATTATTTTATTCATTTATTTTTTTTTTCCAAGAGAAAGGAACCGATTCGAACATAACCGAACCGAACCGAAACAATAAATTAAATTTATAGTAATAATTTCCATCATTTCACACATCCAATCGTTTACACAACATGTATTTATTTATATTATTTATTATTATTGTACTATATACGGATTTATAAAAAAAATATACAATTTTTCTTTATTTTTTTTTTATTTTTATGCTTACTGTGACCGTTTTCTCAAAAAATAAAAAAATGACTAAATTTATGTATCTCATACGTTCACATACGAATCTTATAGTTAATAATAGAATTTTCCTCGCTAAACTTCACTAAATGCCAACAGCAAAATGGGCATGGAAAAAATATATTTCTGACCTTTCTTATTAAGGCAGCAAATGCAATTACCAAAAAACAGCGAAATAATCTATTATTCGACCTTGTGTTTTTTAAAACTTCAATTTTTCATAAAATACTATGGAAAATATATAGAGTGTGTATTTGATTTTTTTTCAAATATATATATATTTATATATATATATTATTATATAAGTTATAAGTAACCAGAATATTTGTTATTTAAATGCTTTATTCAGGATTTATTAAAAAATGCATAGCTCAAAAAACACAAGATCTTTTTTATTTTTATATTTTCTTTTTATTTTATATTTATTTTCTTTTCTTAAATATTTTCGTAAAAAAAATACTATACTTTCACGCACAACAACCATACTAAATAGATATATCTTTCATAATTTATGTATTTAATGCTGAGCAGGTTTTCGAATTTGTTTACGTTATACTAGATTTAGAAATGCCAGACTGCCCGAATTATTGCTTTATATTTAAAATGATACTTTGTCTTTTATTATAATTTAATTTTATTGTGAGGCAGTATGGTTTCCAAATTTAGTAACCGGCTAACAAAAACGGATCTCTAAGAATTAATAGTAAGTATATATATTATATATTTATTACATTATAAATAAATGTTAATTATAGTGATAATCTTTACGAAGTAACCACTACGTAACATTTCAAAAATCTGTTATTTAAATATATTATATATAATTAGGCCTGAACCTTTTTTACACATTAAGAATGATAACAACGCTAAAATATTGACACCTTATCAGTCATAAGCTAGTTGCAACACCAGTAATCTCTAGAACTCACTTTTCCATATGGGCAAATTAAAGAAATCATTGACTCAGTATCTTTAGAGATATTAATTTCAAATGATTGTTAAATTTTTTTATTTTTTAATATTTTTCTTACTATATATATATATTTATATATATATATATATATATATATATATATATATATATCGTATCAAATTCAGTGATTGATTAATTAATAGGACAAAAATATGCAAATTTATAAGTACAAATAAAAGAAAAAATTCGATTAAAGCTAAATATAAATAGTTTGATTTACCAAAGAATATATAAATATGCATAAATATATATACGAGCATCGATATATCGTTTTTATATCGAAAGAGAGAGATGAAAAATTAATAATAAAAAATGTTTGTGATTTTTTTTTTATTTTGTATGAAAAATTAATTATTTCGGGAAGACAAAAACTGTTTGTTTACATTGTTTTTAAAAAAAATGATAGGCTAAGAGTCCGGACAATCTCAAAGAAAATTTCACCCACTGCCATCATCGGTTCAGCAGTCAAACATAAAAAATAATTTCTTCCAGTGTCAGATGTCACTATACTCTGAATCTTTATATATTTATTAAACTACTTTCAGATATATAACTATATATTAAGGAATCGTATCTATATATATATATTATAAAGATATTATAGATATAAATATATATATAGATAGATAATTACCTATATATATATATATATATATATTTATATATATATAGGCATAGATATAGATATAGATTTATATATTATAATAAAATAGAAAAAAATTCTAGACTAATTCTCTGAATTTCATAAATATTGTGCATAAATTAGCAGAGAGAAAGAATCAGCCCATAGTACAACATTTTTTAAGAAGATAATCAAGAGTAAAAAAATTATATATTAAAACAATAAATAAAAAATATCGAGCACTTTTTTTTTCTAAATAAAAAAATAAAAACGGTAAAATTATGTAACCAATAGAGGAATTGTAACTTTTTTTTATTTTTTTTATTATAAAAATAATTTATAAAGTTAATAAATAGAACAAATAAAAATTATTAAAAAAAAAAATAAAAATAAAAATAATAAAATAAAATAATATTAATAATAATAATAATAATCATAATAATAATAATAAAAATAAAAAAATAAACAATGGAACTGGTGGGGATGGAAGCCACCCCCTTTTTATGACATGTGAATAAATTAACTAGATATGAATTAAGTCTTTTCAATGACTCTTATTCAAGATGCCAAAGTTGCAAATAAATCATCTGTTTATATCTAAAATATTAATAATAATAATAATAATAATAATTTAATAATATAATAATAATAATAATAATAATAATAATTTGGTTACATAATCTATATTTGTGCAAAACTAATCAATATATGATATATATATATATATATTTATATATATATATCTATATATAGATATATATATATATATTTATAATTTCTATTTATCTTAACAATATTAATTAATATTAGAATGTAAAAAAATAAAAAAGATATTTTATTATATTTTAATATATATATATATATATAACTACTATTTTTTATATTTTATATATATATATATACACATATATATATTATTTTATATTTATATATATATATTTTTTTAATAGAATAATAATAATAATATTAAATATAATAATAATAATAATAATCATAATAATCATAATAATCATAATAAAAGACCGTGTACATATGGTCTACTTTTCTCCAGTCATTTTGATAATTACAATTTAATAAAATCTTATCTTATTACAACTAGACATCTATATGAATTAAATAGAAAATTTATTTTTTGAACATTAATAAGAAATATAATATTGATATTAATAGAAAATAAACAAATACTGAATTTTTCAGGCACATAGCAACTTAGGATTGACAGAGGACATAAATTGGCATAATTATCATATATTATATCTATTCATCGTTTTTTTTTCATTATTTAATCTTATTAAATACAAATTGTATAAAAACAATGCGTTATATTGATATAGATCAAATATATATATATATATACATATATATATATATGTATATATATAATTATTATTTTTCTATCTTATGAAGAAGCCCTGCCCATTTTTTTTTTTTTTTTTATTTTATTTTTATTTATTTATTTATATTTTTTATTAAATCTTTGGAATGCGAAGGGCTGAGATATAGATGCCCTTTTAGTGAAAGGTGTCAGGGGCAAAGGGGGACATAGGAGGATTGAGGGGGGGAGGAGGGGGTAGTTTGGAGATTTTTGGATAATTGGAAAATATAGGAGAGAGAGAGCGCCCAGGCATGTGGTTAGACAATTGAGCATTTATTATGAGAATTACAGACGCGAATATAGTAACATTAAAAAATCGATTAAGCAGTGTGCCATCTAAGAACATATATAGAGAGGAGAGAAGAATCATTTTTTCTATATTTATTTTTCTTTTATATATATATATATATATATATATATTAATATTATTTATATAGAATAACTAAATTTATATATATATATATACTTGTACACAAATTTGTATACGAATATACTGATATATATATATATATATCTATGGATGAGAGAAAATTAAGATATTTAAATAGCCCAAAGTTTATTTTAATAATTAAGAAATTTTATAAATATTTATATTATATTAATATATATATATATATTAATATATTATATTATATTGCCCGTATTGTCAAGATATAAATGTAAATTAAGTAAAATGGTTCAATATTACGGACTATAAAATAGTAAATTGATTTATCTAAATAAAAGATTATTATTTTTTGTTTAAATATCTGGTGTTTTTTTCTTTATAATTATTTATTTATTTATTTATTTATTATATACAGGTATAGAATTCTTATAAGTAAATTCTTGGTTATTTAATTTATTGTTTTACATATATTATGTATATATATATATATATATACCTATATATATATATTTATTATAAATACGCGAAAAAAAATTATTATCGAGGAAAAAAGGCGTGGAACGCTAATAAATAGTATGAAATATACTAAGTAATTTTGATTATGTTAAGATAAATTGGTTAAATATACTTTACTACAATTATGACCCAAAAAATGACCTGCAAACATTCAGTCGATTATAAATTCAAAACTACTCTTTTTTTTTAATTATTAGTATTAGTATTATTTTATTTTCATTTTTTATTCTTTTTCAATTTTTCCGGCAAGTAAAATAATTTCACGTATGCATGGTAGAGCTTCGATGTGAAACTTTTATTTAGCGATATAAGCAGATAAAATAGTAATATATCATAAATATTTTTAAGTCTGAATCTGGAGTTTTTTAAATCTCATCTTTTCTTCTCTTGTTTTTTTATTTTATTCTTCATTATTATATTTCATCTAGATAAATAATTTTTTTTTATTTTAATTATTTTTTTTTTTATTTTTTATTCCTTAATAACTTATGGCCTATATCACATTAAACATAATAACAACAGAATTAACAAGGGATATGTTTTTTTCTTCTATAAATATAATTTATTTTAACAAGGAATGGTGCCCCCAAATCGAGAATATTATTATATTTAGTTCTTATTAGGCTAATAAGTTGAGATGTTCATATGATGCCGGGTATTATCATTTCATTGGTTGGTATGTTGTATTTTTTTTTCTTTTTTGGTTTTAGTTTTTAGTTTAGTGTAAGGAAATTCATATTTTTTTTTTTTTATTTATTTCTTTTCACTTGTCTTAATTTAATATTATTATGTTATTTTTTTATTAATATTTTTATTTTTTGTTAATAAAAAAATCTGTCTCAGAGTAGCCAGAGCTTATATGTTTGCAGAAAGTGGCAGTTAAGTTTCACAGCCAAATGGGGTTGGGTTGTCCTCTGTCAATGCAAGTGCTGTTTATTTATTTTATTTTTTTTTTTATTATTTTAATAACTTTTTATATAAATATTTCAAATTTATTTAATCTTCTAAATTAAAATGTCACCCTAGCCCTTTGTGCTAGTTCGTAATAAAATCAATATTGAAAAAGGAAAATAAATAAATATATTATAATAATAAAGATCTCGATTTACAAATGATCTATGTTAACATGTTTGTTGTCTTTTTTCAAATTTATTTTAAGGATTTATTATAATCAGATTCTCTTTAGTCAATAGTAATAAATCTAAGACAAACACATACCTTATACAAAATTCTAATTTCCTTATATATATAAAATATTCTTTGTAATACTCATAAAATCTTTAAATACACATATATATGTGTATATATAAATATAAATATATATATATTTATATATATATTTATATATATATGCATATATATATATACATAGATATATGTATATGTATATAAAATAAATATTATCGCTATCTAAATGGATGATTGCCCTGGTTGGGTCCGAGGTAAGTGGAGAAGGATGCATGCATTATATTCATTATAATTGTATATAAATATATCTATATATCTATGTACCTATATTTCATTATATATCTATTTTTTTATATAGATATATTGATGTATAGACATATAGATATATAAAATATAGATATTCATAATATATAAAGATTTTTAATAAATGTAATTAATATGGGTAATATTTATTTAATGAATGGCTTTGCCTATATCGAAGTTTGAAATTTTTAAATATTATATATATATATATACATATATATATATATAAACATAATACATATAACATATATATATATATATATATATATATTGTTGAATATTGGAAAATATATATTTATATCCGCGTTGTCTATATATTTCTTGTGTAGCGGTTAAATTAATCTTTCCAATTGATAAATATACATACATATGCATATATATATATACACATATATATATATATATATATAATTATATATATATATTTATTATTTTTGTATCTCTATATATAAATATATATATATAAAATAATTACATTCGTTGTATTCATTCATATGTCTCCTACTAAGAATAAGTTCACCGTACTTACGGTTGTTATTAGGACAGAAAGCTTAGGAGTAGATGCGGATAGCCTGTACCACTTGGAGTTGACAAACAGGACAGACAGCCTCAGAAGCTTGCTGTTCACATAACCTTGTCGCACATTCGAAACAAAAGAGGTTGTGCCCACATGGTACAAGGGCAGCTTCCACTTCTTTATCAGCACAGATGAGACATTCACGCCGAAGACCAGCTGAGGCTGCCCCCAAAGAGCTCAGGGAGTCTGTTGGAGAGACGCTTGCAGTTGGAGATGGGCGTGTGGTTACGCCAGTTCCAACAGGAACTGAGCTAGTGGAAGTCGTTGACGAACCAGCTGCGTTACTTGGAAAAGACCAAATACTCGAAGCTGCAGTGGAAGTCTCAAAACTTGGCGATTCTCCTAGGCCTTCATCAGTGTCCAGAGACCCAGACCAAATTGAAACTAAATCACCCAGACGTCCTCCTTGGCCTGCAGATCCACTGGTGGAGGAGCTAGAACTGCTTGATCCACTACTACAAGATCCGGTGGAGGAAAACGCACCAGATGAACCCGTCGATGAAGTCATGGCGTTAAAAGTTGTAGTAGTATCAGTTGTAGTTTGACAAGGATTTCCCATTGCTGAAGCGTCCAAATAATTGAATAAAGAACCAAGGCCGGATTTGTAGAGTGAAGCAAGTAAATCTGGAGAATCATCGCATCCACCAAGGATAGCAGTAAGACTACCAGGCGCGGCTGCTGCAGCAGCAGCTACAGCTGCAGTTGCTGCAGCTCCAGGTGGCGGTGATCCAGCAACTCCACTACCAGTTCTCATGGCAATATGAGCTTCTATTTCACGTCTGGCTGTCTCAACACTTTCTGGAAGTCCAGTAACTTCAAAAACAGGCTCTTTATCTCTAGATGGTGTTACAATATAAGTGTGGGTCTGATTTTGGATGCGTTTGATTGTAGCACCTTTTGGTCCAACGACTAGGCCAACAACACGGTATGGTACACGGACTTGGATTGTAACATGTCCGGGAACATTGGTGGGTGGTCCTGGAGGACTAACACCTCCACCAAGACCTCCACCACCACCACCACCGCCACCACTTCCGCCGAGATTCGATTTTCGAGAAGCACGTATTTGAGAGAAGTGTTCAGCTGCCGATAGTATTTCACGTTTCGCTTTGGCTACATCTTCTTTCCTTCCAGTGACAACAAAAACGGGCTCTTCTCCACGGACAGGTGTTTTAATGTAGGTGTTAGTCTTGGCCCTGAGAGCTTTAATTTTACACCCTGCAATCAAAGAGAAAAAACATAATTATTATTTTATTTTAAGTAAGAATAAAAAAATGAAAATAATTTTAAAAAACAAGATAAATAGAAGATATAGGAAAAAAATTGTATAATATGTGTGTATGGAAGCATTTCTTTATGGAAATTACCAAAATGTAAACAAAAAACATTTACATCGTTTTTTTTATCATCTATGTACATACTTAATAAAGAGAAATTTACATTATTTAGTAATTTTATTAAATATTTAAAAAAATAAATTAGTTTATTTCATATTTTAAATGATATGAAATAAATCTAAAAGTTACAAAAAGATAAACTATTATTTTTAATAACAATATATCAATAAATTTCAAAATTATGTTTGTCAGTCATAATTTTTAATGATTTATCTTGTATTTAAGTATCGAATAAATATATTGTAATATTGTTTAAAATAAGAGTGAGAAAAAAATACAAGAAAAAGAAAAAAGAAAAGAAAATCCATCATCTCATAAATAATAAGTAAATATGAGACGTGTTGAATGATATTAAAGAACGAGAATAAATATAACGATTACAAAAAATTTCAATTTAATCTTTGATCTCTATACAATAACAAAGGGATCTGAAAATGTATCTAATGTTTTAAATATATATATATATTTATTTGATTTAAAAATTACATTTAAAAAAAGGGGAGAAAGAATGTTCTAGAATGGAAAAATCCTACTCAGATTTTATATATCTATCTATATATATATTATCTTTCTAGCTATATATATATATATAATAAAAGGCTAAGTTTCAAATTTTATTAGTCTAAGTAATTAATTTCCATAATGTCGACTCTCTGTCCTGTCTAGAAACGGGCTTATTCGGTTCAGAAACCTTCTAAATAGATATTTCCGGTGAAATGAAATTTTCAGATAAAATAAATATAATCATATAATCATATATATATATAATATTAGGTTCGAATGGTTAATTTTTAATGAAGAATTGTAAAATAAATTGTTCATTTGGTTTCTGATTTTTTTAATTAAAACTGTATTTTTTATTGATCATTTCGATATAGTACAATTATTTAAGTAAAATGAAATTTAGTTTTCAAGTTGACAATTTTCGACTATGTATGTTCATCGTGGAAGGATAAAGAGAGAGAGAGAGAGAGATTGAATGTGGACGGCATTGTTCTCCGATGAATTGATTCAGTGGCATAAGTTCTTCAAGGTAAAAGCAAAGTATTGACCCTTGGCTGGTTGGCTGATCGTTCTCCACGCTTGCGAGGAGGCAAACGCCTTAGAGCCGTGACGAGCCAACGAGCAACAACACACCAGCACATTCCACATCCCACCACACTCAAATAAATATCCATTAACGTGCATCTGGCCACCATGTGGTCCACAACCCAATGAAAAATACAACGAAATTTCCACTCAAAAGCATCATCCATTGACAAACAACCCTCTAAAGTTAGCAATAGAGAACAAAAATTCGAATTACTAATTTTTTATTTATAAGGATGAAATATAAATGTGTGTGTAAATATATAATATATTAATTTAAATTAAATTATTTTACTATTTTTTTATCCAAAAGATTATAGAGGAAATTTTTATAATTTGAAATCGAACCGAACCGAAAATAAACATTTTTTTTTTTTTTTAAATCTCTTATAATAATATATTATGTGTATTTAAAAATTGGAAAAGATATATATATGTATTAATTTTATTATATTATTATTATCATCATTTAGATTTATATTCAATATCATATAAAAAAATAATCGTTATTAACAAGTATATATATATTATATTATATATTACATATATAATCCCTAAATGAAAACTGTAGAGCAATGAATCTTTGATGATTAGATTAGAAAGGGGCTTACTAATTTTTAAAGATTGGTTAGGTCAAGGACAACAGACAACGAAATCTTTTATTTATAAGGATGAAATATAAATAATTTATTGTAAATGATTGTGTGTGTAAATATATAATATATTAATTTAAATTAAATTATTTTACTATTTTTCTATCCAAAAAGATTATAGAGGAAATTTTTATAATTTGAAATCGAACCGAACCGAACCGAAAATAAACATTTTTTTTTAAAATATCTTATAATATATATAAAATCATTGACAATTTCTATTATATATCATTTGACTAACAATTTAATTAATTAATTAAAATTTATTTTTCTCAAAAGTCTGTTTTACATTGATGGATATTGTGAATATATATATATATATATATATATATAAAGCGAATAATTTTACATTTATGTGTCAGTTAAAATTAGAACATAATCAATATTGTTTTCGATTCTTTTGTATTATAAAAGAAAATACTAAATTTCTATTAAAGATGATATGATACGTGATTTAATTATTCATGAATTTCTTGTAAAAATAGAACAAATAATAAAAATCGGAACGAGATATTGATGAGGGAGGTTGGGGGGGAGGGGAGAAGGAATAAATTTAAATAATTGATCGATGGCTTAATTCAATGAGTAATCTCTTTTTGATTTAATTTTTATAGGTATATTTACAATGAATCACATTTTTGTCGGAATTATCTAGCACAAATAAAAATTAAATCAATTTATTATAAAAATTAGAATTGAATATTGCATTAAATGAATAATATATAGATATAGATTTACGATATATCGTAGATATATTTTTAAGGGTTCAAAGAATAATTAATCAATTTGTTGTTCTCTGTAAGATTCTTTGCTTAAGAAAATTCACCACTTTTATATTTTATTTATTAAATATTAATATATTATTATCTTTTTAAATAAGTATTCTATGACTAAATAAAAAAATATAAAAAAAAATGATTGTTTCTATGAATATTCACACATTTTGTGATATTGTATTGATAATAAATAATCTTACATAAAAATCGAGAATGAAAACAAATGTCGAAGACCAATGTAGTTAAGATAACAAATAATATTCAGGTGTAAATATTACTAATGTGTAAGATATCCGTTAAGTGACAACTCTTGTTCACTATGTGCAAACTAGTGACAAAAAAGAAAAAAAAAGGGCCCAACTTAAATAACAGTAGTTATTTCTACCTTTCAAAATCTAATCTCATTTTTTTATGTTCCTTAGAAAGATTTATTATATTCAAATGAAGAAACTAAAATAGATTTTTAATTGGTTATCTAACATAAGATTAAGAATTTTTAGAGATTAATTATTATTATTAGAATTAATGTATTTTAAGTTAATTTTATATAGAAAAATGATTATTCATTATTTTATTTTATTTCGAAAAGAAGTTATCAATTGTCACTTATATTAAGAAATAAATAGGTGTATATTTCCATATGATAGATTGTTGAAATAGTGTTAGTAGCCTGTATCACCGGTGGCTCATGCTGACACATAAGGTAAATAGACAAATTATGGAGCCTGCGGCAACGTGTTAAATGATACTTTCAATATTATTAATTAAAATAAATAAATATATAAGAGAATAATAAAACAATTTTTAAAAAAATGTTAACGGGATTTTTGAATGTATTATTAATTCCCTAAAAATTGTTTTAAATATTTTGAATTTTTATTATTATTATTATTATTATTATTAAAAAGGGGATTATGGTTAATTATAAATAAAATGCAGCTGAAAGATTTTTTTCTTTCTAAAATTGATTAATATATAATAATTTTTTAAATATAAAAAACGTAATAAGTTGCGTTTTATCGCTCATTATATCATACTGATTGTAATAAGTAGTATCAACTGTAATTGATTAAAAAATGACCGAGGGAAACGTATTTTCACTCAATATGACACTAACCAATGGTCAAAATTTGATTTTGAAATGAAATTGAAATAAAATATAAGCATACACACATACACTCATACAAACCAAATCAGTGAAATATATATTAGTTTAAAAAGAAAAAAAAAAAAATATTTAAAAAATAAAATAAAATTAGTGCTGATCTATACGTACACTTATTATTTTATACGTCTAGTCAGCCCATATTTTATAATAATAATTTTAAATATATTAAATTATATTATATATATATATATATATTATAAAAATAAATTACTCATTAATTGAGATTTATATTAATGATAATAATTTCTAAAATGTGTAACATCCACACAGATACACACACAACAAAAGTATTAAACTTTTTTTTTTATTTTTCAGTTAACATATAATATTTTAAAATTTTGAAAATCATAAAATCAAAAACATTATATAAAGAGAGGGAGAAATATAAAATATAAAGAAATAGGTAGATTTCACAGGAAGAGAGAGAGAGAGAGAAGATGATGATGATGATGAAATAAATAAAGATATATTTCCATGCTTTTAGTTTGAATAGGGAAGGGATTTTAGGGTTTTTTTTCATTGAAGATCGGCCTTGGTAGGAGTGAGACGTTCTGATTCGGTCTGAAGACTTCCACTTGATTCATTTAGTTCACATCCCAGCCCACTTCACATTGGTTCACCTTGGCCAGGACTTTCAACCTGAAAGGGAGCTCCGTCCGGATGCCCGTGAGGAAGACGTCCACCCACTATCCAACACATTCACCAAACCAAACGCATTCAAAGAAGAGAAAAATATTTTTTCATTCAATTTATACACCGAGATACTTATTTCCACATTGAAATATTACCATCAATTCTTCGCCATTATTCAATTTCATTGAATTGTATTTAAAGGGTTTCATTTAATCATTATTTTATCTTTTTTTTAGTAGAATTCTACTACATGATTCGATATTTGTTAGCTTCTATGAATTAATTTATGATTACAATTTATTTAACTAAAATATATATATATTTATAATTTTTATCAACTTGGATTATTTTAATATTATTTCACTGTAATTTCCCTAATTAAAATTAATTTAAATTAGTAAAAAAATATTTTAGAGATATCATATATATAAAAGATTTATTTTTATATAATTATATATATTCAAGAGATAATTATATTTAAATAAGTTTTTATAAATCTTTACAATTATATATATATATATATATATATATTATGATTTCTGTTTGATTTATAAATATTTTCTGGAAGATATCTGAAAGGGACTAATTATTTAAGGACCAAAGTTTCTCCAGTTTTTTTTTTTTGGAATTGAGGCAAAAAATGTTTTTTCTAATGGGGGGGAAGGTTTTAAGAATTTGTACCCATATACCCTACCCATGGTCGATGGTCAAAAGTGACAAAAAAAACTCAATGACAGGGTCCATAATTATAAAAAAAAATCTTTTTTTTTGTGATTTTTTTTTTAGGGATCTTTTTTTTTGTATTTTTTGTGTTCAATTTAAAATATCAAAAAATAAATTAAATAAAATAATAATAATTGTATGCTTGTATGCATAAAAAGGGTTCACTTTCGCTGAATCCCTGCCTCTAGGTCAATGTTTTGCGGCAAGGTTATTTCAGCCGATCGAAAAGTTCGCACGCAGCAGGGGGGAGGGGGAAGGGGAGGTGTCTTTTTCTCCCTCTCTCCAACACACACACATATATATATATATACAAACACTCTTCACCACTTGATTCGTTTCCAATAAATACTAATTAAAATGATATTTTATTTTTTTAAATTTTATTAGGATAAAAAAATAAATAAAAATTAATATTTATTATTTGAATTAATATAAAATTTAACTATAAGAGAAAAAAAAATGTTGAAATGGATTTTTTTAAGTTTGATGTTGATTAAAATGAAAAAAAATAAATAAAATAAATAAATACAGTGGTGTATTGGGAGAAGAACGCGGGGGAACGACGTTCCCTTACCTTTTTTCAGTACGGGAACGCGTTCTAGTACTTTTTCATGTCCCGACAACTCTCACTTAAATCTACTGTTAGAATTTATTTATTTTTTTAATATTTTGTATAGTAAGAATAAGAAAAAATAAATATGGAAAAAAATAGTTTGCTGAAAATAGGATTTTTTTTGCTCCCACTATTTTTTGGAAAACAAAGAAAAATGTAAAATTCTTGTATTTTTATACTAAGAAATAGGAAATAAGAGAAGAAATTATATATATATATATATATATTAAGTGGAATGGAATGATTTAAAGCAAGGTTTCAACTTGTCCAGGCATTGTAAAAACCAAGTTAAAGAAACAAAGAGTCGGCTGAAGGCTATTTTATTTTGTTCGAGTGAGAGCAATGGGCAAAAGAACCGCGAAGTAAAGGTGGGACTGCCCACGTGTTCAGTCATTGCTCCAGACCAAGGATTTTTTATGTCATAGACACATGGAGATGATTTACATCGATTATATATATTTCATTAAACAACTTGAAAATATTAATATATTCATATTTTTTTTACTGAAATGAATAATAATTTCGAAATTTCAATGTTCTTATTTTCAATATTATTTATTTTTCTCAAAAAATAATTATCTTAATTATTAAATATTCAATATATTCTTATTCTTATATTCTTTGCTTGAAATATTTAAATAAATCGATTATTTCAATTTAAACTTAATGTTTTTTCTATATTTTATAAATTTATATTTTTTTCTGAAATGAATAATAATTTCAAAATTTCAATGTTCTTATTTTCAAGATTATTTATTTTTCTCAAAAAATAATTATATTAATAATTAAATATTCACTACATTCTTATTCTTATATTCTTTGCTTGATATGCTTAAATAAATCAATTATTTCAATTTAAAAATTCAATGTTTTTCTATATTTTATAAATAAATGATCTATTTTTATTTTCTTTGGTTATTATGGATTTTTATTTTTTTTTTTATTTTTGTTGTTTATATTGATAGAAATATTGTAAAATAAAATAAATCAATCGATTTTTTAAGATATTTTAAGTTGATGATCGTCTAATAATGAAACAAATTCCATCGAAACAGATACCTAATTTTTCATCAGCAGTATATTTTTAATAATGATAAAAAGAACAGCTGAAAAAACTCAATTAAGATACTTCAAATTTAATCTAAAATTATTTCACACCAATATTCGAATCCAATTAAATAAAATGTGTTGTTTAATTATATTTTTTCATTTTTTTTTTTTGTGTTAACGGTATTTTTTTTATTGGTTTAAGAATTTAATTAAATAATATGATTTTCATATATTATTATTATTATTATAATTAGATTATTTTAATAATTCACCAATAAAAGAATCATTTTAAATTTTGTTATAAAATTTTGAAAATTGAGTGTATATATATATATAAACAGTGGTGTATTGGGAGAGGACCTCGGGGGAACGACGTTCCCTTACCTTTTTTCAGAATGGGAACGCGTTCCAGTACTTTTTCATGTCCCGACAACTCAATCACTTAAATCTACTGTTAGAATTTAATTTTTTTATTTATAGTAAGAATAAGAAAAAATATAAACTTATATAAAAAAAAATAGTTTGCTGAAAATAGGACTTTTTTTGCTCCCACTATGCGTTCCCTTACTTCTTATTATACCAATACATCACTGATACTATATATACTATCATAGAGTCTATTAAACTTTTTTAATTTATACTTTAAAGCTAAAATAAATAAATCGATTCTTCCATCTTATCAATTTTTAACTACTTTGATTCTCTAAAAAAAAAAAATAAAAAATTAAAATTAAAAAGTTTACACACATTTAGGGTTGATATAATTGTTTTGTTTTTTTTTTTTTATATATTACAATTTTCCCCCAATATTTCTTTATATAATCAAATGTAATATTATCAAAACAAAACAAAAACAAACAAAAAAATTGATATGAATTAAAAATAAAAGGGGGATGGAATGTTATTTTATTAAAATTAAATTTATCGATTTGTGTGTGTGTGTGTGCCGATGACATTGAATTTATCTTGTTTAAATGAAATAATATTATACTATTGAAAGTATTATATTTATATTTTCATTCATTTTTATTTTTACTTATATTTTTCATTCTCATTGATCTTAAAATTATTTATTTAAATTATTTAATAGATGTATACTCGATATATAAATTATTTACATATTGTATTGATTTCCATTTCAATGAATGATTGAAAAATCAATTGGATTAGATTTTTATAAAATTAAAAAACAAATAAAATAAAATAAAAAAATAAAAAAAATAATAAATATTTTAATATTTTATAAAATAAATATAGTCAATGTTTTCTTTTTTTTTCCTATCTCTCTCTTTTTTTTATTTGCTAGACAAGATTATATTTTTGTAAATTTTCTCTTCATGATAAGATGTGTTAAATAAAAAGGTGTCTTTTTTCTGGAGGTCATGAATGTGTATGTGTGTGTGTGTGTACCATTGAGTTCTATCTAGACTGATAAGGGCTCCTCATAGTTTTTACATAAGCCAGGGAGCTAGAAGAGCGAGCAAGCAAGCAACCAGTGGATTCCGCCAACGCGATATTCATCCTGGGGGCCGGTTCAAACAAAAATAAGCTGACCCGAGGAAAAGCTATTTTCTTGATTTCTATTGTTTTTGTGAATTATTTTTGGCTCATCGTGGATGTTGGTCTCCACGCTTTCGAATATTTCACTATTAATAAACATCAAACAACGTGTTAAGCAAACGAAATACACTTTATAATAAATATTGAAAAATGATGATGGCTAGACATCCGGTAAGACTGTGCATTGGCTCGAGTGAAGAATTCTTAATCGAAACATCCCCGCCCCTCCGTTGTAGGGGGGTAATATTATGACGTGAGGCATGTCGAGACAAACAACCACAAAATAAATTACATTTAAAGGGATAAAATAATGAACCAAGCCAGAAGGAATGATAAATTACCATTACCTATCATTATTATTTAAAATCAATCAATAATACACACAATATATGTATTATAATAATAATAAGTGGAAATTATTTACCATTATCGAGTATATTGATTTAAAAAAAAAACAAAAATGAATTTATTTTTTAATAAAACGGCAAGTCAATGTTTCTCATAGGTTTATTGACATATTGGAGACAGGAAGGAGTGAAGCCCGCAATGTGAGATTCTAGATAGAATATCCGGTATAAATTTAATATGCATTGAAAATCATCATTTACCTTAAATATTCCAAGAATAAATAAATATAGATAGCAGGTGAAACCAAATAAATAACAATTTAATATAATGTAGATAATATTCAATATTCAATATTAAAAATAAAAAAATAAAAGAAAAATTTAAAAAAAAAATAAAGCTATACTTTATTATTGTTTTTTAGTTGTCATTATGATGTATTAGTTTCGATATTAAAAAGATGGATAACTGTTTAGTCTAACCGATGTATGATGAATTTGGATAAAACTTTACCAGTGGATACCTTTTTTGATTCCAAACAAACTTTCCTTAAACAATATGTGGGGGTCGCTTCTAGTTTACGAGATAAAAATTATTAAAGTTTGCATATAAATCCATTGATATTCTATTTAGCTACCATGTTTTATTATTTGACCATCAGATGGCTCCACTAATTTTCTGTTTTTTATACGTTCGGTTTGGATATAAGAAGATTAAAAAAACTAACCGAAACTAAACCGAAAATTAGTTAATAAAACATTAAATGGCTGCTCATTTATAACTAGTTTATCTGTCAAACTTTAATAATTTTTATCTCGTAAACTAGAAGAGACCCCCATATATTGCTTAAGGAAAGTTAGTTTAGAATCAAAAAAGGAATCCACTATATATATAGTTTTATCCAAATTCATCATACATCGGTTAGACTAAACAATTACCAAAAGATGATTTGGAGACGAAAGTTGAGCTAAAGAAATAAGAAGGTGCAAGTTTGGGATCTGAGTCAAACATCTTGCATAATCCTTAATAATTTTTATAATGAATTCTATAAAACGATTTCAAATTTCAATAATATTTTCAATTATTTGTTGAAATAATGATTAGAATACTTTTAACATAAACTTATTTAATTATATTTGAATTTCAAAAATCTGTAAATTAATAAATGATCTATATAACTATAGGATTCTATATTAGATGGCAAATCGATTCATTTATCCCTTGAAATCTTGATATTTGTTTGCTGTCAAGATTGAACTAAATTAGATATACCTACACATAAATGCATGAATCCCTATGATTACTATTAAATTAGAAACTATCATTTACATACCAGTGAAGTGACGGGGTCTATTTTGGGAATGATAAATTAATAAATGATTGGAATCAAGCAATAGATCTGCATCCCCTATTCGATTATATTGATGTGAAATATAATAAATAAATAATTTATTTTAATTAAAGATAAGTGTTATTCTCTTTTTTCCCTCTTTTAATGTCTTCGGGTTATTTATTTATTTTTTAAAAGTTTATAAATACTTGAATTGATTTATTTATAACATTTTATAAATAAAATGACATTAAATATATAAATATAATAGTTATTAAAGTGATGCAAAGTTTCAATGGAAAAATTAAATAATATTGAAATTGGAATCAAAAGAAAAGCAAATAGTGAAATTTATTGCTGCAGAAACAGCTCCAGCAGAAGCACCCCTCACAACCAACTTTCATGTGATTGGAGGGGTTGTAGTCAATTATTAATAGGCGCCTATATATTATTGAACTTTGCCCTTTATAAAAAGGTATAGGGATCGAGAACAACCCTACGTGATTCATCGTAGACAACAAGCAACCCCTCTCGGATCGATGGATGGCTAGAATGGGTTGGTGCCAGTCACCACAGAGAATACAATTGAATTCAAAACTGAATGAATTTATTGATACATCTTTCCATAAGTTGAGATGTGTGTGTGTGAGGGAGGGAGGGGCGGCTTAGGATAACGATGATGATGCTCTTTTGGAAGTCAAGGGTTTGTTTATTTGTTTTTTTGTTTATATAACGTTTTACTCAACTTCATTTTGTTTTATATATATATTATTTTGTTTTCAGTTTCTATAAATTGTCCGATGGACAGAAAGTAGAGTCAAGGTGATTGAAGAAGAAGAATAATAAACAAAAGTGTCATTGCGTTGATCTCGCAAAAGTCGTAGATTGAATTCGCGAAGAATCTTCCCACGGAATTTCGTTCACTCTCTTTAGGAGAGGAGAGAAAGGGAAGATTTGATTAAACACTTCCCTAATACAAAGGTTGGGGATCTCCAGGGTCACAGTTCCTACTACATATATATATATATATATATATATATCTAGGGGGGAGGGGGTTTCACGTTAACGGGATTTTGAACCCCCGTGGAACCCTAGGTCGTTCCGACCCGCCCCTGGAACCCCTCGGGAACCCGGCGTTGCCATAGCGACGAGACATCAAGGTCCGCATTGAGGGGCGAGGGGCACAGCCAGGGTCCCCTGCACGCCATGGCTAAGTAAAACGTGGACGGGGAGCAGCCAAACGCTGCGAAACTTGGCACAAACAATTTATAGGATTATCTTGATGTTCAAGCTGCCTTCAGAAAAAACACTAAGAACCAATCTTTTCTTTCTAACTAACTAATCAATAGGACAAAAGAATTATGTAGGAAAAAAAAAATAAAGAAAGATAAAGAAAGAATCTCATCAAAAATAAATAAATTAATGAAATATCACAAAAAATTAAATACACTATCGGAACGATGAAATTACAATATAAATAATAATATTAAAATGAATGACTCAATAAATAGCTATATCATAATAATAATAATAATAATAATAATAATAATAAATAGAATAACCAATTGATTACTTTTCTTAAAATAAGATTATAAATTATTTAAAAAGAAATTTAAGTAAGAAAATAAATTATTTTAAAAAACAATCAATGAAGAATCATTCTTCTTCTTCTTATTATTATATTTAAATAATAATAATAATTAAATTGGATTAAATTCATAAAGAATTATTCATACAAACTACGATTTAAGGAATAGGGGTAGTTGTTTGACCGCGTTTTTTAATAAATACGTGGTTTTAAATGAAAGTGAAGTAAGAATGAAGATAGGAGCTTTAGAAGACTCGTTTGGCGAGGTTCAACGATCCATTGAAAGGGAAATCTAATCTAAGGGGCAGCCTAAAGAACCCAAGAGTGTGTGTGTGGGGGGGGGCTTAAGCATTCGCACTGACCTAACACAATTGAATAGCAGATTAACTAATAGTATTTAATCCTTTTACTTTTTATTTTAATAGATAACATTTTTTTTTACTCATTTAATAATCCATAAAGAAATGAATTGCATAGCGAACTTCACAGTGAACAGTTCAATGACTTAACAACGTAGTGCTAATAATTTTTATATCCCAATGGAGTTAATATGATGATAATATGTTTTATTTAAATAATATGATAAAAAAAAAGAACATGGAGGGGTTTAAAATTGATAATATCCTTAACAGGAATTATTCTAATAAATTGAAGATATTTAAAACCATTATATTTATTAATAGTATCATTAATATATATATATATATATATATATATATATTAATTAAAATTATAATATTTAAAAGTTGAAGTAAATAGAAAACCATAAAAATAATTTAGAATATTCGAAATTTGATTTTTTGGTTTCTATATCAATTCATATTTACATTAAAACACAAACACACCCGCACAGTGAGACACACACATAAATTAATTAATTAAATGTGAGTAAATTAAATAAAATGAATGTGTGATTTTGACAAAAAATAATTCGAATAAAATCACACATTTTGTTATTGTTTTTATTTATTAGAGATATTTTGGATATTATTATATTTTCTAAAATAAAGAATGAGAAAATAAAATCCTGTTTGAATGTTTTCTCAGGCATCGTCCTTAGAGAGAAGTTATCCTTTTTCGAAAAAAAACATCTGTCGTGCCAGGCGTCTTTTGTTCCAATTTCCTCCGATTGAAAATTTTTGTTCCCTCTCTCTCTCTCTCTTATCCTGCCAAGTGAGGGGGTTTTTATATTCATTGAAAAATATATATTAAAAAATAATAAAATTAAATAAAAATAACTACAAATTCATAAAGAATGGATTTTAATGAATTTCATAGAAAAAAAAGAATATAATGTAATACAAAATATAGAACGTATATATTCAAAGAATATATATATTCAAAGAAAATATATATATATATATACTATATATAAATTATAATGTTCTAGTAAATTAAATGAGCATTTCTAGAGGTATTCTATTCAAAGCAAGGATATCTTTTTATTATTATTATTATTATTTATATATATATATATATATATATATATATAAATATCATGCTTTCTTAGAAATGTATACATTCATTTTATTTCGGGCATAGATAAAGAAAGAATGGTTGCTAATTTCATTCGACTCGTATCACAATTTCGACGAAATTTTGTTTTAAATGTGAACGTGATGGTTGGATGGCTCACTCTTTCAAGGTTGCAGTGGGGGGGTGGCGGAAAAAAACAAAAAAAAAGAATATATATATATATATATATAAAAAAACAAAGAACTCGCTCACTCATCGCAAGCCTCTTCTTTGTAAAGGATGATAAGATGGGGATGTGTGATGTGTGGGGTGGAAGAAGGGAGGAAAAAATTGGGGGGGATGATATGGTAAAAATGAGCCAGGATAATAATAATTTAAGGAACAGGAATAAATAAATATAGAAAAGAAAGGGAGAAAAAGAAAGAAAAATAATAAAAAAAAAAGAAGAAGAAGTAGAAGAAGCAATGAAAAATTTCTCTTGTCCTTACCTTGGCGGCCAACAATTTCGGCGACATGTTCCGAACTGGGAACCGGCACACACTCGGTCATGTTCTGCGACTTCTTGCTCCGGTTCTCATCCGGATAGGTAGCGGTGATCGGCTCCGCTGTTTGCTCGGTTGTTGTCGGCGAACTCTCGTTAAAACCAAGCATCGAAAGTTCGAACGCGAGTTGTAGCGCGCGTTGGTCTTCGAGACCGCTGTTGGTTCTTTCCATATCAGCAAATAGACTAGTAGCGGGCATCACAGGGATATCGCAAAATAAAAATATATGGTAGAAATATAAACACACTAATCTTCTTTCTTCCTACAATTTCTAGCTATAAATATATATATATATATATTTTTTTTTCAAAATATATATATATATTAGCTTGTTTTATATATATATATAAATAAATATATATATATATAATAATAAATTAAGAATATAGTGTTACCACTTATATATATATATATGCATAGATATATATATATAGAGGGAGATATATGTATAATACAAATGAACACTTTATAAAAATAAAAACTTGTCTAACGCTGGAGTTTCAGAGAGATGTTAGTGATCAAAGTAGTTCGGCGAAGGTGCCGACGCAGTCTGCCGGCAATGCTCTTCGACTGCAATGCCTGTTTAGGATGAAGGCATGTGCTCTAGCGTGACGTCACTGCCGCCTGGCGGCAAATATAAAATAATAGGCTGCGATTGGTCGATGAGATGGATGCCCGTAGTGCGATTGGTTGTTTTAAGAATATTTAGTCCCGCCCCGGAGCAGGAGGGAGGGTAACGTTGAGGCTGGAGGGTCGAGAGAGGGGGCAAATGCTAAAAATACCAAACCGGGCAGAGACGCCGGCCAAGCTGTCGCCCTCGTTGCTTGTGGACAAAGAATATGTTCACACGTGCTTCTAGTACGACAGTCTTGATTTGCTTACGGAAAAATACACGAAAATTCTTATTCTTTATTTTATTTATTTATTTTTGTTTTTTTTTTTTCGATTTTGTTTTTAATCGACTTGATAAAAATTCCAATTTATTTATCATTTATTTATTTTTCTTCTCTTCCCCTTGTGTTTGTTTTTTTTTTTGTTTTTAAACTCTTGAATTATCCCATTTAACTTTTTAATTTCAAATTTTTTTTATTCTGAATTATTCTTTAAGAAATTTTAAATACTATAAATATACTATATATACTCTACTATATATATATTTAATATTATATATTTTATATATTTATTCCCTTGAAAAGATAAGCAAAATTTCTATTATATCAAATCTAAATCAACCTTTGTTTCAATTGACTGAATCAGCATTTATTTATTTAAATGAACCAAACCATTGAAAATACTCGATTATTTACAAAATAATTAAAACTTAACAAATAAATTAATAAAATTAATTATTATTATTATATATTCATTATGTTGATTATGATTGAAAGAAACACGTGCTAATATATTTTATTCAAAATTGTTTTTTTTTTTGTTTTTGTTTTTTTATTTTATTTATTTAAAATAAAAATAAAAGTATGCATCAAACCAATTGATAATTTAATATTGGACAATTGGTTGTGAGCATCCCTTAAATTTTTCTTTCTAACTGAAATTGCTGAAAATATAAAAAAAAATATAAATATTTAACATAAAATTGCTAAATGAAACAACTTAAATAAATATAACAGATTATATTATTATTAAAAAAAAATATTTTAAAATTTAATTCGAATTGTAAATTTTAGAAATTTTATTTTTACTATCTCGCCAGAGATAGTATTGAGGTCACGAAAATTTTCGATGTTGAGATTTTGATGTTTTTATACGTGTTGAAGGTTCCTGAATCATTTTCACTAAAGTTGAGAAAAATGTCTGTGTGTGTATGTATGTAGATAAGATTACGCAAAAAAAGTTTGAGCTAGAATCATGAAATTTGGTACATGGGCATTATTCAAAATTCGTAGTTTTTTATCAACTTTTGAGAAATGTAGCTCAACCGGAAGAGGGTCATCACCTACCACGTTTTGATTTTTTTCCTCTAAAGTGACCGTAAAAATAAAAATATATTTTTGATAGTTTTTCACATGATTAAAAATTGTATAAAACTGCTATATATAGAATTTCAGCTTGATTGAATCCCTGAAAGTACCGGAATTAATTTTTTAACACTGCAAATCACGCGCCAACACGTGACGTGGTGCCATCAACAAAGAGCCATACATGCTCTGATTTAATACATATTATTTATTAATTTTAATTTATAATAAATTAAATTTATTTGAAATATATAATATATGTTAATTAATCCAATTCAAATTTTGCGAGATAGTCGAGTGGAGACACTCCAGCTAAATTTATTCATGATTTAATTATTTTTAATCGTTACATTCTATATCTACAAAAGAAAAATATTAAATAAAAATGTATATCAATTTGTATTATACATTCTTTTATTAGCAAAAATTTTATTATATATTATTATAAATTAAAAAATAAATTTGCAATAAAGTATATATATATATAATGGCAAATAGAAAATATAATTATAATAAATTTCGTTATAGTTTAAATTTAAATATATTGAAAGCATTCCATCTTCAAGAGATCTGTTTAGTTAAGCAACCTGGATGGCTATTTCATTTGTCAGGGCGTTAGAGGGGTTTCTTTGGGTTAGGTTTGAGGGGTCTGAGCAGCTGCATCCAAAGGGTATACCCTTGAACGGTAGGTCGGTAAATAATGATCATTTATATATAAGTAAGAAAATTTTGATTTTAACTCAAGGACATGTGGATGTTAAAAAAAAATATATTATGTATTTCATTTTATGGAAATAAAATAATATATTATAAATTTATATATATATAGTTTTCTTAATTAATAAAAAATTAAATTAAATATATTATCTGATTGATATTGATTTTTAAAAGGATAAATTATAATAAATAGAATATATAGTAATTATAGAAATTTTATGAAAACGATTTAATATTGACGTTGTTATAAATATGTATTATTTAATAATAATAAAACTGAAATAATAATAATAATAATAATAAAATGGTGCTTTTCGATATCTAATTATTATAACAGAAAAATAAAAAATAATTAAATGTATTTTTTTAATAAAATAATAAAAATTATGGGAGTTATTAAATAATAGTGATTTTTAATTTTTCTTTTTTTATTTTAATTATTATCATTCTTTACCAAAAGAAAAGAGATGAACTAATTATTCATTAAATTTCAAAGCTCAGGGTGAGTTTTTCATTCTCATATATATATATATATATATATATATATATATATAATAGAGTAGAATTGAATTCACTGGATTTGAAGGGACAAAAAATTCAATTAAAATTATTTCTGTGCCATTTTCTAAAGTCTGTCTTGATAAAAGGGTAAAAGAAAGGGTGAGAGAAATGAGGAGTGTATGTAGAAGAACTGGGAGAAGAGGTAGGGTGATAGCATGGTGAGGAAGGGTGAGGGTTGAGGGGTGGGGGGTTAACTTGTCAAAGATACTTTTGAAATTCATAAAAGTTTCGAACAAGGAGATATTTTATCAACTCAACATTTTCAAATTATTCTTGTATGTTTGTGAAAGGAACGATGGAAGAAAATTTTTCGAAGGTTGGGAGGGAAAAAAATTGTCTGAAATTCATTGATAAATGAAGAAAAAAAATGGATGAAATGATAGAAATGATAAAATAATAAATATAATTTCGTTAACATCTGCCTGGACCAGAGACATTGTAATTTTAAAAAAAATATTTCGAAGGTTTTTTTTATCTAAATAGTATACCTTAAAAAAATACAACTTTTTCTTAAATTATTTTTTTAGAACAACTCTTTCAACGCAAACAAATATCATATAAAACTGAAAAGATATATAAGAAGACTCAAAAAATGTTTATCATAAATAAAGGAAGATAAATTTAAGCTCAATGACATTCCAAGTTCATTGTACTATATTCCAATAATATTAATTATTCTTCTCATAAATTATTGATTATTACTTTCATTTATGCATATATTTTAATATACATGTATATGACTAGAATTCTTCCTTATATAAATATTTAGAAAAGAAAGTTATGTTTTCCAACTAAAAAATTGAAATTTGTCTTAAACATTAAATTCTGCACAAGAAATGGAAAGCATTTGTATGGGGTGTGACCAAAATAATGTAAAAACGATAGTCTTATATTTTATAATTAAGACAAATATTTCACTACAGTGTAACAAAAAAATTTTAATTTCAATTGTTATTCCGGATGTTTTTTTGGTTTATTCATGTGATTTCTAGTTATTTATCTAGTTATTTTATTTTAAAACACCTGAAGAGATTTTAATTAAATTCCATGCAAATACCATTTATATATTTTTATTTAATTTTTTTTTTAATTTTTATTTATCATAGTAAATCGATTTACTATGAATTATTTCCTTGATTATTAGTGAGATCAACATTTCGATTAAAAATTATCAATAAAAATTATAATTGTATTTATAAAGAATAAAATGAAAAATTATAAATTGAATAAGTAAAAAAAATTGATAACATAATTTCTATTATATTTATTTAATATATCTAATACTCTATTATTATTTGTATATATATTTTAATTCTACCTGTTGGGGCAATTATCTTGTTAACTTAAATATTATATATTCTGATATCATTCTATACACTATATTTTAGTTATTCAAATACTTTAATCAAAATTAAATAAAAAAAAATTTTATTTAATGATGATAGAAAGAAAGCACATCCAAATTATAATAATATACATTGATATATACAAAATAAAAAAGAAAAGTAAGAATAATTTATTACAAAGCTTTTAGGTGATTGTCAAAATAAGTAAAGTGGATTTTCGTTTATTGTTCTCTTTTAAATTGTCTTAAAAAATTGAAGTTTTGAACTTGAAAGTAATTACTAAGTGATATTATTTTTTATTTTCTAATTAATTTAATAATTGCTAATTTGTTTGCCTTTTTCAGCAAAAATCTATTTTGAAATAAAATTTATATTATATTTTTGTTTTATCATTTTATTCTCTATGCTTTTTTAAAGTTTAAATCTCTATATATATATATTATATTCATGTATTTTTTTAATAATTTATACAATCTTCAAAATCTACTATATATGCTATATATAGTATATATAATAAATTATATCAGATCAGTTCACCAGATGGCAGCATTACATTAGAAAAAGCAATATATATATATACATATATATACATATAATATCCCCAAATTTTTTAAATGGTTAGAGAAAAATGTATTTTTAATATTTATTTACCATTATATTGAAATTTAATAATTATTTTATATAGCCAGCATAAGGTATAATTTAAATTTTCAATATATTTGTTTTTATTTTTGATTTTTTTTTAATATAAAAGAGAAGAAAATTATTTTCAGGATTTCTCCCAAATAAATGAAAATGTTTAAAAGTCTGGAAACTTTAAGGAAATAAAATGAATCGAATTTGAATAAAATAAGAATATAATGAATGAATATAATAATAAAATAATTTTGAATAATATTTATGAAGAAATTTTGATTGAATATATTTTTTTACTAATTTATATTATTAAGCAAAATTTAACTGGTTATTATATATATAATAAAAAAGTGTTTGCAATATTAAAATAAAAATAATAAATTTAAGTAAATTCGATTTCAATTTTCATTTTTCATTTTATTATATTCAATGTCTGATAATATATACATATCACAAAATTTTAGTATGAAATGTTTTAAGTTCAAATTGTGCGGTTATTTGTAACAGTTTAGGAAACAATTAATATTAATTATCAAAAATAACTAAAATCGTTATATTATTTTATTGAATTATAATATTAAAAAAATTGTTATTATATATAGTTTAGTTGATATTTATAAATTTATATTAAAATTTTAATTAATATTTATAAATGTTATTTTGTTGTTTATTTAGGGATTTTTTAGAGTTTACGTTGAATATACTTTTTCTATGAAGCTTTTATAAAACCATTTATAAATATTTGAATTGTTACATTTGTTAATTTTCTTAAATTAGTATTGTAAATTTTTGAAAATTGTAAGAACATATTTGAAAAATAATGTCTAGTTTAATATTAGAAAAGAAACGAACGGACTGTCCGGCATTACCAAAAGGCTGGCAACGCGAAGAAGTCGTTCGCAAGACAGGCCTTGCAGCCGGCAAAGTCGATATTTATTATTATAGGTGATGTCTTGTCATATTTTATGCAAGTTCTTGAAGATTCTACATTAGTACTGAAGGTTTTGCACGATAATGCATGTTTTTATCTATTTTATTTTATTTCTTTTTGATTTAATAATTATTCGATTGATAATCCAGTCATAGACGTTTTTTAAAAGAAACTACACAATTATTTCTAATTCACAAATGTTTTAATATATATTTTTTTTATTTTTGTTGTTTATATTATTATAATTATTCATATTACATAAATCCAAAAGCTCCACCTAATAATATTTTGTGTTTATTCAACATAATCACAACGATTATGGTTTATACTGATGGTGATTACAGTCCATACTAATCATTCATAACAGCACAAAACAGTCTTTTAATTTAAATATTATAAATCTAGATTGATTGTTAGTTTGGATATTGTTCTCACCATCAGTCTAACTCAAAATTCTTTACATTCTATTTATGACGATAATTATATTGAAACAATATATAAATATATATATATATGAACTAATCATTTTATTTCAGAAAAAAAGCATCTTTTTATTATAATAAATTTAAATTCAATTTTATTTAGATAGTTGAAAAGGATTTGAATTTTTGTCCTCTTACTCGAATTGTTAATCTTACATCTCATTTTATTTCAGCAAAGAAGTTACCAATTTTTAATTAATTTTAATATAATTATTCTAGATAGATAGGATATTTCATCTTAATATGATCATTTCCAACTGATGATGACACCCAATAGAGACGATTTTCTCTACTGACCATTCTATTTCATTTTCAGCTGGTGATATTACACATGATTTATGACTGAATTCAAGTAAAAGAGCAAACATTTACATTTATTCATCATATTTTTTTTTTATAAAACAACATTCCCTTAATTCAAAATAAATCATGTTTTGGACTAATTACTAATTCCCGGTCCATCACCGGGCCAATTTGAACTTATTTTAGGATTATTCTCAGTCTATATTGGCATCGATCTTTTTTTCATTTCTTATACACTTGTCCTTAAACAAAAAAATATTAATAATAAACAAAGTCCTTTGTCCAGAATTGGATTTGCCTGTATACTTGTTATCACTTTTTGCAAATGATAATGCTATAACGATAGCAAACCTCACATATACCATTTTAATTCGTTACATTTTTGGAATATGACCTGCTTTATACCGTGTCACTCAATCAAAAAAAGTTTGAGATTTTATCATTAATTTTTAAATTATTCCAATATCATCATACACTGAGGAATTAATTGTATTTTAAATTAATTTATTTACAAATTAATCCAAATTTTATTATAATATAAATGAAAAATATGATAATTTTCACTATTGATTACTAAAAATAATTTTCTTTATTAAATATATCTAAATTTATTATAAGAGCAGAAAATTTGTATGTAAGTGTATATGTACAGGTATGGGTTTCTATCAGTTTATAAAACGTTTACATTTTATATTCTAAGCAATTTAACAACAAAATATACATGTGGAGAGAGAGAGAGATCTTACAAAAGAACAACACAAGTCGGTTGACGCCTAAGCGGGGTAGAGGTGTTTTATGATCTGTAGATCGGATCTTCTCAACATTTATCTTGATTTTCTTGATCGGAGGCGCTACTTTTCCGTAGCTAATTATTAATTTTAGAAACATGTAATATGTCTATACATAAATTCATATCATGTGATCGTGATTATGTCATCAAATAGGAAATTTCACACAACCTCTTTGATTTAAAAATTTTATGCTTAAAGAAATTTAAATAATTGCCAGTTTCAAAAAAAATATCTTATAGTTTTCATGAAATATTTTTTTTTTATTTTTATATTAAAACAAAAATAAATAAATAAATGATTAATTATTAAATATACTCTACCTATTAATATTTTAATAAAATTCCTTTTAAAGATAACATACCTATCTTTTATCCCTTATTAAATAGTGTTGTTATTTTTTATATTTATATCAAATTTGTAATTAATTATCACATTGCGCTCAATTATTTTTGTTGAAATTTGCATTTAGTCTGTTTTTTTTTTCATTTTTCTGCTTTTAAAAACAATTGTACTGGATAAAATTTATACCTAAACTTTGCATACCAAGACGAGGTTTTAGTTTCCTAAATACATATAATCGACATACAGTGGCGTAACTAAGGGGGGGGGGGGGCAGGGGGGGACATATGTCCCCGGGCGCCAAATTTAGGGGGCGCAAAATTAGGGAAGCCAATTTGGAACAAAAGAAGAATTAATATTTAAAGTTAAACTGTATTTTGTGTAAGACAATAAATATTATTTATACGCTTATTAAAATCTGTTAAACCTGTTTCGTTATTCGTCATAAAAATTAAATTAAATATATATATATATAAGAAAGGGGGCGCTAATTCCCAGTTGCCCCCAGGCGCAAGAACCTCACGGTACGCCACTGTCGACATATGATCAACCGGAAAAAAGCAAAATTTACCAGATTGAATTAATTTATTTTGTTCAATTTTATCAAAAATTATTTCAATAAATTTAGTTTAGTTTAAAATAATTTATTTATTAAATTTTCATTTTAATTATAATAATGATTAATCATATCAATTAATAATAATAATCATCTAAATAAAAAGGTAATTTATAATAATTTTATTAATTGGAATACAAATAAAATTTTGAAAATGCATGTAAAATAAAATAATTCAAATATATAAATCAAAAATAAAATTATTGTGAAATATTTTTTTAGCATCAAAGTTCAGCAGGATAATGCATCCATTTCTAGTCTCTTTCTATGTTTATTTTTCAAACATGTTCAACCACGGTTCGATCTTAGGTGGAGACTGAATATTTTCAATGAAATACACTTTAAATTTCATTTCACGCAATTATTATTATTTCAAATAATAAAATATATTTTATTTAGTGGATTTGAATTCAAAACTGTTAATATTTTACAAAGATTGTAATAATATACATAATTACTAATTAATATATATGTATATATATATATATATCTAAAATAAAAATTTCAAATATTTAAAAATAGGATGATATAAGATAATTTTACTATATTTTTTAATATTTAAAACTGCGTGTAGTTTCCTAGATTACTCTATGACAATTTCTAGCATTTAGCGAAATCTTCTAGCTGGATTTGGATTGAAAATGAAAATTCCTGTTGCCTGATTAGGTATTAAGTTTTCATCTTAAGCATGAAACTTTTCTAATTATGAAATAAAACTACTCTAATTTTTCTCAAGCTTGGATTACCATTTTTTTTTTTTGGATTGGCACACACCATCTACAGCTCTTAATTATTTCTTGATTTATCTGTGTTTATTTCATTTAATCAAATGTTTAATAACAATAAATTCAATTTAGGTTTATTAAAAAAAATAAGTAGATTTTTATTAACAATAGTCAACGATTCGTCATATTTTTGCAGTCCAAATGGTAAGAAGTTTCACAGCAAACCTCAGCTGGCTCGGTATTTGGGTGAACATCTTGATCTTTCTACTTTTGATTATCGTGCTGGCAAAATCAATACTTTACTTCTGAGAAAAGCCAAGAGACAACGAGGAACTCAATTTGATTATTGGTAGGTCTGAATTCAAGACCTACTACCCTTTATAATAATTTTTTTATACATTTCTTCTTCTCACATTTCATTTCTGTTTAATATTTGATGGTTAGTGTGCCAAAAGCATTGAAATGATTATAACAACGAATTAATTGTCATTAAATTATGATTGATTATAAAAATATCTATGGGGAGAGGAAACAATGGTGAAAAATATATTGGTGGGGAGACCGATTGGTAAACGTCCGTTTGGAAGACCAATTATGGACAACGTAGGAAGGGACGTGGGAGAAATGGGAAAGGGTAGAGATTGGAGGGTTGTGACTTAGGATAGGGATACTTGGAGAAGTGTGGTTGCTGCGGCCAAGAACTTTCGAGTTATGTAGAGCCACAGAGATAGATAGATATAAAAATATCTATATTCTTAGTAAGAATGTTCATATATGGTCCCCTTTGAGTGCGATTTAAAGTTAAAGTTAGCTTTATTACTTATAACTCTTAAAGAAATGCTCAATTAAATGAATAATGAAAATGTAATTTATAAGTAATATATTAATTTTTAAAATAAAATCAAATAATTAAGAAAATTAAGAGACATTGTTGGTTTTGGATATTGAAACCAGGAATATACCTTGTCATATACTTACATAAATCAATATTTTTGTAGAATGAATAAAAAGAAAGAATTTTTCCAATCTGAAATAAAAAAACAAATAATTCATTAATTTTATTATCTAAATTTATTATCATTATAATTTTGATGACAAATACAATTTTTCATAGGAATGTTTATAAAAATAATTTGAAATTCTTTACATAACTATTTTATCATGAATATGTTTATCCAAATAAATAAACCAAGAAAGATAATAAAGGTTATTAATATCTTGTTTATTATTCGTTTTAAATTAACATTTGAATACTTTTGATAATACGTTAGAAATGAAAATAAATATTTTCAAATAAAAGTATTAATCATCTAGATATTTTTATTCTCATATGTTAGCAAATTTTTCTCAATTAATACTTGAAATAATTTATAATTATCATTCTATGGTATTTTTATAATCAAAAATAAACAAAAGAAATATACACTTTAGAAGGAAAGGGAATTTTATTTATATATGTATATAAATATACTTTAAATATATTTTGTATTTGTATCAAACTTTACCAGTGGATTCTTTGTTAATTCCAAAGAAACTTTCCTTATGCAATTTTTTCGTATCGCTTCTAGTTTACGGGATAAGAATTACTAAAATTTGCATATAAATCCATTGATATTCTATTTAGCTATGTTTTATTAATTTGATCAGCAGAGGGTTCCACTAATTTTCTGTTTTTTTTCCAGTTCGGATTGGATATAGAAATATTAAAAAATAAATAATTAAATAATTTGCCTATATTCAAACCGAACCGAAAAAACCGAAAATTAGTGAATAATTAGTGAATTAGTCATAACCAGCTAATCCAGTGGTTTCCAACCTTACTATACCGGCGCCCACCTTTTTTTAAAAAAAATTCTTGTGCCTCCCTTAATTTTTTTTAATAATCCAATTTCATAAATACTCATATAATATAGTAATTTATTTAATGGGCTACAAAATAACACATACACATTACACATCCACACACACTCAATTAAGCAAAAACATATATTATATCATAGATAATTATATATTTTAGAAAAAAATTGGTTCTAATACATTAGCCCCCCCCCCCAAGGGGGGCGCTCCCCACAGGTTGGAAAACACTGAGCTAATCTGTCAAACTTAAAAAAATCTTTATTTATCTGGTAAATTAGAAGAGACCGAGAAATATTGCATAAGGAAAGTTTCTTTGGAATTAAAAAAGGAATCCACTAGCAAAGTTTCATTCAAATCCATGACAACTAATCTGAACAATTATCTATATTTCTTTTTTAAATATATAATCATTGAATTTAATGACATTAATTTGAATATTTTTTGAGAATGTCCGCTCGAATTAAACCGCATGGATTTACTATAAGTTTTCTTTTTTATTTTAATAATTAATTCTATAATTAATATGCCTTATTATTAATATATCTTAGTAGAGGAATGAGAAATGATGCTTCTTTGGTACCTCCTATCCGGCAAACTGCCTCCATATTTAAACAACCTGTGACTGTATATAAAACACAAGAGGGTAAAGTCAAGACTGATTTTAAACATGGAAATCAAGAAAAACCAAAACAGGTATATTTATATGATATTACATACTTATAAATATTGAAATAATTTTTTTAATATTATTCGATATACTTTATAAAAACATAAAAAACAAAACTATCTACTGAAGAAAAATAAATTTAAATGGGGGTATTTTTTTCAATTGGGCTTACTAATTATAATATTTTCTTATAAAAATTTATATATATATTGTCTGACAAATTAAAGTAACTGAGTTAGGAATGTTTACGAGTTTTCAAATTTTAAACACATATTACTCCGTTCATTTATGATAGATTAAATTGATTTTGGGGTTTATGTATTCTCTCAAGAATTCTTAATAAAACGAGGTATTATACTTGTTATATCTATTTGAAAGGATAGAAACAAATATCAACATTGACAAAATAATATGAAAAAAGTGGAAGGTCAAATCTAAAGTAATTTAAGTGATATTATGGTTAAAATGGACCTAAAAATCACTTATATTTTGGTTTTGACCCTCCACTTCTTTCATATTTTTTTTTATTAATGTTATTATTATTGTTAATATTATTTGTTTCTAATCTTTCAAATAAATAAAAATATAACAAGTATAGCGTGTGATTTTATTCATAATTATTAAAAGAATTCAAAGACTCATTAAAATTATTAAACGGAGGAATATCATTTGAAAACCCAAAAATTTCATCTCAGTTGCTTTAGTTTTATCAGGCAGTTTAAAAATATATAAGGGGTAATTCTACATGGGACTTAAAGAAAACTTTTTACTTTAGTATGAATTTATAATTTTTTACATTATTTTATTTTTGTTCTAGCTTTTTTGGGAGAAACGTTTGGAAGGAATGAGAGCTTGCGATATATCCGGAAGTGAATTTGACTCGATGGATATTCCTAAACTCTTAAAACCAGTTGGACCACATGTTAAAGATGAAACAATGCTTCAATCAGTTGCTACAGCTTTACATGTTTCTACGCAACCAGTTACTGGACAAACAGGCAGTAAAACAGCATTAGATAAAAATCCAGGTGTTTTTTTAAATCCCGATCAGCCCCTTGTTCAGGTAAATTAGACTTTTTCAAATTTGGCATAGTTAGTAGATAACATCTTCATCAGAATACGGTGTCCTTTAGTTTTACTATAGAAATTTAAACATTGCTAGTTCTATTAAATAGTTGTGAGGTGTGGTTCATGACATTAAGGGACGAGAACATTTTCAGCATATATGAAAATAAATTTCTTTTCAACTTTTATGGGAAGAAAAAATGAGATCATTGTGGAATTGGTGGGGATTGCATAACAAGAAATTACTTCTTTCCTTTTCTTATAATTATAAACCGAAATAGTCATGAAACGTGGTTTGAAGGGGTGTAGAAAAGGTAGTGAGAAATTTATTTAAAGGATAACTAATTGGATAGGGACAGTTTGAGGAACATGTAACATCACAGAGATAAATAAAAGATATAAAAATAAGCTCATTCAAGTCCTTGTTGAAGGAATGTATCCTGATTCTCTACATTTAGAATTTTGTATTGCTCCTATTATAGCAAAAAGATTTTTAATCCCAAAAACCCGTATATTTTAATTTCCTCATTTTTAAAACAAATATTAATTATAATATTGATTTGTTTTATAGAGTGTTACAGTGACAGATGAAGATATTAAAAAACAAGAAGAACGCGTTGAAAATTCCAGAAAAAGACTTAAAGAATTATTATGGAATTTGGTTGCTAAAAATTAATGTAAATTAACTATAAAATGGATTACTTTAGTCATGGTATATAATTCTCAATTCTTTAGATCTCATCTATATAATAATATATAAAAACGATATAAGTTCTCATTCTAATTCCAATAAATGTAAATTATTTATTAATATGATATAACAAAATGTTTACTTTGAATGAATATATAATATAATAATGAAATTTAAATATTAACTTTAAAATAACGTATTTGATAATAAAATAATATATTTATTACATTATCTACATTTATTTATATATTTATAAAAATTCATTCAGATCAATAATAAAAATATTATTGATGAATAATATTAAAAACATAAATAAATAATAAATGGAAAGTATATTAATATATATAATTTTTAGTTTATTAAATTATTTTTCATAAATTGACAGATCTCTTTATTCTATTTCATATCCCCTTTATATATATATATATATATATATATATATAAAGCATGGATGGATGGCCTTCATTTTGATTTACAACATTATGTTCACATCCTTGTTATTTTCAATTCTTCAAATAAGATTAATCATAAACGTTAGCACAAAAAAATATAAATGGAATATTGTAGTATTTCATAACCAGTATAAATAACCACCATCCTGGATTATAACTTTTAATATTTGATTAATATGTTTAATATTTATTTCTTCTATTGTAATTTATTATAGTTACCCTAGTGAAACAATTAAGTAATTACATGTAGGGATGAAATTCCCTTATATGGAAAAAACTTTTAATTGAATACAACAAAAAAATTAAAAATTTAGATATTTTTATATATTAGAAAATTTTTATAACAAATATATACATTTTCAATATAATAAATATGAGGTAACAATTTCATATTTTCTAAAGATAAAAAATCATAACATTTTTTCTTGTATAGAATAATTTTTGAAATATTTCTATATTTTTTTTCATTTATATATATATATATATAATTACAAATAATCTAAAATACAAATATTTTTTATTATGTTTTATATATATTATTTATATTTTTTTACCTTTATTTTTAATTTTTTCATTAAAATTTATAAAAAAAAATTTCTAACAATTGATCTAGCTATAAACTTCCATACCTACTCCCACATATATATATTATTTTTAACCTTTTTCAATATTAGGGGCACTTTTTTGAAATAATATAACAAGGGTGGGCACACTTGGTGATACTTAGAGCCATATTGAAAAATCGTTATCGCAAAAACATTTTACCTTTTTTATTTAGAACCATAATGATGATTTAAAAATTTAAAAAAAAAGTCGAAAATATTTAAAAGCCTGATCGCAAAATCATTTTACCTTATTTTTATATAGAACTAACCATATTAAAAAATTAGTCGTTTTTTATACTTAGTAATTTTGAATGCGGGCACTTGAAAGGACTTCGCGGGCACCTGGTTGCCGACCCCTGTATTAGAAGATCAACTTCTCCTATTTTTAGATAGGATTTGTAAATGAATGTATTTTAGGTTGCATATAATCAGGGGAAAACTTTAACATTTCCTATAAATAACTGTGATTGATTATTCTATTAAAGGTTCGAGAAATTATTCTCTTATTATTAAAAATATAAAGTTGTAAAATGAGTTAAACAAAAAACTAATTTAAACAACCAGGGGTCAGTATAAGAAAAATTTAAAAACTATGTATGCTATCTTAATAAAAAATATATATAATTATATTATTATTAATTTTTTTTATTAAATAATGAAATCAACTAATACTTGAGTAAATATAAATAGTAAAAGTAAGGAATTTTTATATTTGAATTTTTTTTACATTCTATATTTTCAATATTTATAACGTTATTTTAAATGTGGGATTCCTGATATCAGAAGCAGTTGATTTTATCTGTATTTCTTCTTAACTGCAATCTATAGGAAAGTATTTTTATTGTTTTAAACAATTGTTGATGTATTGTAAGTATAAATTTAAATAATATAACGATTGATATAGTGAGAAATATGATTTTTAGTTTTTATCATGGGGGTGATAATACAAATCACGAAAATAAAGCAACAAGAAAAAGTTTTTTAGTAGAAAAAAATGCAAGTGATTAGAAGATGGATACTGGTGAACGTAAATGTTTGTTTTATTGTTATAAAAAAAATAATTAATAAATTTAATGAAAAAAACCCTGACCAATTTTCAACCCATCTTCCCCAAACTCCATTATTTGCATGATGAGATCAACCTCGTTTTATATTACGATCTACCTGTAAACCCCGCGGGGTCTTATTGTATAGATATAATATATTTAAAGCCATAAATATAAAGTACAATTTTAGAAATATAAAATAAGGTGTATTTAAAACCAAAACGAAATTGTTTAATATTTAGTATAATAATTATCGGCAAATGTTTAAAAAACGGGGAGCTTCAGGGATATTGATGAAACTTTGCCAGTGGATTACTTTTTTAATTCAAAAGAAACTTTCATTTTGAAATATTCCATAGATTTGACAGATTAACTAGTTATGATGAGCAGCCATTTAGTAATGTTTTATTGACTAATTCACTAATTATTCACTTATTCAATAATTGTTGATTTTTTCGGTTGGGTTTGCATATAAGAAAACTATTTAATTAATTTTTTAATTTTCATATATCCAAACCGAATTAAAAAAAACCCGAAAATTAGTGATACCCTCTGCTGGCTAAATGAAACGTAGGTAGCTAAATAGAATATTTATGGATTTATATGCAATTTTAAAATATAATCTTGTAAACCAGAAAAGACCGAGAAATATTGCATAAGGAAAGATTCTTTGGAATTGAAAAAGGAATCCACTGGCAAAGTTTCATCCAAATCCCTGAAGCTTCTCGTTTTGTAAACAATTACTGGAATAATTAGATAAGAAACCAGCAGGGTGAAGTTAATAGATTCTACTTACTGCTAGTCTTGATTTACATTACATCATAATAAGATCATCGAGGGAAATTAAATGAGTGAAAAATTCAAATTCACATAATTAAGATAATAAATATAATATTTTATTAATAGATACAACAATATAAAGACTAACATGAAAGTGTTAGAAGAGAAGTTTCATCCAAAGCCCTGAAACTTCTCCGTTTGTAAACAATTACCTAATTTTCAAATGTACTCTTTGAATAGAAATGGAAATCAACACATCTCTAAAGTTCTCCAGCTTTCACTCTGAATATACTAAAATATACAATATCTAGATTCTGTTTGAATTTAATGGAATTTTATATTTAAATAAAAAAATTTCTTAAGAGAGGGAATATACTATATATTATTCTGAACATCTTATTTATTTATAGATCGTCATTCTTAAGATTATTTAATAATTACTGTTAGGGGCATATGATGAGTACTTTCAAATAAGATGGGAATTTCAAAAATAAAGGAGTTTTATATGTGACTTCATTTAAATTTATCTCTACTAATCTTGTTATAGCAAAAATAATATATATATATATATATATATATATATATATACGAGGGTCATTCAACAAGTACTTAGCCTCACCGCCCTAAGGAGCTGCTATCACAAAAATAGTTTTACCGTCATGTAGTACATTCTTTTACTAGCCTACTGTCAAAGTTTCAGTCAATTCCCTTCACTAGTTTTGTTTCGACAGCCTTTGGAAGCGAGCGTGTCGATCAGTTGTACAAAAATGGAAAAAGAACAATATCGTTCGGTGATTAGATTCTTATTTTTGGAAGGGAAAACGCTCAGCGAAATCAAAGATCGCTTGGATGCTGTATACGTTGACTCTTCTCCTTCGATGGCGACCGTCAAAATTGGTACGATATTGTTCTTTTTCCATTTTTGTACAACAGATCGACACGCTTTCTTCCAAAGGCTTGAACAAAACTGGTGAAAGGAATTGACTGAAACTTTGAAAGTAGACTAGTAAAAGAATGTACTACACGATGGTAAAACTCTTTTGTGATAGCAGCGCCATCGGGGGGTGAGGCTAAGTACTTGTTGAATGACCCTCATATCTTTCTGATATTAAAAACAACTTTAATTTTTTTTAATTTAAGTATAATGGGGTTTTTGAATTAAAAAACTCAATCTCTTTAGGCTTTACATTTTTGATTTTGGTTAATTTTTTAAATAAATGTACTGAATCTATAAATATAAAAATAACATTAATATTTTTAGATTCATTGCCGAAAAAGCATGGACATGTTTGAATTGATGAGTAGTGTTTATAATCAGAAAATCAAAAATCAGAATTATTATTTTTACTAAAAAATTAGGATTTTTTTAAAAATATCTAGTATATTAATATAGTGTTTCACACATTTCTAATAATTGTCTCTGAATAAATTCTAATTAATTTTTTTTTTTTTTTTGATACAAAATTCGCAATTAAATTCAAGCATTTTCTGCTTTTATATAAGCATCGTGTATGCCAACTTACCACCTTTTTTTGTTTGTGAAAATTTATAAAATTATGCAAGAATTTAAGGAAATTTCGTTGTCTTCTTTGGAAAATTTGTTCTTCATCTTTAAGGAAAATAAGAAAATAACTAAATATATGAACAATATATTTATAAAAAAATTTGAAATGTTTTCCTTGACTGCAAAAACAAGTTATAAGAAAATAATTAATTTATTGAGTGAAAACATAAAAACTACTCTCAGAACAAAAATTGTTTATTATATCTCATCTTAAGAAACAAATATTGAATTTATAGCAAGAAAAAAATTAGAAATTTTGATCTCTCTATATCAGTCCCAAAACTTTATTTTTGTCATTAAAAATTATAATCTTGTATGAGGTCCGTTCAAAAGAAAAGGTGAATTTTGAATTATTTCGAAAAGTATTTATTTATTCATCAATATCCATTTTATCCCCTTCAAAGTAATTCCCCTCAGATATAATGCACTTATGCCAGCGCTTCTTTCAATCGTCGAAGCGCGGTTTTGCGGAAATGCGGTTTTCGGTATGGCCTTCAGCTCGTTTTTCGATTCCGACTTTATCTCATCAAGTTAGGCAAAACGCTTTCCTTTCATTGATCTCTTCAATTTCGGGAATAGGAAAAAGCAGCAGGGAGCCAAATCTGGTGAATACGGTGGTTGAGACATGATTACGGTGTTGTTTTTGGCCAAAACATCACAAACAAGCAATGATGTGTGAGCTGGTGCATTATCGTGATGCAGAATCCATGATTTGTTTTCCCACTTATCCGATCGTTTGAGCCGTAATGCTTCACACAAAAACGTTGCATATCTTCCTTACAAGGAATGTAATGTTCCTTATTTTTTTTTTAAGTAAAAAATCGAAGAACACACAAAACGTGACTTTTTCAGTTATCGAAAACAAACTACTAATCCAAAATGGCTGATAATGCAAATCACCTATGAGAAACATATGTTTACCAACATAACAAAAAAAAAGATAATCAAATGTACACAGCCCGCGAAATTTCAAAATTCTTTTGAACAGACCTCGTATATTATATTTACAGATAATTAAACTTACTTAAAACAAATAAAAAGGGTATTAGTTTTTTATCTTTTTGTAATTTTTAGATATCTCATATTATATATTTAAAATTTAAAGAATTATATTATACTATATAGTATTTGTATAATTTGGAGGATATTTATAATAATTCCGATAGGTAAAAAATTTTAAATTGCTTGATATATACTTATATAAACTTTTTTGGTATTGATCTTCTGCTTTTGTCAGTGTACCAGTATTTTAATCTACAAATCATTCAATGTGTGGGTATTTTTATAAAAACTATACAATAAACTCCCATTTTAATAAAATTAAGTGAAATGGATATTTTTTATATTTTCATTTTCGATTAAAGAGGGAATTTTGAAAGTGGGGTCTGGGAGAGCTCCTTTAAAGTTGAGGCGGAAGGAGTAAAACTGTACTGCTATCTAACATGTGTGTTAGGAACCTGTGATTTACCATTCAGGATTTTTCAGATTGAAAAACCACTTGCAACCTTTTTGTCATCGTCAAGTGACCTTAACCGGATGGTGAAAGAAACAAAAAATACATTCTCAAGGTCAAGGATTTTAGAATTATGGGGGTGGGGGGATGACAAGGGTCTAAAAGAAGACCTTTTCATTCTCGGTCCATTTAGAAATATTCCGAAATATCGAATAAATCAAAAAAGAAAAAAATAATAAGGGATATTTAAATTATTCGTATATCCAAATAGTAATTCGACTTTAGACAGTCAATGGATTGAGTTCAAAGAACGAAATGGCTCGATTTCAAGATATTATAGTTTATTTTGAAACCACTTCAATAAACATTCCAGCAATTTGAGAGTAGGAAATACACTTATGAACAAAATAAGCACACCATTTTAATTATAAGTAAATGGATAGGTGAACATAAATTCCCGTTTTTACTATTATTATTATTATTATTATATATTCACTTTATGTTGATTATGTTTGAAAGAAACACGTGCCAATATATTTTATTCAATTTTTTTTTTTTTTTTAATTTTATTTCTTTAAAATAAAAACAAAAGTATGCATCAAACCAATTGATAATTTAATATTGGACAATTGGTTGTGAGCATCCCTTAAATTTTTCTTTCTAACTGAAATTGCTGAAAATATAAAAAAAAATAAATATTTAACATAAAATTGCTAAATGAAACAACTTAAATAAATATAACAGATTATATTATTATTAAAAAAAAATATTTTAAAATTTAATTCGAATTTTAAATTTTAGAAATTTTATTTTTACTATCTCGACAGAGATAGTATTGAGATCACGAAAATTTTCGATGCTGAGATTTTGATGTTTTTATACGTTTTGATGGTTCCTGAATCATTTTCACTAAGGTTGAGAAAAATGTCTGTCTGTGTGTGTGTGTGTGTATGTATGTATGTAGACAAGATTACGCAAAAAAAGTTTGAGCTAGAATCATGAAATTTGGTACATGGGCATTATTCAAAATTCGTAGTTTTCTATCAACTTTTGAGAAATTTAGCTCAACCGGAAGAGAGTCATTACCTACCACGTTTTGATTTTTTTTCCTCTAAAGTGAACGTAAAAATAAAGATATAGGTTTGATAGTTTTTCACATAATTAAAAATTGTATAAAACTGCTATATATAAAATTTCAGCTTGATTGACTCGTTGAAAGTACCGGAATTAATTTTTTAACACTGCAAATCATGCGCCAGCACGTGACATGGTGCCATCAACAAAGAACCAAAGACGCGCTGATTTAATAAATATTATTTATTAATTTTAATTTATAATTTAATTAATTAAATTTAATTAAATATAATATATGTTATTTAATCCAATTCAAATTGCGAGATAGTCGAGTGGAGACACTCCAGCTTATTTAATAAAAAAATAATTTAGATTTTCGTTAAAATCATTAAAATATTTTTAATTCATTTAAAGAATTTTTTTCTAAAATTAATTAAACATTTAATATTTTATATGTGAAGGTTTTTTTTAATAAGGCAGAATATGTAGGTACTCATTTATTTCCTCATTGATATTATATATGTACATTAGAGTAGGATTTATTTATTTAATTTTCATAAATTAAAAATCGATATTATTAGAATATATATTTTGTTATTTATATTTGGTAGAATATTTCATTTAGATTATTTGCCAATGTTGCTTTTTATATTAATTTATATTCTATATATTATGTATATAAAAATCAGTTACTGCCGTTTCCATTATACCAATATCCCTTCCTCCCCCCAATACATATTCACCCTATTTTTCCTTCACTTCAATCATCTCCCTCCCCTCTTCTCTACACACATATATATACACAAAGCATGATTATACCAAATATATAATATATTATTGTCCAGTTTAGAAAGTAGTAATGAACAAAATGAAAGATAATTAAAATTTTAAAAAATTGAAAAACAATTATATTTTTTAGTTTTATTATTATTAGATATTATTAGTACTAGAAAGTAACATATTAAGGAAGAATTTTCATATATAAATTTATAAATAAATAACCTAAATGTATTGGAGTTTTTGTAATCTACACTTCGCGCGCGGACTTAAATTGAAACGAATTTATATTTTATTTGTATAAACTAAATTATAAATATATAATATATAATAATGTAATATGTACGAAATTTGTTGAAAAGAATAGATGAAATTTGAATTATTTCCAAAAGTATTTATTTATTCATCAATTTCCATTTTGTACCTTTCAAATATATCTGAAATGCGCTTTTCGGTCTGGCCTTCAGCTCGTTTTTCGATTCCGACTTTATCTCATCATGTGTGGCAAAACGCTTTCCTTTCATTGGTCTCTTCAGTTTTGGGAATAGGAAATAGTCCCAGGGAGCCAAATCCGGTGAATACAGCGAATGAGGCATGATTACGGTGTTGTTTTTAGCCAAAACATCAAGAACAATTAATGATGTGTGAGCTTACAAACATTTTTTTGAGACAAAGTAGACTCGTCGAATGCCACAGTCAACATTTTAACTACGTTGGAGCACATTATTCCATTTTTAACGCAAAATTTAATACAGATTCTTTGATCCATTTTTTTAAGTAAAAAATCGAAGAACACACAAAACGTGACTTTTGCAGTTGTCCAAAACAAACTACTAATCAAAAATGGCTGATAATGTCAACCTATGAGAAACATCTATTTACAAACAAAACAAAAAAAAATTGATAATCGAATGTACACAGCCCGCGAAAAATCAAAATTCACCTTGTATATAGTGTCATAAGATCTATATATATTGAATAATCATCATTAATTAAAAAATAATAATTTAGAAGGGTTAAGACTTGTAGTTAGTATAAATTAGAATTGTTGTTCAAATTATTAACTAACAAATTCGTGTTAATTTGATTTGTACCGCTATTTCATGTACCTCTAGGTCAACAATCCGATCCATTCTTAAAACCTTGGAAACAAGATCTCTCCCCGATTCGGTTGTAGCTACACCCTTCCCCCTATTATATATGTATCTGACCTCAATGACCATGGAATTGATATGAATCATAAAAATGCTAAACTTTGCAATCAATTTATGAATAATATTCCTAAACCTCAGTGCCAATAGGCATGCATAGAGAAATTCAACAAAATAAATAATATTTCTAAGTAAAACTCTTTCAATTAAATCAAAATATACTTTAGATAGTTACAATTATGTATGAAAATCGTTACTATTCCATAATTAGCAAATTTTATGAATTTCAGATAAATATCGAACTCGTTTTTTTTTTAATCTCAATGACATCTAAAGAAAGGAACTCTTTCTCTTCCTGTTTCCGGATTTCCGTCTACAATCTCCAATCCTTCATAACAAACTGATAAAGTATTCTATATACCTTAATAAAAACATTTCATTTTCGTTAAAATTGTTAAAAATTGTTTTCTTCAAAAATTTCATATTCCAAGAATTTCTATATAAAATAATATTTTATATTTTTAGAATTCATATTAAATCTTATAAAATAAATATATTTTCTCTTGTCACTAAATCTATAAATTTTATATGTATAAAATATTAGATATTTATATTTAGAATGTGTTTTGTTCGGTTCAGTTCGATAGTTTAAATAAACAATAAATTTGGAATGTTAATTTGATTTTGGGAAGGCGCCATTGGGTGTGTGGGTAACAAACCTGCCTCACATTCACATGGTCCCGGGTTCAAGTCCCGGGCCTGGAAAAGGAATTTTCCTATCTGGGGTCTCTGGGACGGAGACAACCCAGCCTCCAAGAACAACATTGGGGAAAAGTTACTTGATAGCGCCTCCGCTCAAGAAAATCAAGGTAAAGGCTGAGAGGACCCGTTCTACTGATCATAGGACACCTCATTGATATAACCGGCTTGATAGGCGTTGTCCTTGCGTAGGACAAAGTCAGAGGTTTTTGGATTGGAGAGTGTGGAATATTTTGGGACGATTTTCCTCCACAATATAAAAAAAAATACCACTTGAATATAATGATTTAAATAGTAATTACGGAGATCGATCTTGGGGTAGAAAATTGGATGTAATAAAAAAATATATTTTTAAATTTTTTTTTATATATTTATATTATTTTATAAATTATTATTTATTTATTTATATAAAATTCAAATGATCCAGTAGTTGACAGGAAAGGTACCAGTAATTGACACTAAATTAAAAATTAACATTTTAATAAAAATACAACATAAATTTATAAAATACAACTTAAATTTAAAATTATTATTAGATTATTATTATTATTATTATTATTATTAGATTATACTATCTCAATCAAATAAATAATGGTGTGTTTTTTTTCTTTTGCTTTCGTTGCTTATTTCTTGATTATTTTTTTAAATTTTGAAATTTTTTCAAATATTAAATTATCCATTTGCTCGATTCTCTAAAAAGTAATTCTTGTGACGTTTACTCCAAACTTTTCTATTTAAACATCTTCAATAGAGAAGGAATTATTTTCATATAGACAGATAGAAGTCATATTATTCGATATTAAATGGACAAGTGTCAACTGCTGGTACACTGGCAACTACTGGTACCTTTAGCCTACTTATGGATGGTGTTTTTAGATAATGGAAGAGGTGGGTCTGGGGGAATGGAACTGGATAGATGATAAGGGGATTGTATCCTTCACAATAAAAACTTTTGAAACGAAATAAACAAATAAAGGAAGGTTTTTATTGTTTTTAGATAATGGAAGAGGTGTGTCTGAGGGTATGGAGCTGGATAAATTGATTAACGGGATAATTTCCTTCCTTATATCTATCATGTGAAAGGGAGGATATCATATTGAGTAAGTAGATCAGAAGAGGTGGTTTTTACCCCTACATCATATACAGTGAATAGAAGTAAGGGAACGCATAGTGTGAGCAAAAAAGTCCTATTTTCAGCAAACTATTTTTTTCCATATGTTTTTATTTTTTTTTATTTTTTCTTATTAACGCGTTCCTGTTCTGAAAAAAGGTAAGGGAACGTCATTCCTCCACGTTCCCCTCCCAATACACCACTGTATATATATATATATATATATATATGTGTGTGGGAGTAGGTATGGAAGTTTATAGCTAGATCAATTGTTAGAAATTTTTTTTTATAAATTGTAAAAATTAAAAATAAGGGTAAAAAAATATAAATAATATATATAAAGATAATTAAAAATATGTGTATTTTAGATTATTTGTAATTATATATATATATACAGGGTGCTTCAAAAAAATGTATACACACTTTAAACTTCCATAGAAAATTTATTTACCGTTCTACAAAGTTAAATTTCAGGAAAATAGAAAGCTGAAAGTCCAATGTAAATGAAACATAAATAACAAATGTTAATACTGTTCAAATTGGTGACCTGCAGCATCAATACAATTCTGAGTACGAGTCACCACTGATTCTGTACATCGTATCAAAACGTCCAATGAGATTTCTCTACACACTGCTTGAATCTCATTCCAAAGAATGTCTAGGTTACGTGGTTTACGTTTGTACACCTCATCTTTTACTGTGCCCCACAAGAAGAAATCCAGTGGTGTAAGGTCTGGAGAGCGTGCTGGAAACTCGATTGGCCACCAATTTGAACATTATTAACATTTGTTATTTATGTTTCATTTACATTGGACTTTCAGCTTTCTATTTTCCTGAAATTTAACTTTGTAGAACGGTAAATAAATTTTCTTTGGAAGTTTAAAGTGTGTATACATTTTTTGAAGCACCCTGTATATATATATAAATCAAAAATATATATATAATATCTTATATATAAAAATGAAAAAAAGAAATTCTAACATTAGATTTAAGTGGGAGTTGTCGGGACATGAAAAAGTACTGGAACGCGTTCCGGTTCTGAAAAAAGGTAATGGAACGTCGGTCCCCCGCGTTCCCCTCCCAATGCACCACTCTCTCTATATATATATTTATATGTGGGAGTAGGTATGGAAGTTTATAGCTATATCTATTGTTAGAAATTTTGTTTTATAAATTGAAAAAATTAAAAATAAAGGTAAAAAAATATAAATAATATATAAAATTGAAAAAAAGAAATTCTAACATTAGATTTAAGTGGGAGTTGTCGGGACATGAAAAAGTACTGGAATGCGTTCCGGTTCTGAAAAAAGGTAAGGGAACGTCGTTTCCCCGCGTTCCCCTCCCAATACACCACTGAACATATATACTCTTAGAATATCTATCTATCTAGGGATATAGATATATTCGATATCTGTTTTTCGATTGTAAAAGGGGGTGGTGGGTGGATGTTAGGAATTCTGTATGGGAGTGGAGGGGTGGGGTGTGGGGTTGAGGTTGCGCGTACTATACGAGCGAGTATGTTCCCATTCTTAATATTGGTCTCGGCTCGAGCGAAGGGTTGATGTCCTCGGCCCCCTGGCCTGGACTCCCACTTGCCGGCAACGTCGCCTTCTTTCGTCAGCGTGCGTGAGGCCGAGTGGGGGCGTGTCCGCGCCGGAGCCAATGGCGGCCGGGGGGCTCGGCGCGTCGCCGTCGCCTTCCGAATATAGGCGCGGGGTGGCCGTCTGCAGTTGTACAAGCCTTGCAGCACAGCAACCTCGGCGAACACGTGCCTTCGCCGCCGCGTTTACAAGCAATGGGGATGCGCTGTAATAACAACCAACAACTCACGATGGACGACTCGGTAAGTGCGGCCAATCGATACCATCGCCTGCGACTGCGTACCCATTTCCTCCTCCTGGTTCTCCCAAAAAATCATCATCCTCATCATCATCATCATCATCCTAAGAAAACGAACCTACAACAACCTGCACCCGATTCACCTCGTGACATTTTCCATCGAGTCGAACCAAATGTCACCAATCGAGTGGTCACCATTCATTCCATGCTACATTCCACGTTCTTGTTTTTTTTACATCTCCACCTTTCAATTCTTTAAAGCATGCTAAAAAATAATAGATAGTCCCCTTATCAATTTCTTTTTTTTTATTTATTTCAAGGTTAGATAGGATAATATATTAAAGTTTTTTTTTCATGCTTTTACAATATTTTTTATATTTTTTTTTCAAAAACTTTAAACCTTTAAACATAAAAACCTTATTAAAATCATAAATTGTATTTTAATTAAAGTAAATCAATTGATTATATTACTTTCATTAATTAATTAAGGTTTTTCATGCTTTTACAATATTTTTTATATTTTTTTGTTTTTTTGCAAAAACTTTAAACTTTTAAACATAAAGACCTTATTAAAATCATAAATTGTATTTTAATTAAAGTAAATCAATTGATTATATTATTTTTGTTAATTAATTTAACTTAATATATATATATATATATATATGTGTGTGTGTGTGTGATAAGGTGTAAATTACTAAAGGATTAACAAACATTTCTTTATATCTCTTATATTATATAACCTAAATGCCAAAGTATTTTGATAGAATATAATTAATCAAGAATTAATTCACTTTTATTTTAATTATGATATTATCTCTATATTGCTGATGTCAATGTAAAGTAGGTTGAGTGTGAGTGATAGGTATCGATAGATGGATTAGCAAAAACGTCACCTTCTTACATAATCCCTTACGGTTTCATTGTTTTCGCTAGCATCCCCTTTTATTTAACGTACGAAGACGTTTGAAAATTGTATTTACTTTGAAACTGGATCGACTTTCCATTTTTACCAAATTGACTGAAGCAATAAGGGAATTTCATCAACCACCTCCGTATTCAAACAAGGTCGAATAGCTTGATTATCATGCGTAGAAAGAAAGAAAACGTAAAACAAAAAAAAAAATCTTTTAACATAAAATAAAAATAATCATATCATATTGATATCCTTTCCAAAATTATATATATATATATATATATATATATATATATATTATTATTATTATTATTATTATAAGATTTATCAGGGATATAATCACTTATTTTTGTGAGATTGTTTTCTCGACGTTTCGGCGCCCATTTTGGCGCCATTTTCAAGAGATTATTTAAATGGAAATATTTTTGGGATTCTGGGTCTTAGTCTGTGTGCCCAAGGGTTAATATCGGGATTTTGGGTTGATAGGTTGGGTGGTTTTGTACTCACTTGAAAATGGCGCCAAAATGGGTGCCGAAACGTCGAGAAAACAATCTCACAAAAATACGTGATTATATCCCTGATAAATCTGATATAATAATAATAACATTATATTATTATTATAACGGACGTATATATATAATACGTGTCACAGGGCCTGCTCTAGAGGGCGGCAAACCGGGCATTTGTCCGAGGCGGAAAATCGGAAAGGCGGCATTTTGTTTATGAATATAATAAATTTTACGAATATAGGGGCGCAAATTTATTCACTTGCCTGGGGCGCCGTAAATGCTAGAGCTGAAGCTGCGTTCAGTTTAAAATTATTTCCCGTATAACCCTATAAAAGAGGATGATACCTTTTCAAATCCATACATGAAAAGTAAATTCTGATCTGAAATAAATAATTGTAAAAATAAATTTTAAATTAAATTACATATTTTATTTAAAGAATTTTGATTTTTTGATTTTATTTTAGGTTAGAAATTATTATATAATCTAAAAAACACAATTGTAAACAGTTAAATAGGTTTATTATCTATATTTATATCACCTATAAGGGATTATCAAGGAAAACGTAGATTATATATATGTATATAGTTTTTTTCTTTTAAAATCAAATATTTTTTTTTAAACTTTTAACTCTATAAATATATGTACAATAATCTTCAATATATATATATAATATTTTATTTTCAAAATCAATAGTTTTTGTTTTTTATTAAAAAAAAATAACAACAAAATATTATATAAATTAATTATGAAATTAAAATATTTACTATCGAATAATTATATATCAAATAAATGAATTTATAAAATTTAATTAGTTTTTAATCATTAATTAAGTAAATTGTGTAATAAGCCAATATTTCAAGGAAATACTTAAATAAATAATATTAGTATAATTCTTATTTATTTGATAAATATACTATAAATTGATCATTCACATTTTAATTATATAAATTATGGCTAATACAATTGAAATAAACCGAACTTTACTAACATAACCTCATTTAATTCATTTGTTTATATAGGTACTTTTTTTTATAATAATAATTTAACTTGTCAATTCGATGTGATTATAGTTTCGAGGACTTAGTTAATTAAACATCCACGAACTATACTATTTATTAGGTATAATTCGAATTATATATATTATATATACCTATTATTTTTTAAATTAACTATAAAATTTGTTAACAAAATTCATCTCATCGTTTCTGATGAGGGGAGGAGGAATTGGGGCAATGTGTGTGTGTGTGTGTTTACGAACACGGCGCTATTCCTCATCCCGTTAACACGTTCCGGCCGGCATGTACCACCGGTGGCTCATAAAATAAATAGACAAATTATGGAGCCAGCGGGAACGTGTTAAATAAGAATGAGGAGTAATTGACAGCCGGGATTTTTTTTCCAAAAGTTCAAGGTTTTTCCTTTTAAAACTAGATGAGTATTTCCGGTACCTAATTCAGATAATTATATTTATTATATATTCCAAGTCGATGAGCAATTTAATTAATTTCCTTTTGCTAACCTGGGGAATATTACCAATATTTGTTCAGATGGTGGGGGGGAGGTTAAGCAATAAGACAAACTTTTCCCTTCATAAAAATATTGATTGATATATGATAATTGAATTCGAGAGTGTAATAAAATGATAAATTTTTAAATATTGTGTAAAATAATAAGAATTCGCGATGGTGAAATAAAGAGAACAATTCAACAAGTTTTGATAGTATTGTAATCAATATCTTTTGAACATAAACAATACAATAAAATATTTTATTTAGTATTGGTCATTTATTTGAATTTTGCAATTTATTGAATTGTAATAAATTTAAATTAATTAAGCATTTTTATCCTATTGACAATTAATAATTGGTTAATTAAACATAATTGTTATTGTAATTTTATTAAAAAGAAATCTTTTTTTTTAATTCTATATATTTTTCAAATTTAAATATTTTAATTGCCTCCTCTTAGAAAGAATTAAGAAGCCTAAAGGAGGCTTGACTAAAAAATAGTTTCAATTTTTATATACCTATATATTGATTAATTGAACAAATATTATTTTATTTTTAGACTGAAAAAGGCAGAAATATCATCTGTTTTTTCAATAATAGATTGATATTTTCTGCCCCCTGTACCCCCGAAGTAATACATAGTTGGTTGAAATTGTATATGTAAAAGGTTTTCATCCATTTTGTTTCAATCAGTATATTACATTACATTCATTTGTTTTTGTGTTCTTATTTAAAATATATTTTAATTTAATCAATAAATTAATTATATATTATTATTGTGTATGTTATAACAATCTATCTAAGTTAAAAAGGCCAATATGATCGATTGAAATATTGTAAATATTATAAAAATAAAAATATAAATATTATAAACATTCTTTGTTTTGTATTCTTTGCGCTGCTGAAAGACAATATGTACATATCAAATTTTAAAAAATTTCAGGCAATTTTGAGTCTATAACGTCAAAATTTCCAGACAGACAGACAAACATGAAAAATTCTTAAGTCACTTTTGGATTCTAGAGGTTATGAAACGCGAAGATATGCAAAAAATTTTTAAATTCTGAACAATGTGCAGACAAAAACCTTTTTTATATATAAAGATAAATACAATTTTTAACTACAAACTAATAATAATAATTAAATATTTAATAAATTATTCTGTGATCAATCTATAAACTAAATTAAAATAATTATATTCCTTAATCTTTGTATTATCTTCAATTTCTATTCTAATTTGCTATCTTAAATAATTTTATCCACCTTCCCTTTCGCAATTCAGACTAAATGAATTTTAAGTCGCAGTCTATATTTTAATCTGAACGATTAAAATATAGACTGCGTCATCTTCAATTTTTTTTTTCTGGATAAAACAAGAACAAGGAAAAAATGTTTACTGAATTATTTTGTTATAATTCCAACATGCAAAATTACAACCAAGTAATTTTATAAAGGGCTATTAAATATAATTAAAAATATATTTATTTATTTAATTTTTGTTTTTACACGCTGAAATTTTATCCTGTAAATATTATTATTAAACAAATTCTCGGGTGTAATTAGATCTGTTATATAAAAAATATGATGAGTTAATCTCAAATGAAAAGAGATAATATTTCTTTAGGAAAATTGAAATAATATCAAGAGGAAATGACGTGGGTCGTTGATTCTAATCGGTTCTCCTAAATCCAGTCACCCTACATTTATTTATTTCATATAATATTAATTAATGCACTGAAAGACAGAAAAATTATGGACTCTGGATATAACTTAATGTATATTTGGTAATTTTATTTTATTTATATTTATATTATTTTGTATTTAAGGAACCGCTGCCTGACGTAATTGCTGGAGTCATTTATATTTCTTTTTTTTTTTAATTAAGAAAAAAACTAATAAAGATGATTTTTCCCGAGGCTGAAACCAATACAAATCGATTTTTCTTTATAAAAATTATCTATGCTGTGAATTTCAAAAAAATCCTTCGAGCGGTTTAATATTTCAAAAATACAAATATATATATATATATATTATTTATGTGTTCTAAGGCACTTAAGCGATAAAGACCATATAATACAATTCAATATATATATATATATACATTATCATGAATTTAATACTTTTTTTATATATTAATTTTCAAATATTCTTGTGTCATTCGAAAAAGCTGAGGATGCGCGCGCCTGCATGACAGGCCATCTAACCCTCTAATTACCTTGGAAGTTCAGGTAGAGGGTTTCCAATCCTATTGGAATGTGATTGAAATTTAAAAAAGTGGATCAACTATACCTGCCTTTCACCGTTTCGAGGTTACACCTCACCCACCACCTAACTATACAAACAATATTGATAATAATATAATACTCATTTTTTATTATTATTTTTTTTAAATATATATGTATATAAACATTTCAAAAGGGTTTGATTGATTATCAAATAAATAAACCTATATCAGACATATCAAATATTGATTAAGAAAAAAAGATATATATATATATATATACATATATAAATATAAAGAGAAATTTAAAAAACTAAGTCTATAATTTATAATAATAATCTTTTATTGGATTTTATACGTACAATTTATTTTTCAAACAAAAATAGATTATGTAGAGTCCAAAATAGGGCTATTATTTTTTTTTATTTCTAATTAAATTTTTATTTATTTATTTATTAATCAAATTGTTAATATATTTTTGTTAAGTATAAAATAAAATATATGATATATAATATTTCAAAATTAAAAATAATATCCAACGCTCAATACATTAAACAGACTCACATGTTTATATTATATATATATATATATATATATATATACGAGGGTGGGGTGAAAAGTTTCCGGCCTGACCAAAAAAACGATGTTTTTAAATTTTTTTTTTTTTGCTTTATTTTTCAAAATTCAAGATAGCTGAGACCTGTACGATGTTAGCTGAACGTGTGCTAAATATTTTGCACAACCATTTCGAAAAACCATTTCTACTGACAATTTGGCGCTTTAGGCGTAATCCAAACGAATTTTTGCCTCGATTCAAAACTGTTGATGAGACTAAAATTAAATTAAATTAATTTATTAATTAATTAAATAAATTAATTAAATTAATTAGAACACCGTTATGAGAAATGTATCAGTGTTGATGGAGATTATGTTGAAAAATATAGCAAAAAAAAATTTAAAAACTTCTTGGTCAGGCCGGAAACTTTTCACCCCACCCTCGTATATATCATGTAAATACATTCTATTGATAGTTTAGACAACGCCCTTGAAAAGCTGATCTATTTAATTCTTTTTTCGCAATTTGCAATCTTTTTATCTAATCCATGTCTATTAATCTCTATATCTTATCATTTAAGTATTTTTTTCCTTTGATTCAAAAAATATTTCATTATCCAACTATTAATTAATAGAAATTAAAACTTTCTATGTATAAACAATACAAATTATCAGAAGGTTTAAATTCCTTATATATATATATATTAAAATGATAGAGATTATGTAATATTTTTTTTATATATATAACTAACTCTTTTATTATATATAATAATTTATAGTCTTTAATAAAAGAATGTATTATTTTATTATTAATAGAAGATTAATGTATTTTACTTTTTTTAAATATATATCTTATCTTATTATACTAGCCAAAAAATTGTATATATATATATATATATTTATATATGTGTGTGTGTGTGTCTTTTGTATTTGTATTTATATTTTTGAATTATTAAACCACTCGAAGGATTTTTTTTAAATTCACACCATAGATACTTTTTATATCGATCTGTATTGGCTTCAGCCTCGGGAAAAATCATATTTATTAGTTTTTTCTTAATTTAAAATATGAAATTTAAATGACGTCAGCAACTACGTCAGACAGCGCTTTTTGTAAATTTTTCTTTAATATAAATATATAAAATATAAAATGAAAATATTTGATAAGATTATACTTAGATATTATTAATTTATTTGAATACTATATATATATATATTCCAATTATTTTTAAGTGGCTAATTCAATCGAATAAGCAATCAACTGAAATGATTGCATTATTCGTATATTTGAAAGGGAAAAGAGTATAGTTTTATTATGTGTAATTAGTGTTAAAGAATTCATGATTGTTATCAAAAAATAAATTTACGTAATTAGATGACAATTTAAAATATATCATTAATAAGAACAAAAAAAAAAAGAAAAAAACAAACAAATAATAAAATGACAAGTTTGGAGATAGCAAGGATATTGATAAAACCGTGCTGAACCGAATCGACCCGACTTTCTGTTATATTTGTATTTCAATATATTATTTAAAATTATGTAACTTTAAATTAAATTAATTTAAAAAAAATTAAAATTTAAATCAAACATTTACTGTATTTCGAATGAAGGTATGAATTATTAATTGAAAATCAAGTAAAAATATTTAAATTATTTTTCTAGGATTAGTATGGTAATGGTTATTGATTACTATAAAATATTTATTATATTGTTGTGATGGAAGGGCGCCATTGGGTGTGTGGGTAGCGAACCTGCCAAACACATTCACATGGTCCCGGGTTCAAGTCCCGGGCCTGGCAAGGGAATTTCCCTAGCTGGGGTCTTTGGGACGGAGTCAACCCAGCCTCCGGGAACAACATTGGAGAAAAATTACTTGATAGTGCCTCCGCTCAAGAAAATCAAGATAAAGGTTGAGAGGACCCGTTCTACTGATCATAGGACACCTCATTGATATAACCGGCTTGATAGGTGTTGTCCTTACGTAGGACGTACAAAGTCAGAATTTTTTTATTTTTATTGTTGTGATGGGGGGAGGGTGGGAAATATTGTAGGTCCATCTCTAGAAGAACTCAATTGACATGATGTGAATCGGTGTCTATTCATTTTTTTCTTATAAGGAAGACGAATGAAAAGGAAAATAAATTCTGATAGATTCAAAATGTCAATGTGGGTCGAGGTAATGCAGGTTAGGATAAAAATATGGTGTAGTTTTGAGGCCTTGAACTTGCGTAGAATTGGGTCAATCTTTTGGATATTTCCTTCATCGATAAATAATATAAATTATTCTAGATACTAAATCAATTCTTACTAAGAATATTTGATTAAAAAAAAAAAATAAAATAAAATAAAAGACATCCTGTGTTTTTGCCTTCTTCATTTTGTTATTTTTATCAATTTTCATTTGATTATTGAAATTGGGGAATCTTCTACTACTACTTTTTTATTTTTATATAAATGACGTGAATGCTATATTCTAGATTTTATCAAACTTTTCTAATTATTGATATTTTTCATAGAATGACATATATATATATATAGTATATATAGTTGTAAAGCATTCTTGAAACACATTGTATATAATATTGTTATTTTTATAGATAAATTGAAATAGGCGAAAATTATTTCATTTATATATTATGTTTATAGAGTTAAAATCCTCTGACTTTTGTACAACCTATGATAGGGTAGCGCTAATCAATTCGGTTCTCCCCTGAGCGGGAGGTAGAGTTGTACGATTAGTATAACAGTTCCCCCTCAACCTCTATCTTGATATACTTGAACGGAGGCAGCTACTTTTTATTTCAATAGCTTCTCAATTTCGATCACGTTGGCTGGATGAACCCTGGCCCCAGCTAGAGAGGATTTCCCTTGGGTTTTGAGACTGATCAGCTATATGTATTTAAACCACTAAACTTCCGTAATTCAACTTTATTTTTCTGGGACTCTCGAAATAAAATTTTTTTTTTATAAATATGTCTTATTAGTGTTTGCATTTGCAGATCAAGGGGAATAGGTAGGCCGGTATAATAACAATCCAATTCAAATAGAATAGTCATTGACGAGCCCACCCACACAGTCTTCAGGACCTTGTTTCTATTTGATTTACAAATATTATTATTTTAACTTAACGCTTTGAAATAATAAAATATTGATTTATTGAAAATACTATACAATTTCAAAGAGGAGGATTAGTAAATGACAACTATTTCATAGAAGAAAATATTAAAATTATGTTAAAATTTCGGTTCGATTTAATTCGTATTAAAATTCTCGCAACATTTTTTATTGAAATTAGCAATCATATTAAATTTCCATTTCAAATAGTTAGCAAATAAATACCAATATAGAACTCAATACGTATATACTAGTATATAACCCGAAACTATCTTATCTTCTTCTTTTTTATCATTATTTCTGTCATTAAATTTTTTTATTTTCTAAAATTTTAGTATTCATTTAATAAACATGTATGTAAATCAATATTGAATAATTGATATCAATAAAAATAATACCTTTCGATTAAATATTTTTTTTATTTTTGTTTTAAATACTTATCAATTCCTTTCATGTAATATTAAAAGTATTTCTTATGTCGAGTGAATTAATAAAGACCTTGAAATTTTTAGAATATTAATGACTAAATGAGAAGATAATTAGAAATATTTAAATTCTATATATTGATTTGAATAACCTTATAAAATATAAAATAGATAGTAGGTATTCGTTTAACAATTTTGCAAAACTTTTTGCAATTTAAAACGTATCTCGTTTACCTTGGAAAACAGTTAATTCAAATAAATTAGTATTTGTTTAATATTCTATATATCCCCCTCCCCTCTCTCCAGTGCCGGATTAAGGAGTTTTCGGGCCCTAGGCAAGGACAGAATTCCGGGCCCCCCAACCATAAAATAACATAAAATCTATTATTTATTTTATTTTTCATTTAAAAAAATTATTATTGAAGAGTACTTTTTTGAAATAATATAGAGGGGTGTGGGCACAATTGGTGATACTTAGAGCCTGAAAAATCATGATCGCAAAAATCATTTTACCTTTTTTTTACTATCTCAACAGAGAAAATTTTCGATGTTGAGATTTTGATGTTTTTATACGTTTTGAAGGATCCTGAATCATTTTCACTAAGGTTGAGAAAAATCTCTCTGTGTGTGTATGTATGTATGTATGTATGTGTGTATGTGTATATCTATGTAGACAAGATTACGGAAAAACGGTTTGAGCTAGAAATATGAAATTTGGTACATGGGAATTATTCAAAATTAGTAGTTTTCCATCAACTTTTTAGAAATGTAGCTCAACCGGAAGAGGGTCATTACCTACAACGTTTTGATTTTTTTCCTCTAAAGTGACCGTAAAAATAAAGATATATGTTTGATAGTTTTTCACATGATTAAAAATTGTATAAAACTGCTATATATAGAATTTCAGCTTGATTGAATCGCTGAAAGTACCAGAATTAATTTTTTAACACTGCAAATTTCACGCGCCAACACGTGACGTGGTGACATCAACAAAGAGCCAAACATGCGCTGGTTTAATAAATATTATCTATTAATTTTAATTTATAATTTTTAATTAATTAAATTTAATTTAAATATAATATATTATGTTATTTAATCCAATTCACATTGCGAGATAGTCGAGTGGAGACACTCCAGCTAATTTTTTTTAGAACCATATTGAAAATTTTTTAAAAATGTCGAAAATATTTAAAATTCTGATCGCAAAGATCACGATTCTTTGAACCGTTTTATGCCCCCCCCCCCTGAAATTACGGGCCCTAGGCAGCTGCCTATTCTGCCTAGGCCTAAATCCGCCCTTGCCTCTTTCAATATATATATGTTCACATATTAATATTTTTCATTAATATAATTTATACATATTTCTTTTTGTTTTTTTTCGAAACATTTATTGTAAATTTAATCGATTAAAAGATAACTTAGATAAATAAATTGAAAAGTAAAATTATTTTTAAAAATCCATAGACCACCTGTATTTTCTTATCGTGCGATATGAGTAGGAGAGGGAAGGGAGAGAGCGAGAGAATGAATAACTCTTCATAAATATTTGGTTATAAATTTTAAGGATAATCTTCAAGTATTACATAAAGACACGTTTAGAAGTGAATAAACATTTTAAGAAGAATAAGAAGTAGAAAGAGGCCCCGTCTGGGTTTTTTTTTTTTGTGAAATGATAAATACAATTATTATCATAATATAATTATTATTTTCATTCTACAAATGTTAAAATACATACTTGAATGATATTATCTAAAAAAAAGATTGAGATATGTGCCCTTTACATACATATATATATATTCATTAATTTGATTTTTATCACTATCACGTTTATCATTCATTAAAAGGTATATATAAATTTGACATAGATCTTTGAAGATTTTTTTTAATGTTTACATTATATATGATATAGCAAATTATTTTAGATCTCAATAACTAATTATATTTATAATATTATATGATTGTTTTAGTAAAATCTTCACAAGACATACTAAATATAATTTTATATGAAAACACCAAATCAGGACATTTTACCTTTTGTTTTATAGAACCAAATTGAAAAAAATTTTGGAAAATATTCGGAAATGTTCAAAAGCTTAGTCCAGAAAACGTTTGACCTTTTTTTTAAGAGACAAATTGAAAATATTTTGAAAAAAATTACGAAATGTCCTAAATATTTCAAAAAACGGCACAGATATCAAAAAGGAGGACACTTACAAAAGAAGGATAGAGCTTACAAATGGAGGACGCTTGGTCACCTTAATGATAGTTGTAATGAGAAACATTCTTCTTGGTATAGGGTTTGAAATATTGATAAATTAAATTTCTTTTTAAATCATTCATTAAAAAAACAACTTGTGAAATAATTAAAATTTATTATTTTATATAATATACACAATATGTGCATGATCTGATTGTGATTGCAATATTTAGTTCATAGACTGTTATGATTATAGATTTTTTTCGTCAAAGTGCATTTATTCATTTTGATAAATCATCGTAAACATTTCTTATTTGTGTTTGTCTTATGAAAAAAATATGTAGATGAAATGTAGAGATTGAAAGGTTGGGTTTAATGTCCATTTATGACGAATAATAAAAAATAATAAATAAATTGTAAAGATTTAAGGATGACAGCTTGATAACCCCCTCAACTTTCTATCAATCTGACTAAAAATTTAATTTATATAATTTGATATGATGATTTGATAATGATTTTATTTTTAATTTAGGAATGGGTGGAGGCTTGGCACACTAAATAAAAAAACATATTTTCTGTAAGTTTTTTCTAGATTCAATTTTTTATCATATATATATATATATATATATATATACAATGGGTTGGTTTATTATAATTTATTCGCATCCAATTGGTCAAAATGAACTTACAAATAATCCATATCCTCTATTAATATAAAAGAATGGATTGATGTCAAACTAAAAATTGAAATATTGCAAATTTATTATAAATTTTTGCAACCTAATTCATAAACAATTTAAATAAGAGCTTAATTTTTTTTATATATTAATAGTCAAACTGCTAAAAAAATTAAACTATTATTTTATGAGTATTATTTTTTTATATAATAACCTCTCTAGAATTTTTCCCAACCGAAAATTTGTTATTTTCTTTTATTAGAAATTATATTTACTTTCATTTACTTTTTTTTTAATTATTTCATTCATTTAATTTTATCGTATGAAATAAATATATTTTAATTCTATTAAGAGAATTACATAACTTGACAGGTTGACTAGATTATTCGCCCCCCAAGTATGGAAGTAAATTCTTTAATGGTAAATTGATTTAATGTTGCATTTAATAGAAATAAATATCTGGTCCATATTTGTAAGCATCTATAATGACCAATGAAAGAAATGCCAAATTTGGGATCAATAAGAAAATAAATTCAGACCAAAAACATGTTGTATAGAATTATTCATCTTCAGTCATTCTTGACCTGTTAATTAATAAAATGTCATTTGGAGAAAACCTGTCACCTTTTCATACCCATTTTTCACTACTCATAAAATCAAGTATGTATAATAATTCGATGATAGAATGAGATAAATAAAATTACCAAAAAAAAGATTAAAATACAAAATATAAAAAAATGATAAATAATAATTTGATTTTTTTTAAATAAAAAAAAAGATAAATATTATTAATATGATTAATAATATATATATATATTTCCTTATTTCATAATATTTTATTATATTACATACAGAAATTTATAAGGAAAATATTTGCAAAAAATTTCTTATCATATGTATTTATACAAAAGATGAATTTAACTTACCTATCTCTTTATTTTTATCATTTATCTGTAGTAATCTTTCTTGGAATTTACAAAAAAGAATAAATAAAATCTTTGAATAAATATATTTTTGACAGATTAATCCTTTTCTAATCGTTTAATCACTTTTAAATTAAACATCTATAAATTATAAATTAAATCTATTTAAAAAGAATTGAATTTTTTTAAATATTATTTATTTATCAATTTGAATTATTTATTTATTTATTTATTTTTTTGTTTTGTTCAAATGATTTATTATATATCTTTTATGAATTTTCTAAATTGAAATAAGAAATATTTTTCTCCTCATTTCTACCCTAAGAATACAAATTGGATTTAAAATTTATGTTTAATAGATTTGAATATGAAACATATAATATACTTACCTTGTTTTGAAATCGATCACATATAAATGCATATTTACAATTTTTATCTTATCTTATTGTTAGAATAATTCACAATTATATATAACAATAATAAAATATTTACCTATTATATAAAATATTATCCACAATCGATTCTTTATTTTAAATTAAATCAAAACATAAAACAAACAATCTTTTGCGCTACTTTTGTTGTTTCAATTATATAATTTCCTCATGTAATGAATCTAAAAAAAATATTTAACAAAGTTCAATTAATATTTTTGATGTCATTTTTGTATTTATAATATTCAGTTGAATTACCATGCATGTTTAAGAAGAACAAATGGATATTATACAATTTTTTTTTTCATTAAAATTAAGTAAACAAATTGAACTTGAATCCCTCTTATCCTTGAGCTTTCAGTCTAATTTCTTATACAGATAATTCCGGTTGATAGATCAACGTCTAACATTAAGAAGAGAGGTTAATGCCTAGTAAGCCATGCCTCTTTGATTCAAAGTGCGTTTATTATATAATTTTTATTTATTAACAATTGGAATGTTGTTATGATATAAGTATAAACACAAATTTTGATGACTTAATGCTTTAATTAATCATTAAATATAACCATTTAATCACATGATTTTTTTTACTAGATTATAAAATTATAATTTATTAGTTTTCTTTCATTTCTTTCACAGTTAATATTTTTAATTATTATTTAAATATATATATCAATTTATTAATTTATTATTTTATATAATGATTATTTCTTATTATAAACATGGCATATATATAAATTGAATAAAATTAAGAAATAATTAAAATAAAAATTAATTAATAATTAAAATAATATACGTCACTATAAATAAATCACTAAATTGTTATATTCTTTGTATGAATAAATTGTCAATGCAAGTTTCATATTAATCAACCTGTATCTCAGGAATAGCTAATATTTCTAATTCTATATATATCTATAATAAATATATTATTCTTAATTAATTAAGAACTCAAACAATTTATATTAATTAATGTGATGGTAATTATTCAATCGAGTTATTATAACATGGATTTGGATAAAACTTTACCAGTGGATTCCTTTTTTAATTCCAAATAAACTTTTCTTATGCAATTTTTAGGGGTCGCTTCTAGTTTACGAGATAAAAAGGATTAAAGGTTGCATATGAACCCATTGATATTCTATTAAGCTACCATGTTTTATTATTTGACTGCCAGAGGGCTTCACTAATTTTCTGTTTTTTTTATAAGCTCGGTTTGTGTATATAAGAAGATTAAAAAATTAATTAATTAAATAATTTTTCTATATCCAAACCGAACCGAAAAAAATCCGAAAATTAGGAATAAGTGAATAATTAGTGAATTAGTCAATAAAACATTACTTAATGACATCATATTCCGAGGTTCATAATAAGCTAATCTGGAAAACTTTAATCTTTTTTATCTCGTAAACTAGAAAATTGTCGTAAAAAATTGCATATAAAAGATTATTTGAAATTAAAAAAAGGAACCCACTGGTAAAGTTTTATCCAAATCCATGTCATAATAACTCGATTGAATAATTACTATATTTTTTAATATTGATTTGTTTTATTTTTTATTTTATATAAAAATGATAAATTATGTTTTTTTTCAGGTATTGAATAACTTGACGCAGCTTTTAATAACAGATAGCCAGCTTCAAACAATAATGCAATTATTATTGGATAATTTAAAACGTGGATTATCAAAAAATACACATTTACAATCGATAACTAAATGTTTTGTCACCTATGTACAAAATCTTCCTGATGGGACAGGTTTGTCACACTTATTCGATTAATTCCTATTATATTAAACACCGCTATTTTCAAAAATCGCTTGTTAACACCTTTTTATTATTATAAATTTAAATTAATCATAATCAATTTTCAAAATTTAAATTTGGTATTCGGAGACAATGTAGAAAAACAAAACTAATTTTTCCATCATTTAATTTCAAATATCAATTTTCCTTTTTTATTAGAAAAAGGCAAATATCTGGCACTTGATCTTGGGGGAACTAATTTTCGAGTGCTTTTAATTGAATTGGATGGAACCCACTCTGAAATGAAATCAAAAATTTATGCAATTCCAAATTCGATTATGGTTGGTACTGGAATTCAGGTAAATTTATATTATTTTTATGTTTCTAAATATTATTATACTATTCATCAATTTGATAATAATAATAATAATAATAATAATAATTGAACAGAGTGCAAAAATAACATTTTATTATAACCTTTAAATAATAATAATATATTTAACAGTGTTCAATAATAATATATAATAATTATTATTTTTTTTTAGCTCTTTGACCATATTGCTGAATGTCTGGCAAATTTTATGAAAGAGCATGGCGTAGTTGATGAAAGACTTGCATTGGGGTTCACATTTAGTTTTCCACTTACACAAAAGGGACTTACAAAAGGAATTTTAGCCCGATGGACCAAAGGATTTAATTGCTCAGATTGTGTCGGTCATGACGTTGTTCAATTACTCCGGGAAGCTCTTGCAAGGAGAAATGTAAATATTTATTTCATATTGGAATTTTTCATTTAAATCATCTTAAAGGCGATTATATTTATAATTTTATAGTCTAATCAGACCTACTTTGTGAGTTATATATATATATATATATATATATATATATAAAAGACAAAATTTGGAAGTGGGGATTCTATATTTAAAAAATAAAATTCCTTTGAGTATGTTTTTTTTATATTTAATAAAATAAACGTATATATCATGTCTTAATACTTATGATATTTGAAATATAAATATTTATTCTAGAATAATAAAAATATTATCATTCATATTATATAATATAAACCTATACATCATATAGACTATAGGTTTATGGTATATTTAATCATCGATATTGAAATTTTAAATGATTTTTACATTAAAAAGTATCAAGGCGCCATTGGGTGTGTGGGTAGCGAACCTGCCAAACACATTCACATGGTCCCGGGTTCAAGTCCCGGGCCTGGTAAGGGAATTTCCCTAGCTGGGGTCTATGGGACGGAGTCAACCCAGCCTCCGGGAACAACATTGGGGAAAAGTTACTTGATAGCGCCTCCGCTCAAGAAAATCAAGGTAAAGGTTGAGAGGACCCGTTCTACTGATCATAGGACACCTCATTGATATAACCGGCTTGATAGGCATTGTCCTTGCGTAGGACGTACAAAGTCAGAGGTTTTATTTTTCTTATTAAAAAGTATCTCTTATTAGAAAATAGATCAATTAATTTCCAAGTATATTGATTTAATGAGTACTTTATGGTATTAATTTTTGTTTCTTGTTCATTTTCAGGACGTTAAAATTGATATTTGTGCCATTCTCAATGATACAACGGGAACATTGATGTCTTGCTCCTGGAAGAAACATGATTGTCGAGTTGGGCTGATTGTCGGTACAGGAAGTAATGCCTGTTATGTTGAAAAACTGGAAAATGCTGAAATGTTCGATGGTGAACGGGACACCAATACGCCTTATGTTGTGATTAATACCGAATGGGGTGCATTCGGCGACGACGGTTGTCTAGATTTTATCCGTACCGAATATGATCGGGATATAGATAATAATTCAATTAACACTGGTAAACAATTGTAAGAATAAAAATAAATCTATCTAAATAAATTCACTAACAAATAAATTGATTAATGAATTATGTGAATAATTATTGTTCTTTTTTTTTAAGGTATGAAAAAATGATTTCTGGAATGTATATGGGAGAATTAGTTCGATTAATTCTTGTTCAATTAACAAATAAAAGTTTACTCTTTCGCGGAAGAGGATCCGATTTATTATTCGAAAGAGGACAATTTTTTACAAAATATGTATCCGAAATTGAAAGGTAAAGAAATATCGAGATATAATATTTAAATTGTTTATTTATTATTATATTTTCATGGTATTTATTTATTTTTTAGTGATCCTCCAGGTGTTTATACAAACTGCCTGCAAGTTTTACAAGAACTCGGTTTGTCGGATTGTACACCAGAAGATTGTCACATTGTTCGACATGTCTGTGAACAAGTTTCCTCAAGAGCTGCCCATTTGGTAGCAGCGGGAATTGCAACTCTTATCAATAAAATGGATATTAATCCAGTATCAGTGGCAGTTGATGGAAGTGTTTTCCGATTTCATCCACGATTTAGAAAATTGATGGAGAATAAAATCAAAACTCTTATAAACGATCGTATTAAGGTTGGTTTATTTTGCTTTTATTAATTATATATATGTATATATATATATATAATTTAATTAAAAAAAATAAATAAATAATTCAATAATATTTTATATATAAGTAGACAACGCTTTTATTATCACGATCGTCATAAGCGATAATTAATTTTTTTAAATATCTTATCATAAAATAAAATTGAAGAAAACATATCATGCATTAATTAATAGAAAATTTATTAAATAAAATTTTCTTTTAATTATATTAATATACCTATTTGATAAAATTAATTATATTGTGTAAAGGAAACTTTTAATTTTGATAAAAAAAAACATAGGATATCTATTATTTAAATTTCATATAAAAATGAAATTAAGTATTTATATAGATAATAATATGATTTGGAATTTTTTTTAAATTCTTAAATAATTAATTTATTCAAAAAAATATTCAAAAATAAAAATGAATTCTATTAATTTTCAAATATAATATCACAGTTTAATAAAAAAAAATTAATTATGATGAAACCAATTGAAGAAACATAAAATTCAATATTTAGTTATCATTTGTAAAAAATAGTTTGTTTATTTACCTGTAAATTAATTATAGTATTGTCATAATTAATTTTAAAAGAAAAAAATGATGCTCCAATTGTAGGACTAACTAATTGACTAGAAGTTTGACCAACAAAGTTTACCAACACCTAAAATGACATAATATTTGTAATTAATATTAAGTTTTGTTTTATAAATTAATTTTGATAAAAAAACAGGATATCTATTATTTAAATTTCATATATAAATGAAATTAAGTGTTTATATAGATAATAATATGATTTGGTATTTTTTTAAATTCTTAAATAATTAATTTTAAAATATTCAATTTTCAATAGACCCTATTTTCCAAATTATTTTATTGATTTTTTTTTTTAGTTTGAACTTATGCTTTCGGAGGACGGCAGTGGACGAGGTGCCGCACTTGTAGCAGCAGTCGCTTGTCGAATGGGCCGGTGAAAAACACTAAAAATGCCTTCCAGGCAGCCTATATTCCTAAAATACCCCCAAAAAGCAAAACATTATTTTTCAAATACATTTATATATGAATATATATAACTAAATAAATTTCTGGTAAAATGACAAAAATTAGGTGCAAATATCCCGTTTGAATGGTATTTAATTATCTTTATTAAAAAAGCGCCTTATAAAAAATTAGAACATATATTAGTTTATAATAGGATATATATATGTATATATATATCATGGGATATAATATAAAAATATTTTTCTTATCATTTTGTAAAATGTATAATGTTAACTATAAGAACTATATTTATTAGGAAAAATAAATATATATATTATTTAAAGAGAAATAACCTTTGTTATTAATAATTAAATTCAATTTTATCTTAAATATTCTATGTTTTACATATAAAGCATATAAATATATATATTGTTTCTTTATCATCCTTTTGAATGAGAGATAATTATTAGAAATAAAATCATTCATGAATTTGATCTAATATTCATTTTTTATATTTAAGTTTTTTTATGTATACAATCAATCAAATGAAATATTTTGTAAGGTTTGATAAAAAAAGTTTCATTCCATATTGTAATTGCCTAAAGAATGAATGTGTGTATGTGTTGTACAGTGAACAATATAACATTTTTATTTATTTATATTAATATATATATATTAATTAATATATATATATATATTTGAAAAATTAATCATACTGTTTTATTCTATACAACTAATGTGAATATCAAATTAAGTATAAGAAAAAAAAATTAATTATATTAACAATGAAATATTTAAAGATATTTCAGTTGCCTATACATCAGAGATTTATCATTGTTGTTCATTGTACATTTTCAAAAGCCTAAAGTCTAACATTTGAAAAAAATCAAGCATATATTCTATATATAGATTTTTTTACCATAAATTTTAAAAAATAAATACCTAATACAGCGAATGAGACTCAAATATAATTTTTTTTTTTATTTTTTAAAATAAAACATTACTATGATATAATTCTCATAGTCTTCCGAATAAAAATTTGAGAATAAAAGATCATCATAAGGTATAATTTTTATTTATAAACTTCTTAATGTATAAAATGAAGAAACTGAAATTAATTGTAATATTTGTTAAATAATTTTGAATTTTTATATCTTTAATATACATATTTATATTAATACCCTATGAATAAATTGTTTATGATGTTTATTTTAAAAATAAGACCCCTGAATAATACCAATTCAGTTCGATTTTATTTAACTGGGCCCAATAGAAACAGAATTGACAGCTATTTAAAATAATAATATTCAATCATCATGGCTATTTGTAACAATATTCTAGCATTAATTTTATAGAAACCTCTCTATTTCATGTTTTTTTAAATCAATTTTAAAGTTTTCATTAATTTATATTATATATAAAAAACATCATTATTTTATAAATTTATTTCTATATTTTAACATTTATTTCAATGTTTAATTAAATAAATATAAATTATTTTAATAAAATACTAATTCTGTTTAAAAATTAAATAATACATTTCTTTGAAATATTTTTAATCTTACAATATTATTTATTTGAAATGAGAATGTATATAATTACTTTTATCAATTATCCTATCCAAATTTACTTTTCTCTTTGGATAATAAATAAAATAATTTTAATTCATGATTAAAATAAAATTACAAGGAATACTAAAATTATAAACGAATTTTATATATTATGGAAATTTTAAGATTTAAAAATTAAGATAATTTATATATAAATATTGAAAAAAAATAGTATTGAAAAAATTAAAGGATTTCTATTAGAAATTAAGAGGAAAAATATATTTCATTAAAAAAAATATTTTAAAAAAGATTGACATTTTATAATAAAGAATTTCTATTCATATATTTCAATACTTATAAAGATATGTTAAAATATAGATATAAAATAAAATATTTATATATATTGGAAATATATAATGGCTCTAGAGGTCGGCAAACTGGGCATATTGGTTATGAATGTAATACATTTTACGAGTTTAGGGGAGAACAATTTATTCTTTTATCGTAAAGCGGGCAATGATGGCGGATTAAACGAAAACAAAACATAATCTTTTTTTTATATGTACCCATGAAAATAACAATTTATTCATCTATTTCGTTGTTAAGTAAGTTCAATTGATATAATTTTTTAGAAAAATTATATTTTATCGATTTTGAATGAACAAACATCGAATATCTAACATTTTTAGTTTCTTTATTTTATTTTATCTACAAATGAATATATAACCAGGGTCGTGTCAAGGCAAAACAGAAAAATGAATGAGCGCCCCTATCTTTCCAATTTTTACTACAATTGCTTAAATTACTGCATATGGCGACAGGTCGACTGTCCCCTTCGCCCCTCCCCCTGTATATAACATTAATATATATATATATATAATATATATCATGTTTTCATAAAATCATTCATCAACTACAATAGAATATATTACTATTTTTATATAAAAGCGCATATATTTGAGTTTAATTTTCCGAGTCTCTTGCAAATAAAGTTAAACACAAGAATATTTTCATTTAATAATATCTTCCCCTTCTCAAAACACTTTCTAATTTTTATTTGTGTCTAATGGTGTTTCTATTTTCATTTTAAAAAATATATTGTTAAGGCAATTAAAAAAATTAATTAAATTAAGTATTTATATAATAAATAATAAAACTGTTCATTTTTGTTATTGCTATTAGTATTTAATGAATTTTTATAAAGATTCCCTTTATTTTCAATTGTACAGGGACCTCTTAATGTTTTTATTATCTAATTACTTTTTCAAATATATATTTTCTTATTTATTTTTTCCATCTTTTTGTTTGGAAAATCCTTGCAAATTCGTAATTCAATAAAAATGTTTTACTTCCCAATTTATTCCCCTCAATTTTCAGTAAATGGATCACGCTTATTCTATTAGCATTCATCAATTAAAATATGTTTCCATTTTATTTTTTTAATTGTTTTTTATTTAAATTCTACTTATATAAGATTTTATTAGTTTTTATATATTTTCCAAGAGATTAACACAAAAAACTAATGCAAGAAAAAAAACTGACAAAATTTAATAGCATTTTTTTTAATAAAAATTGAACACGAAGAATTAGGGAAAATTACATTATTTTAAAATTTTAATTAAATAAATAAAGTATTTTTTTTACTTTACCTGGCTGCAATTAAGACATGATTAATGATATACCATATACTAATCGATATTATCGATCTATATACATGAATAAATCTTCCATCTTGAATATATAAAAAAGGGTTTTTTTTCACATTTCATGACTTATAGAATCCAAAAGCGATTTTAGAATTTTTCCAAGTCTGTCTGACCGGAAAATTGTGACGTTATAGACACAAAATTTCTTCACAATATTCTTATATACTTCTTTTTGAACATGGGCAATAATTTTTAAAAATATCTAATAAATAACCGGGGAAATTAATTTTTTATTGTTCATTCAGAGCTTCTTGTGGTTCAATAAAGGAGTTGATTCGTTTCCAACAATGAATATAAAATGAATAATTCTAGAAATTTCCATACAAAGAATATTATATTATTTAAATTTTTATTCTAATATTCAAATACCCTTTCAATTATTTAATTTATTCCATAATTTAATAAAATATTTAGATCATATTTATCTTAAATTCATTTTTATTTATTCTTAATTTATTTGAATTCTTCTTTTCTATTTAAAAGTGAAGGTAGGTATAAATTTTATCTATGCCTAATAAAAAAACAGACCTAATTTTTTTTAGTGTTTTATCATGTTTTATGAAGTCAAAAATATTTTTAAAACGTCAATTAAAATGACTAAATTATATTAAATCAACTTGCTATTTAATTAAAAAATTCAAGTTCAAAAATATTTTTAAATTTGAAAATTTAATTATAATATCAAAATATATAGGTATCATTTGACAATATTAAGAATAAAAATTTTTTTTGCTCTGAATTCTGTTTTTAATTTTGTTTTTGTTTTTGTATTTGGATGGGTAAAAGAATTGGATTGGGGTAGGACTCAATTTTTTTCTAATCTTAGAAGAATATCAATGCGGATTAAGGCTAAATCGGAGAAAATTAGATCAAATCTAATCTTCCTCAGAACATATAATATTTCTGAACACCAATTATTATAGAACACACAAGTTTAAATAAAATTTTGCAAATCAACTTGCTATTATTTAATTAAAAAATATGAGTTCAATAATAATAGTTTAAAATTTGAATATTTAATTATTAATATCAAAATATATAGATATCATTTGACAATATTAGAATAAAATTATTTAAATTTTAAAAAAACGGAGTGTTTTAGACTAATTTAGAAATTTAGGTGCTTCATGCCACTTGGATGCGTAAATGAATTGGTAGGACTCAACATAATAGTTTTTTCTAAACTTAGGAGAATCAATCAAATCTAATCTCGCTAAGAACATTCAATATTTCTGTACATCAATTATTATGACTCATAAGTTTAAATTAAATCGTATTTAAATTAAAAAAATAAATATTTGCATTTTTTAAATTTTGTATGTTTGTGGGGAGACCCAATAAGTTAAAAAAGTTAGTTGTAGTTTTATAAATCAAATAAATAACAACTTATTACATACAGACTTTCAACCAAGTAATACGAATTATATCGGGGGTACAGGGAGCGGAGCCCATAAGGAAGACACTTAAAAAAATAATGAGTATATTTATCATTTGTTTAATATATAAAGATATATTTGTAAAAAATAGCATATTAATTGAATTACTAATTCAATTAACAGAAATATATATGTTTGTATATAAATAAAGTTATCTTAAAAAAATAAGGAAAAAATTACAAAATTGTATTGAAAAATTGTATAATGTCAAACATATTCTTTTTATTTAAATTTATATATATTTAAAAATCATTTGTTAAAATTTATATAAAATATAATACCTTCTTTATTATGAACACATTAGTGGTAAAATTGAAATATATAAGTTTAATTTAAAATATTAAAATTGAACAAATTTTAAAAAGAAGATATTATTACCTCTAGTCAAATAATTTAAAAAAATTACTCTCTAATTTTGGATGTAAATATATATCCTGCTTTTATTTTTTTATTAGTTAGAAAAAATTAACATCAATTTATATTTATTTTTTAAGTATTAATTATTTAATATTTGTCATGGATTAATTTAAGTCACTGTTTATTAAATTAATAATAATAATTATATCCTATTTTAATATAAAATTGAATATAAAACAATACCAATATATTATTAGTATAACAAATTTCAAGCATATAAAAATATTCGATGGATTAATATAAGAAAATATATACCTATATACGTATATTGTATATAGATATTTCAATAGTCTAAGTAAATATATATATATATATATATCAAGTAAATCTTTCTTCATTGTATTCTTGAATATACTCCTGAGATGTTTTTTTTTTCAGATTGTATCATGCGTCTCTCAAATTCCTGGAGTTATCGAGAAAGTTTTCAGTGCATCATGTAGGCTGTTTAGTGGAGTGGAGATCTCTCATATATTTCATATAGGCATATATTATAGGGAAATATTCATAATTTTTGAGATGTAGACTGTTTCGTCATAGCATGAAGGCATATAAACCATCGAGACACGAAAATTTCCCATATATATATATATATATATATATATTATTCAAATCATTTATGAAGAACAACAATAACTTTTACGCATCCTCGTATTCAATTTTTTCTCATTTGAATGTAATGCTATATTTTCTGTATTCGTTGATTTAATTCTCGTAGTATTTTGTGTAGTTTCATTAAAATCATACAATCTTAATGATGTTTTATTTTCGGACTTTTGTTTTATTTCCATTCCTGCTTTAAAAAAAAGTTCTTCCACACCTGAAACCCAGATTAAAAATTGAAGGATTATTCTTATATATATATATTTTATTTTATTTATACATTATACATTATATTAAATTACATTGGTGCAATTAGGATTATTTTCTATTGAAAACATTAAATTATAAAACAAAATAAGCAAAAACTTCTTTCTAATTTGGAATTCAATATAAATTCATTGTCATATTACCATCATTTTCTAGAGCAGATGTTTCATGATATTCAGCACCAATTTTGAAAGCATACGCTAATGCTTCATCTTGTGTCACCTGCCTTGTAGAGATAAGATCATTTTTATTTCCAATTATAAACATGATAATTGATTCTTGAATATTTCTATGTAATTCTAAAACATAAAAAAAAATAAAAAATATAATCGATTCTTATAGCATTCTATAAAATTTCAGAGTTGAATATTTATAATAATAGGAAGTATATTAAATAAATCTATAAAATGTGGGTTGTTATAGCTACATCAGAAATTTTCATTTTTTCAAATGCTTTGATGATAGTGTAACAACCGAAATGCGCATAAAAATAACAATTAAAAAAACTTTAAATTGTCTTATTATTTTTTATATTTTTAAATTTAATTTTAGTTTACATATTATATTGAAATGTTTCAAAATCTATTAATATTATTATCTAATTTTTTTTCCCTTATTTTGCAAACAATTCTTTCTTAGATAATGTGTAATTATGTTATTAATATTATGATTAATATCATTTTAAATCAATTGAAAATAGAATTGATCCATTTTAGTACAATTATTATTATTAAAATTAAAACTAAACAAACAATAGGCAAACCTTTAACCCAAGTTTTGACTGACTCAAAAGTTTCATAATGTGTTAAATCAAAAATAATAAAAGCAATAGTAGCGTTCCTATAATACATTGGTGCCATGGCTCTAAATCGTTCTTGTCCTGCTGTATCCCATACCTAAAATATTCAAAAATAAAAATGAATTCTATTAATTTTCAAATATAATATCACTGTTTAATAAAAGAAAAGTTAATTATGATGAAACCAATTGAAGAAACATAAAATTCAATATTTAGTTATCATTTATAAAAAATAGTTTGTTTATTTACCTGTAATTTAATTATAGTATTGTCATAATTGATTTTAAAAGAAAAAAATGATGCTCCAATTGTAGGACTAACTAATTGACTAGAAGTTTGACCAACAAAGTTTACAATTAAACTTGTTTTACCAACACCTAAAATGACATAATATTTGTAATTAATATTAAGTTTTGTTTTATATATATATTAAAGATAAACAAACAATTACCTTGAGAACCTAATAAAACCATTTTTGCTTCGACAAGTTTCATTTTGAATTCGATTTCCTTTAAGGAAAACTTCTAATTAATCCAAGGAAAGAGATACATAATTACATAATACATTCAGGTTGGACCCTTAAAATGCCTTAAAACCACAGACCATAAACTTTTATTTGAACTGTCAAATAAATAACTAAAATAAAGATTTGAATTTAAAGATTAAGAAAAGTATTGATTTGACAGATCACAGATTTTCTTTTACAAAGCGCCAATTTGAAATGAATAATTCCATTAATTAATATTAGTAGGCAGATTTTTTTAAGAATATAATTATTTTTTTTTATTTTACTATTTTTTAATAAATTAAAAATGATAGAAAAATAGATATTATCCATCTATCTGAATTCGAAAGTTTTTCCATTTCTCCAACTATTTTTATTCTGGTCCATTTAAATCCAATTCTTATTAAAAATGGTTAAATTAATTAGTTAATTAATGCCTAGTTCTTTTATATCTGGACCTTTTTAAGACTCACTCATCGTTTATTTTATTTTTCAGAGGATTAAATAACAAAAAATATTAATTTTGATTATAAATAAAGAAATAAAACAATTCACATAAATTATCCTTGAACTAACTAAAATTTCTACTTTAATTATACATAAACTATAATTTATAAATAAGGTTTCATAATTGTATAATTTTTTATTTTAATAAAGTAAAATAATAATATGTAAACAACGGTAAAAAATATTTACTTATAATTAAAGGAACAATATATAAAAATGGTATATTATTTTTTTTATTTTTATTGTATGTAAATTCTGTAATTGATTTTAGATTGTAATCGTGTGGACTCACTATATTATTTCCAATATTTAACTGAATTTTAAAAGAAATCTTTCTTGATTTTTTATCCTAATTACTTGCTTTCTATCTTAGGTGATCTTAAAAAATTTCAGAATTTATTAGGATATCATCAATGTTATTTTCACTAATTCTTGTAAATTATTTCGAGAAATTATGTTTGTTAATGCACGTTGGAATACTGCATATCGAAATCGAAGCCGCATCCATTGACATTTACAAAAGACATTTTATAGAGATATTTTTCTCTTAGAGATAATGGCCAAAACGCAAAAATTATATATAATACGGTGAACCACTTACGATTCTTTGTTTTGACAATGGTGTGTTAATTTCTAGGAAAAGGTTGCGATTCTGGCACTATTCTTCAACCATATATCTATGGGCAAAGTGATGCTTTGTTGAGCTAAATATAAATTTTAAAAAATTAATTTCTGTTTTTTTATTAGATATTGATCAAATTTATAGCCTAGGGCATATAAGAATATTATGATAAAATTTCATTGTAATTGGCCTAACCAATTTCGATCTTTAACTTCATTTCCTGAAAAGACAGATAGAAAGACAGACATAAAAAATTCAAAAGTCATATTTCATAAATTCTCCAGATCATGAAAAGTGAAGATTTGCAAAATTGTTTAAATTCTGAGCAATGCGATTTGAATGGCAGTAACACACAATCAATTTAGAAGTGCAAAGTGTATACACTGGAAATTGTATCTGTTGTTGATCTTTTTATACTGAGAGCGAATTCAAGAGATGTTTCAGTAATATAATGTACTATCTGACGGTTTTGGTTAATCTACTAAGATAGATAAATAAATATTAAGTTCTACAAATTGATATCATAAATTATAATTTGAGTGTGGATTGTTCAATTTTAATTTATTCATTTTAATTAATTCATTTCTATTGATAAAATCTATGATTATTAAAAATATAATTTGGTCTTTGTGCGTGCCATCAATTTTTCAAACGTGAACGCGTGCACCCCTCCCCCCCATAGGTTTTCCATCCCATACAATTATAATTTTAAGTCTATAAAAATTAAGCGTTAGGCAGAAGCTCTAAGCCAGTGGTTCCCAAACTAATTTGGCCAAGCGCCCCCTTTCTAGAAAAAAATTTACTCAGCGACCCCTTGAAAATTCATTTTTTTAATTTTAATAACAATTAAACAGAAAGATAAATGTACTTATTAAAGAAAGGTGTAAATTAGAAACATTGAATTTATTGATCTCAGAATAGAAAAGTAATAGACAAGTAATTTTCCCTAAATGCATCTGTGGCCATTACCGCCCCCTTGGATTGCTCCAGCGCCCACGAGGGGGCGGTAGCGCACACTTTGGGAATTGCTTCTCTAAGCAGTTGAGCAATTGCTTAATAAATAGGCTTACTTGCTAATTAATTTTGATATAAAATTTATAAATGTTTTTCATAACAATTTTTACATTGATATGGTTTATTTAACTTTCATATATATAAATGATGAGAATAAATAAAAAATTCCTGTATTTTTAATATCATGCATTTATTATATATATTTTAATTCTTATCCCAATCGCCTTCTAATTCATTTACTTCTTAACTAGTTAATTAGTTGTTATTAAATTGTTGCTTATATCTTTTTTTTCATAATTTAATTGAAATGTAATAATTTACGATACAATACGATTTGACAGTGTGGCGTATACAATGTCTGGGAAGCAAATAAGTTATATCTAATCTAATAATTAATAATAATGGTATTACTTACATGTCTAAAAATACGAATAATTTTTAATCGTTTTACCGTCTAAAACTATGAATGACCGATTAATTTAGTCGTTCATTTATGACAATGTATCAAGAAAATATTTTGATTTTAAAACAAATAATCTAGTATAAGGGTCGGCAAAAATTTGACCCACGGATCATCATGTGACTTATCACTAAAATTGTGAAAACAATATTTTAAATAGAAATAATAATAAAATATAAACACGAAAATTATAATGACAAAAATGCACAAAATATAATGATATTTTCTGAAATTAATCCTATCACTTATGAATTGCAGTATTACAATTGCACGTCTAATCAGCTTAGCGCAATAAAAAAGTACGTGTTGATAAATAATAATAGGTAATTTCAAAAAAAAAATATATATTTTACCATGAAAACAAACAAATACCAATCTAATAAACGCCTACCTATTTCAAGATATGTGCAATGTCTTTAAAAAAATTTAAATTTAATTAATTTTGTCCTGCCCTGGTATAATAAGTTATTCTTGTTTATTTATTTTTGAAATTTGTATTATATATGATAAATATTTAATAAATTTTTAATAATAATAATTCACTATTCATCCAGTAATTTTATATGATAAAAAAAAGATAATTAATAATTTTTATTTTCTTAAAGTCATTTATTTTTGAGAAAAATTTTAATAAAAGAATTGCATCAAATTTTTATTTTTATAGTATGAACTAGTGACAAATTTACTAATTAAATAAATTTTTAATAAATTCAGAATTCTATTTTATTTCATTCTATGTTATAAGTTATAAAATAAATAAGAATTTTGATTTAGAAAATTTAAAAACAATATTTGAATTTTTACTTAATATGTATATATTGGTATATATATATATATATATATATATATTTAAGATATGAATTTATTTGTATTTATTTCTAATCAATGTATTATTTTATTATCATCATTTAATACATTTTCAAAATTGTAAAACTTAAAATTATTAATTCTGTCAATAAATACATTTCCCTTATTTCTATTAGATTATATGTTCCTTTTACTAAATATTTTAATTTTTTATTTCTTACATGTGTTATAGTTAATTTGTTTTTTTCATTTTGCCATTATCTGACCATAACCATTATTATTATTATTATTATTATTACAATCCCAGGTTATACAAATGGATCTTGTCTTTATTTAAACATCAGCATGTGACAAATATTTTGTTTGATATTTCTTGAATAAATAAATTAAAAGAAAAAAAATAAATATTTTATTTAATTTTTAACGGAATTATTTGAAGTGATCTAATGAAATTGTTTTAAGTTTCATTTTGACATCAAAATAAGTCATATTTTGAAAATCCAGCTCATCATTCAACAGATAAATAAAAAATTTGTTGACAGTTTAATATGTTAACTTCTTATTGGATATTTCATAATAATTTATAATTTTATATGCCTGTTGATTAATAAATTATAAAAAAATTATAATATTTATAATTGTTAATATATTATTATTAATATAAAAAAATAATTGAAAAATGGATTTATTATCAGCAGTTTTAAATTTATCAGGTATAATTATTGATTTTATTTTTTTTTTAAGATTTTAAGAAATATTTTTGCATACAAATTATTTTTATTTCTTTTTTTTCAGATGAGACTAATGTGTCAATTCAATCTGAAAATTATCAACAACTCCAAATGCGTGGAAATGAATTAATCATTGATTTTATAAATACAAATATAATAGAAAAACCAACAATATCCAATACATCATCTGAACTTTTAAATGAATCCGAACAATTATATGAAAAAATGGATAATGTCTTTCATGAAACATGCACAAAAACAAAAAAAAAATTACAAAATTCATCAAATAAATTACAAAATCTATTATCAACGCTTTATGAAGATAATTATACTATTGAATTATTAGATAAATTAATTATAATTCATGATTTATTAGATGAATGTAAAATTTTTCAAAATCAATGTTTATTTATGGAAATGAATATGCATTTAGATCGAATTGAAAACATAATCACTGAAAATAAATCATTGGAGAAATTATCCATATATCCTATGATTTTAGCACAAAAAAAATTTTTACAAAGTAAATTTACATTTGATTTTTCGGAATTGTTAGAGTCAGTGTGCTCCTTTGAAATGAACACCAATCAAACTATATTAAAAATAAAAAATTTCGATGGGGAAACATTAATGAAACTTTTAAAAATGAGTGATAATAATGAAGAAATTCATCATTTATTTTGTTCATTCTCACATAAATTATATATTGAAATATTAAAACCCATAATTATTTATATGTGCACATTAAATGTGTGTGTGGATGATAAAACATTAAAAATAATTTATGAAACTGATAAGAAAGATAATTATCAGAGGATATTACAAAATTTAATATTAACTTTTCAATTTTTAAATAAACATTTTATTAATGAATGGCAATTATTGAGTAAATTTGGTGAAATTACATCGGAAGCGTTTTGCGAATTATTAATTCAAGAATGCCTTAATAAAACAATTCCTGTCAAAAGTGTGGATTTTCAAAATTTTCAAAAAGTCTTGGAAGAAATTGATCAATTCAATTCATATCTTGAATCAATCGGTTATTATGATGATATATTATTTATTATATATATATAAATATTCTTTATTTTTGTAAACAATTATTTTTTTTCCAGATTATTTGCCAAATAATAATCAAATGTTGTTAAATTTTATTAAGAATATTAATCAATTATTTTCTGATAAATCAAGTGCTTATCATTTAACTTATGGAAGAGATTTAATTATTGGAGAACTTCAAGATCTCGTCGATATTAATTCTCCTGTAAATTTTTATTTATTTTTATTTGTTTAAATATATATATATATATATATATATATATATTAATTTAAGTTCTATTAATATAATATAGTTTCTAATAATTTTATTTGTTAAAAATAATATAATATCAATTATAATTAAAGAAAATAATCTTATAGTTGGATAGATATGGCTTAGAATAGAGACTGTTGGAGGATTATGGTTGCTGCAAAGAGCTTTCGAATTCAACGCTACTTATACTTCAGCGCTACTTATATAATTAGAATTTTTAATTTTCATTTTTATTACTCTATCATATATTAATATTAAATAATAATTAAACGACTTTTCAACAAAACTCTTCTAAAGTTCTTGATAAAGGTTGGTAATTTTGATTCTTATTTAATTTTTCTGTTATTTTTAAGGAACTCCTTGAAGAAATATTAGAACGTATCAAAAATCCACCAGTTGAATTGTTAAAACCAAGTGTAAAAATTAATCATAGTTTATTTAAAGTAATTGATCTTAAGATAAGGTAATTCATTTATTTATTTTTTTTGAATAAATCCATCATTCGATTAAATAAAATAAGATTATATATATATATATACTTGAAATTTAGTTTTTCTTTAGAATTAAATGTAAAATTTAATTTTTATAGCAAATCAATATTTAAATTAGTTGAATTTATCAATGATTTATTAATAGAAGGTAAAACGTCAAATCTATGTGCAAGAAAAAATTTTTTATTGACAAGAGACCTTATTGAATTGTATTTAAATATAGGGGAACATTATCATAAAAAATTTCTTGACAGCATTCCACAACAATCAGGTCTTAAATTTGAATAATTTTTATATTCATTGATAAAATAATTTCTAATTTTAATTTAATTTTTTTTTTTATTTATTAAAACAGCTATATTTTATAATAATTGTAATTATTTAGTCGTGCAATTGTTTCCTATTTGTTATGAATATCAACAAATATTAGAATATGGCACCTGGTCACTTGGTGATTTATTTATAAAATTAAAAGAAAAAGGAGATGAAGTCCTATTAAAATATATAAAAAAAGAACAAAACCATATTCTTAATTATTTAAGAAATTCAGGTAATGTAGAAAATACATAGATTAAAAAATAGAAAATTTTTGAATTTAGAGAATAAAAATATTTTTTTCTGTTTTTAGGGTTGACAGTTTTAGGAAGTGAAGCTCATTGGGAACCAAACGTGGATAAAGCTGTACTCCAATGCCTTCGAATGATGAAATTGCTTCATTCTGTATGGAAGGATATTCTACCACCTAATATTTTTGATAAATCCATCGGTTGGCTAAAAGATAATTTATTAATTTTATTTTAAAAAAGATTTAAATTATATTATCGTGTTTGATTCTAGGTATTTTATTTGGAACATTGATCGATGAATTAATTTATAGAATAAAGGCTGTTGAAGATATGCCTGCGGAAATCTCTTTACATCTTGTTAAAATATTAAATAGTATAAAAAATGGCGCTTCTGATATATTTCTAGTAAGCATTTTTTAATTATCTCTATATTGTCATGATCTATTTATTCATTTTTTTATTATATTTCACTGGCAATAAACTGTACATTTTGAAGAACACAGGGCCGGATTAACTTAATGGAAGTCCCATAATATTTTTTTTACTTAGTTATCTTACATTAAATAGAGAACACAACATATATAAAACAATAAATAAAGAAAAAAAGAAAAAGCAACTAAGGATAATTGAATAATAAAAAAGATAATTTAAAAATAAAATATTTAAATAAATATGAATAACATTATTTAATAATTTTTTCTTTTTGGTGGTTGTTTTTATTTATAAGGGAATTTTGTAAATAAAACCAGATATTGATATTTTTTATTGTAAATTTATTCAAAAAAATATCAATATGTGGTTTTATTTACAAAATTCCCTTATTTGTTTATAGTCTTCAATTCAGTTATTTCATCTTTCTAAAAAATACTAAAAATTTAATTTTTTACTCTTTAACACTGAGAATAAATATTTTTTTTTTTTAAAACATATGCTTGAAGGCATTAATATATGTATATACAGTTTTAATCAAATCAATCAAATTAAAAAGAATTATAAGAGCAAATTTTCTTTAGATTTTAGAATAACCATATACAAATCAATATATTTTTATTTATTTATTATATGCATAATTTTCACAGCCACACAATGGCACAATTCTGTTCACTTCACATTCACTCTTTCTAATACATTTGAAAAATATTTACACAATATAATAAATTCATTTAATAATAAATCTTAATTAATAATTCTATATTTTTTGTTATTAAGCTCAATCATACTTTTTTATAATTTATTTTAATTTGTTCTCATTGTTTTTATTGATTATATATTAATTTCATGGTATTTAAACAATATTTTTTTTGTTTTAGAATGTTGATTTAATAAATGCGCATGTTAAAAATTGGCCCAAGTTTTGTCTGTTAATAGAAATATTAAATGCCTCATTGAAAGATATTGAAAATAAATGGCATGAAAAAGAAAGTATTTTGGCAAAATATTTTAAACCTGAAGAAATTAAACAACTTATTCGTGCATTATTTCAAAATACAGAAAGAAGAGCGCTTGTATTAGCACGTATATAACTAAAAAATAATCTCTTGTTGGTTTTGTTATTTTTAAAATTCAATATTTAACTGTCTTTGTAACTAATAATTATTAAATAAATAAAAATTTCAGATCAATTCAAATGGTTCCCATTCCTAAATTATACTTTAATAATTAAATAAAAATTTAATATTTTTTAATTAGAGTATTTAGTATTCAATGTGTAGTAAATAATAATAATTTTTTGAAGAAATTAATACTAAAAAAACATGATTCAATTAACGATTTTATAACATTAAAAAAGTGAAATTAACGCTTAGCAAAGGTGAGTTTAATTTTATTTTATTTAATTGTCATATGTTAAGACTATAAATTAAAAGAAATAAGCAAAAAATATTTTATTTATTATGATGTAAACCATAGGTTCCCAAACATTTTTATGTCGTGGATCCCTTGCCATGTTTTTCGGTTTTGGGTAGACTCCCTATTTATCCTGAAATTGATTTTTTGTAAACAAATTTTACCTTTTTATTTTTTTTTAGAGCCTTATTGAAAAATCGAAAATGTTTAAGAGCCATATCGGGAAAAAAATTCCCTTTTTTTTTTAAGAGCCATAGTTAATTGAATTATAAGATAGTATAATGTAAGGAAATAGGCTTGAGATCCACTATCGTAGACCCCCATTTTCATTTCATGGACCCCCAAATTTTTTATTCGCTGGCGTAGACCCCTTGCAGACCTCTGGGGACCACTGATGTAAACCATCAAAATAAAACAAAAAATTGTTAATCAGTGGTCTTCAAACTGGATTCCGTGACTATCATTATTTTTTACGTTTTCTTTATATACATAGGTAATTTTTTTAACATTATCGTTCTTTGGTATAATAATAAAAGTAAAATACCGTATAGCTCGAATATAACGAATTTTTTTAAAGTATTAATTTAATATTAATTCTATAGGGATCCGCGACTGCAGACCACTGGATTAAATCAATTAAAAATAATTGAGAGTATTCATATTAATTTTATAAAATTAAAGAAAATCGTACAAATATTTTCCCACTCTTGAATTATAATATAAATTTAAATAAATATTTAATTGTAAAATTTTTTAAAGGCAATAATTTTAAATTATACATATTTGATTTTATAACATTCAAAATTAAAACCTACTAAAAGGGGAATTTAATGATATAGACATATTTTTTTTTAAATTGTTTTATTGGCCAACGGGATCTTATTCCATGTAATTATTAATATATATTTTATAAATTATTTTTTTCTTTTTAAATATATCAATTAAAAGAAATATATTGTCTATATTAGGTATGGATAAATTATGAAAATAATAAAAAAAAATACTAAAATTCATATTTAGTAAATATAATTTTTTTTATTTGAACAAATTAAATTCAATGCATATTCAATGTTATATTTATATTCATTAAAATATACCCTCGTCAGTTGTAAATAAGAATTAATGGGTGAATAAGAATAGACTTTTAAGTTAATAGTTGTGTTTATTATTAAATTTCTTATTCCTTATTCACCTATTAAATCCTATTCGCCTCAGTTGATGGTAATAAAAAGAATTAATTTTTTTTATAGTTGACAATCATATTTAACATCTAACAGGAAAAATTGAATTACAATCAAAAAAGATAAACCACAATTATTTTATAATAATTTATATAAAATTCATTCATTGAAAACAAATATTCTTCACCTAAATTATGAGACTATTTAAATTGTTATATATATATATTTTTCTAATGAATTAAGTTCAATGTTTTGACTTTGATATAGAAGTCCTGGAAATAAACGAAACAAAATTATTATTATTATTATAATTATTTCAAGTAAGTGAACATATACAAAAACAAATATAAAAATTTACTTACGTTTGTTTCGACCCACTCAAAACAATGAATGCAGATTGTGTTTCTTTTTGTTTTTGTTGGAGTAAATTTAAAGTACCTAATGGGGTGTCAGTTGAACTCATTTGTTTCATTAACTAAAATAGAATTGTTAAAAAAATAAAATAAATTTTCATAATATAATATAAAGAAAAATAATTGAAAATTAATAAAATATTTACCCCCTCTTGTTCATTTTTCTTCATCCTTTTTTCTATTTTATTTTTTCCTGGTCCTTTTCCATGGAATTTGTGAGACAGATATCTAAATGCTTCTTTTGCACTTAAAACATGTCCATCATCGTCAATGTAGTCAAGTTTTACATTCGGTTTAAAACCATCCTTTTCTTTAAAATCTGTAGTAGGTCCTGAATATCTATCTCTTCTTCCAAATTTATCGTCATCACTATAAATAAAAGAAGATTAGAAAAGATTGATGGTATTTGAAAATAATATTTTAAACAACTATTATAAGTCAAAAATGGATAATGAGAATGAAGAATGCATCCCCAAATCAATTAGATTTATGAAATTGACAGATTGTTAAGATACTTGTACTGAATGTAAGATATTTACCTTGAATTGTAAAAAGAAAGAATGGTGAAAAATTTATTAAAACTAATTGGAAAATGACCAGATAAGTAGACCAAGAATGCACTTCAATATTATTAAGAGAGAATAGACATTGGATGGAAATGGTTCGGAATAGAAAAAGAGAGATAATCAAAAAAAAAAATAAAATAATTGAAACATACCCATGAGACTTATCTTCAATTGAATAGTTTTGGGCTTGGAGATGCGCAAACCTTGAAGCAGAAGGTTTATTTTGATCTTCTTTTTCCAAATAGCCTTTGCTTAAAGCTAATTTTAATGCACCAGCAACTCCAGTTCCAATATTAGGTTCTGCATCCAATATTCGAACTTCCTTCGGAATTTCTTCAATTGAAGGAGGTACTAAAATTAAAAACAAAAATTCACAATATGAAAATTATATTAAAAAAAATCAATATTATTAAAAATGATTAAAAAATAATAATTACCTGCTTCTACTTCATTCCAGGAAGTAGAGACGTTATTATCTGGTTTGAATCGCTTATTGTCCACTTCATATTGAAAGTCCTAAAAATATACAAATAAAAATATTAATTCTAGAAATAAAAAATATTTGGATAATGTTGTTCAAAAAATTTACCATAAGAACGTCTCCATCATCGTCCCGATTTCCCGATAAACCATAAGTTGGTATATCGCCAAGCGTTCTGCAAAATTCTGCAGTCGCATTCAAACAAATGGATGATTGTTGTGGCATCGATCCTGTTTCTATAGAATCAGAATTATTTACAGCTTCAGCAATTTCTAATGCTGGAGTTAAGGGTCGTTCAACTTTTAATTCTTCTCGTTGACGTAATCGTCGTGCTTTATCTAAAGCCATTTGTAATTCCATTTCTTCATCTTCATGTTCAATTGTAATATTTGTCATATTACTTGACGGCTCTAGAAATTCATCAATATTTTCTATCTTTCATTTTATATTGATTTTTTTAAAACTTATTTTAAATAATTTCCAAATAAGAAAGAATAAAAAAAGAAACAAAAAGAAAAATGGTGTCTTTTATGAATAATAAATTAGCCTGGTTGTATTCAAGATTACAAAGAATTTGAAATATGAAGAAAAAAAGAAAAGACAAGAAAAAATTTATTTGAAATCGTACTCGTGTGGATCCGGACATTTCTGGTCGAGACAAGACTCAATGAGCAACCATCCGAATGGATACAGGAAGCGTCCTTTTGGAAATCGTCGAGTCCAGAGACCTACGAGCACAACCAACAATAACGAGAGAAATAATAGATCATCACACAAAAAGACACCATTTTTGTTTTTTCAAATTATAAATTTTTATAATATTAAAATTTATATAAATATTTATTTATATATGTTGGTTTAGATTTCCGTGAATGTTATTATTATTATTATTATTATCAGATTTATCCGGGATATAATCACGTATTTTTGTGAGATTGTTTTATGAGTATATTAGTTCGAGGTCCATCAAAACAATCTCACAAAAATACGTGATTATATCGCGGATAAATCTGATAATAATAATTTATATATATATAATATATATAAATCTACATTACCAATTAGAATAATATAAACAAATTATATACATACCTAAAAGATCATTAAATTATATGTTAATTAAGGGATAATTAATACAAAAAATTATGATTATACTACTTTTAAGATTAACTAAGCCAAATTTAATATGTTTAAAAAATCTATAACTATATAAATTTAATGATATATCTATTCAAATGAAGATGTCGCTATTATCCAAACGGATCGGAAATCTAATTTATTTATATATATAAATATTCATGAAAAATTCAAATAATAATATAATGAAATGAAATAAAACAACAAAAAAAACAACATGAATGAATAATTATATAAGATATTAAATTATTAAAGCTTTGGTGGTTGTTTTTATTTATAACGGAATTTTGTAAATTAAACCACATATTGATATTTGTTATTGTAAATTTATTCAAAAAATACAAACATATATGTTAAAAAATACAAACATATATGTTTGTATTTTTTGAATAAAAACATATATGTTTGTATTTTTTGAATAAAAACATATATGTTTGTATTTTTTGAATAAATTTACAATAACAAATATCAATATGTGGTTTAATTTACAAAATTCCGTTATAAATTATATAAGATATTTATGAGTATATTAATTCGAGGTCCATCAATGAAACAGGATGATGAATGGCTTTGAAATAAGGTTAGAAGAGGTAGTGGGGGAAAACTGGCACAATCTATCATCTGCTTACAATATATATTTTTCATTTATTTAATAAAAATATATAAAAAAGTTTTTTGTTTTTCAAAAACCAATTAATTCATTCTATTATCCCGTTTTATTGATGGAGACTATATGATATTTATAATATATAGTATTTTTCGATTATAATAATTATTGTATTCATCTACTAACCAGGAATGTCATCAATTTCCATGGGATCATCGTCATCTTTTGGTTCCTGTTTAACTTTGACAAATTCATTTGTGTTTTTTGAACGTCTTGAGCCTAAATCTTTATAAGGATTTTGTTCTGAACTTGTTAAATCTTCCAGATCTTGAGCACTTAATTTTTTACGTCTAATTTTACGAACCTATAAATGTATAAAAAATTAAATAAAAGTCAATTAAAAAATAGATATTGATTTTTCAATAGATAAATAAATGTAACCAACCTTCTTTTTGGGTTTTTTAAATTTTACCATTTCTTGTTCAGTATAATAGTCTGAAGCAATTTTAGCTTCTTGGGATTGCAAAGAGACAACCAATTTTCCTTTTAATTTCTTTTTGACCTCTAATATCTTCTGTTTATGTAATTCCTTATGGGAATCGGATCCAATATTAAATGATGTCTTCTTTTCGCCATCAATTTCCTCATCATATTTACTTAAAATTTCATTTGGAATAAGATTACCAAACTCATCAACCTCATCATCGTTGAAACCCATTTTAGATTGATTTTTAGTTTTTAAATTTTTTTTATATTTTTCATCATCAATCATATTTACATTAACTAAAACATCTTCATCTTCTTGTAAAACATCTTGATCTTTTAATGTTAATATGACATTGGAGCCTTCTAAGAAATTTTCCGCATTATGTTCCACTCGCAAACCAGAAAGATGTTTTTCGTTATAAAGATTATTCTTCAGTGAAGGCATGTCTGCTTCAATAATTTCACCGATACCAAATTCTTCATCGAGCTCCTCAAATAACTTTTCTCTTTTTTGTGCTTTTAATTTCTCTTCCTGTATTTTCCTGGAATGTTTCACCCAAGAGTGTGCATCTTTATCTTCATCATCAGACTCTCCAAGCGTTTTAAAATTAGCTAGCTTTTGTTGAATATGTCTTTTTTCTTTTTTCTCTTCCAATTTTCTTTTGATTTTTTCTTGATGATTTTTAGTAGCAATATTTTCTAAGAAAAAAAATTCAATCAATTTTTATTTATATTTTATCTAAAAGATATCTTTATAGAAATAAGAAGATAAATAAGGAAAATAAATATATATAAGAGCACTCCTGAGCCACCTAGGTAGAACTAATAAGGATCAAGTCACAGTGACTGTTGTTTTATAATGTTGTTAAATAAATCCACAGTGTGTTGCTTTCTAAATACAAAGAAAGATTTTATTATTTTATTAAAATTATATATAAAATTAATACATTAGGTAATTATAATAGTTAAATAAATACAAAGAAAGAACAGTTGAGTCTATTATAATAACAACTTTAAATTATTAATTATATTTATTATATATTAATGGTTATTAATAATCTTTATCAGCAATCATGTTGAAAGTATATTTAGAACGATTAAAAGTCCGTTTATTGTCACTGTGACTTGATCCTTATTAGTTCTACCTATCTGGCTCAGGAGTGCTCTTACATATATAAGTATGGTATTTATTATATGAAAAAAAGGTAGGAATCCCGTAAATAATAAACAGTATTGTGAGAGAAATAAAGAAATATAAAAAAAAAAAATTTATTTACATTTCACAAAAACATAATCTTATCCTATTTACTATTTATTAAACAACAAGTAATGGGAAGTTTAAATAAATTTATATCACTATGATTTTTTTTACTAATTGTACTATTTCTTCGAATAAAAAAAATCTTTTTCTCACAATTTTTAATATTTAAATAAATTATAATTAATAAAAGTATTAAAGATAATTTGTCAATGATAAATAAATAATTCAAATTATCTAATTAAAAGATTAATAAGTTAAAATGAAAGTCCAAAAAAGTATATTTACCAGCAGGTTTATGTATAAATTCTTCAGAATCTTTTACAATTACATTATCTTTGCCTTTGGTGGCACTCTTAGATGATTCCACTTTATCAACTTGTAAAGGTTTGAGTCCCAATCTCGCTCGTAATTTATTCGATTCCTCGATGGATAAACTTTGATTTGAAGAACCACTAGGTTTAATATCATCATCTTTAATAGTTGGAGGTGGTGGTACAGGAGGAGCAGATGGTGGTGAACTATGTGATGAAATTTTTGGCGGTGGGGGAGCATCATAATCATCTAAAAAATAAATATAAAATTACATTAATATAATAGTTTAAATGTGATTACGATCATTTAATTAATTTTTGTTTTATCTAATAAAATATAGAAAATATAATTTTAAATTTAAACTGATAATAGATGACTTATGTGATCATATTGTTACACTGAATTTCTATAAATTAATTTAAATTTTTAAATTTAATTAATAACAACATTGTAAAATTTATTCTTTTCAATGATATAATTATATATAATAAATGAAAATTAATAATAATAAGGATAACAATAATATATATAGGTTACCATCAGAAATTGTCTCGGCGTATTTATGTTCATTTCTCTCCCTTTTCTTTTCTTTATGATGTTTTTTATGACGATGTTTATCCTTAATTCTTTCTGTAGTTTCTGAATGAAGCTTATTACTATGTTTACTCCGCCTTTTACAATCACTATGCTTATGTTTTTTTGTTGAACCCATAGTTGTTATGAATTAACCCAACTTTAAACCAATAAATAAAATTATATTAAGAAATGTTTAATTCAAGTTTGGTACATAAGGAATATAAAAAAATGAAATGTAACACTAATTTAAATTATAATAAGATTATAATAAGCTTTAAAATTATTATATTTAGCATTTTTCTTTTAATTTCCAAAATTGATATCACGTGACCAGGGGCAAAATGTCAGAAGCGCTGCTATCACATGAGTGGCAATTTTAACAAGCGAATTTAATCAGATGGATTTCTATTGAATTAATTATTTAAAAATATTGAATTTAATTATGTAGTTTTCATTATGAATATTTATTTATATTTTTCATTCTAATTTAAGTTTATATAACACATTTGATAGTATTATAAGATCTATCATGTTAAAATAAATACAAAAATTTCTCAAAAATTAATAAATTTATACCATAAAAGAAGAAAATTTATTCTTTATGCCAAAAATTATAGGTTGAATTTATGTACTTTATCAATTAATATTAAACGCAATTTTTTGATAAAGTATTTAAATATTTTTATCAATTTTATTTAATTATATTATGAACATTTCAATCTTTTTTTAGCTTGTTTTTATAAAAAAGTCTAAAAATTCATATTTTATAAAGAGTATATAAATATAATTATACATATTTATAAAATAACTTGTTATCTATTTTATTATTGTTATTTGTAATTTATTAAATCTTTAATTCAACTTTTATATTTTATTTATTTATATTAAATTAAATTATATTTTTCTTTTTTAAAGCATTAGCAAATTCTTTTATGATATTATTCTTTTATCCCTAAAGAAATTAAATTAAAATTTTTATTTTAAATTAAGTAATTTCATGTTTATTTCTTGATTTTCTTTGTTATCATTGGACTTCCTTTAATTAAGACCCAGGCAGATCAATTTTTCACCTCCAAAAATTCTTCCTTAATATGTGAATTTCACAAAAATCCCATCTACAATTTTTAAAATCAGAAAAACATATTTTTTGTTAGGTATATACATATATACATACATTTTTGTTATAATTAATACCTGTAGAATTTTTGTAGATAATAAAATTTTATATATACTATAATTTGAAATACTGAAATTATTTTAAAAGCCCACATTTTACATATTACCATTAGCACCATCTTTAGAGAAAAATGTCACTTACTTAGTACTTAAATTTAAATTTTTATAATTAATGTTTTTTAAACCTAAAATAAATATCCTTGATTTTTAACTTTTATTAGTTGTTTTTTTAAATTTATTTGACTACTTAAATTTTATTTGATTTTAAATTTGTTAAGTTGAAGCGCAAGCTAAAACTCATTTTATTTCAAACAATGGAATTGATGACAAACTGTATAAAGGTTAGAATATTTTTTTCCTAAATGATCACATGATCGACAATTTTCATATTGGGTAAATATTTGTCACAATATTATAATCTATTCTAATTTATTTATTATTGATAAGAATTATTCCAATTGAGAGAGAGAGAGAGTTTCCATGTATATTAAAATCTTAGAAATATGGACCTCTTTGAAGTAAAATGGATTGTTTTGTTTTCTCTATTTTTTTTAACATTAATTTTCTCTGTAATTCCTTTGAAATTAGTTGGAAAATTTCATAACACTTTGGATTTAAATAGGAGATTACGGTAAGAAATAATCATAAAAGTGATTTTCTCTTTCAGAATCAAATTATTAATTGTTTTTTCTCTTTTTTTAGATATGGGAGAATAATAAGCTTGTTAAATTGTTTTGCTGGAGGTGTATTTATGGCTACAGGACTTTTAGATTTATTGCCAGACACAAGGCAAACACTCTCTGATGTAAATATAAACAATAAATATATATTATAAATTATTTATAATTCTGTTTGTTTAAATTTGTGAGAATCATATTCTGGAAATAATTAATTTACTCCTAAAATATCATTTCTTAAAATAAAATTATTAAATAATATGGGGTGATGGGTATTTTATCGCAAAATTATCACGATTCTTTACAAATTTATTAATATAAACTTTTTAAATTTAAATTTATTTTAAACTATTATATATTCATCAACATTTCACATTCATTTAGAAATAATTTTGTATTCATTTTTAAACAAATGGAATTTTAAATCATATATTTCAATGAACAATGATTTAATTTAAAAAAAAAAATTAAATTATTAGATAGTGAATATTTTCAAATTTAAAAAAAAACTGAAATATATTTTTTATATAATGTATTTGAAAGTCTTTTTAATCTTTGTGAATTAGACTTCTTAACCTATTTTTTATATTAATTATTGATAAGAAGTAAATACAAGATAGCAATATTTGCAAAACAAAAAATAATGTTTAGATTTGTTGATTTAAATAAACCGTTTTAATATGTTATTTTGAAAATATACATATTGATTGATTAAGTTGATTATACTAAACAAAATATTCAGTAGTTATATAATTAATAATATTATAAATAAATGAAAGATGTTATTAGAGTGTCATAAATGTTTTATTTTTTAAGAAAAGTTAATTTTATTTTCAATTAAAAATTGGTCAAATTAATTTTTTTAGACATAAATACTAGAATTGGATTTATATTATTTGTTTTTTTTATTTTAGGGATTAATAAACATGTCAGTGAAAACATCATTTCCTGTTACTGAATTTTGCGTCACAATTGGATTTTTTCTTGTCTTATTGGCGGAACAGATAGCACTATACTTTCAAGAGCATAGTCATAATACTTACATCCTTTTGGATTCAAAACCTGAAGAACGCCAAGGATATTCATCCGCAAATCTAGAAGGATTGATGGAGAGCATTTCTGTTTCAAATCGGAGTGAAATTTTATCTGAATCCGAACCACATTCTGTTCTACGCTCTTTACTTTTATTAATTGCTCTCTCCATTCATTCTCTTTTTGAAGGCATCGCTATTGGATTACAACCGAAACTTGGTTCTATAATACAAATTTTTTTAGCAGTTGTTATACATAAAATAGTCATTGCTTTTAGTTTAGGATTAAATTTAGTACAAAGTCAAATGAAATTAAAAACAATTATAAAATCCATTTTTGGGTTTTGTGTCATTTCCCCTCTAGGAATGGGTATAGCAATGTGTATCGAAGGATTTTCAAAAAGTATCAATTGCTCCATTTATAACGGAATTTTACAAGGTCTTGCTTGTGGTACTTTCGTTTATATTACATTTTTTGAAGTACTACCTCATGAATTAAATAAAAGCCATGATAGATTATTAAAATTACTCTGTCTTTTATTAGGGTTTTCTTTAATAACTTTAACAATATTATACGAAACACATCCTAAACCAATATAAAATGTTTGTTAAAATTGAAAAATGTTTGCGTTTTTATACTTCTTTTAAAATTTTATTTGTATATATGTAGATAAGTTATTTATTTTTAATTATTTCATTTCTATGTTACAATTTTATAAAAGGCAAATAATATATTAATATATATAGTAAAAATATATATATATTTTTCCTTTTATTCACTCTTAATTGATTTCATAAGTCAAATTCATTTAAAGACTGATGTAATTTAATAATTTTTTTTTCTTTTGTTAGACGTTATATTTTATAAATATATCTACATATATAAGTATATATTTATATATACTATCTATATTATACTATTTAAATATATACATATATTTTGAAATATGAATATAATTTTCAAAATATCTATGTGAAATAATTATCTTTATTATTTTTCGTATATTTTTGATAAAAAAATAAAATAAATAAAATTTATTGAAAAATGTATTTAAGAAATGTATAGTTTTAGCTATTTATTATTTTTTCATTTAACAACAATATCAAAAGTACTTTTAATATTTTTCTAAAGTATTTATATAAACATATTACGATATAGATAATTATTATAATTTAGAAACATTATAAGATTTTAATTAATCACAAAACTATTGGAATAATCTTAAACAATTTTAACATTAAAAATATAAATTATATTCTCTTCATTTAAAAATAATAATTACTTATATGTAAAAATAGAAGTACTTATTTAATGTGAGTCATTACAAAGAACAATATTTATTAGCAATAAATATTATTGTATTTTCAAAATTTAGACAATACATTTGAATATAGAAATATATTTTATAAATGAATTTGAACAAGATATTTTATCAATGATATAAATAATAATAACATAAATAAATAATAAGCAATTATTAAATTAATGGAATGTTATAAAATGATATTACAAGCCTTCTTAATAAATTTAATAAGAAAATATGAAAAGTATATTTTTAATTATATATATGTTATCGATTCATAAGATAAATAAAAATTAAATTAAAAAAACAAACAACTAATTTATTTATATATATATATATATATAAATCTATTTGAGAATAAAAGAAAATTCTTTATCAATTTTCAAAATATTTGTATATCTCTATCCTTATCTTAAATAAAATTTTATATCAGATATATATATATATATATATATATTATTTACTAATTATTATAATTTCATTATATTGCATAATTTTTTTCTATTTTAATTAAAAATAAATTTATTATTTTATAAATTATTAGAAAACAATTGGAAATGAAAGAATTATAAACCATTTAAGAGTTGGTTTTGAAGTCATTTCTACCAAAATTCTATTAATAGTAATCTATCATTTTTAAATTTATTATGTTGAAGTAACTACATTTCTTATAATAGTTCATTTAAATTCATTGGTTATTAAATATATTATATTTGGCAACTTAACGTTCTTCAATTGATGTGGGAATTAATTTAAAATATATATTTTTAGTCATGCGAAGAAGATTAACAAAAATTTGACATTCTATTGTTTTATTTATTTTATTCGTTTATATAGAATCACCAAAAACTCATATAAAATATATAATATGAATCAACATAAAAAAAAATATAAATGAACTGATAAACTTCACTACATTACCTTATTTATTTTTATAAAAGACATTGATATTATGTATATATATATACACCCTCCATTCCCAAAGAAACCGAACTTTTAAAAAAAAATAGTACCACTAATGCCATCTGTTGTAATATTTTACTCGTAGATGGCTTAGTCCCTCATTGACAACTGGTATAAATTTCATGACATTTGCATGCATACAACAAAAGTTATTGCGTTACAAATGTCAGTGTTTTGTACATCGAGTTTCAAACAAAGAGCTGCAATTGATTTTTGTGTTAAACTTGGTAAAACTTTTACTGAAACGCACCAAATGCTACAAAATGCATATGGTGATGATTGTCTATCCCGTACGCAAGTTTACGAGTGGTTCGGGCGATTCAAATCGGGTAGAGAGACGCTGGATGATGAAGAAAGGCGGTCCCAGAACCGGATTTTTACGATTCAAAAGGAATTATCCACAAAGAATTTGTTCCACCCGGCCAGACAGTCACTGGAGAGTTTTACTTAGGCGTCATGAAGCGTTTGCTGTCAAGAATTCGTCGTATTCCGCCAGAATATCGAGAAATCGGCAGTTGGACTTTTTTGCACGATAATGCACCATCACATCGTTCGCGACTTGTAACTGAATTTTTGGTCAAAAATCACGTGATTCCTTTGCATCATACGCCCTATTCACCAGATCTGGCTCCGTACGACTTCTATTTGTTTCCTAAACTGCATTTGGCGATGAAAGGAAAGTGGCACGCATCGATTGAAGCCATTGAGAAGGCCACGACCGATGTCCTAAAGACCATTCCAATAAAGGACATGGAGAAGTCGTTTGACAACTTGTTGGAGCGTGCAAATTGGTGTATCGATGCAGAAGGAGAATACATTGATTAATAAGAATGATTTGTTCCAAAATGTTCATTGGTTTTTTGTTTTTTTAAGAAGTTCGGTTTCTTTTGGAATGGAGGGTGTATATATAAAATTGGAATGAAAAATGAAATATATTTATTTAAATTTAATTTTTTAATTTTTTCACATATATTTATTTCAAATTATTTTTTTAAATAATGATCATAAATTACCAAAAACGTAGCATTAAGCAATATGTAAGTTTATTTTACAATATCTTGAAATGTAATAAAAAAGTAATAAAATTTGATAAAACGAAGTAATAAGATAAAATATTTTATTATTTTTTTATTACTTATATATGTATTGAATATCTTTATAGAAATTTTTTTTTAAAAAAACGCTTTTTCTATTAAAGATATGGTAATAATAATCTATATATATAAAAGGCAATGTCTGTGTGTCTGTCAAATACTCAAAAACTACCCGTCCGATTACGGTGAAACTTTCAGGGATTGTTGTGGGCATCCCAGGGAAGGTTTTAATCTATATATATAAAAGGCAATGCCTGTGTGTCTGTCTGTGTTATTGTTTTGTGTTTTGTACATATATATGTAAAATAAAGAACAAACAGAATAAGAAAATAAATTTTAATTAATATAATTTATAAAAATAATAATGTTCATAAACTTAGAATATTAATTATTTAATTAATTAAAATCTACTTAAATAAATGCAAAGAGCCACAAATATATTAGTAAATATATAAATAATAATATGAAATAGTCAATAAATCTTACTTATTATACTAGGAAAATTAGTTGTTGATTAAATTAAAATATATTTTCCAAGAAAACAAATATATGTCTTATCTACTTATACTGATTGAAACAAAATGGATGAAAACCTTTTACATAGACTTTCAACCAAATACCATGTATCACTCGGGGGTACAGGGGGCGGAGCCCCCGTCTAGGTGTGAAGAGCGCCTGGAAGGCGCTCGGAGCAGCTAGTGATAAATATTTAAAAAAGAAGTCAATAATATAATTTCTTAAACCATGGGACGATATATAATTATTTTCAGTCCCTTATATATCAAGAGGTATTAAACTAAAATTATAAACAAAATAAGTTCAAATATACTTCACCCCAATCGAATGATAAATATAGAATATAGCTGGGATCTGTTTTATTGTGTTGAACTGAATTATTCTAATATTTTAATTTCTAATATTCAAATATCATTTCAATTATTTAATTTATTCTTAAAGTTCTCATTTTAATTAATTTAATAAAATATTTAAATCATATTTATCTTAAATTAATTTTGATTTTATATTTATTCTTAATATTTTTGATTATTTCTTCTTTTCTATTTAAAAGTGAACGTATAAATTTTATCTTTAAAATGAGTAAATTATTATTTTTAGTGTTTTATGAAGTCAAAAATATTTTTAAAACATCAATTAAAATTACTCAATTATATTATCTTTGTTTATTTATTGAATATATAAAAATTAACATATGATTTTTTAGACAAATGATATAAAGTATTGTTTTCAATTTTTATCTTTTTAAAATGAGTAAACTTATAAAATTTCTTTTAAATCTAAAAGTAATCAAACATATGCAAATAAAATAGAAAATTTTGCAAATAAACTTGCTATTTAATTAAAAAATATGAGTTCAAAAATATTTTTAAATTTGAAAATTTAATTCAAATATCAAAATATATAGATATCATTTGACAATATTAAGAATAAAATTAAATATTGATAGATTTATAAAAAAAAAATTTCATATTAATGATAATACATTATAATTAGAATCTCTATATATAAATATATACATTTTAAATTTAAAAAAAAAAACAAGGAAGTGTTTTAGACAAATTTAGAAATTTGGTGCCTCATGCAACTTGGATGCGTAAATGAATTGGACTTTGGTAGGACTCAACTTAATAGTTTTTTCTAATCTTAGGAGAATATCAATCAAATCTAATCTCGCTAAAAAAATTCAATATTTCTGTACATCAATTATTATGACTCATAAGTTTAAATTAAATCGTATTTAAATTAAAAAAAATAAATATTTGCATTTATTTAAATTTTGTATGTTTGTGGGGAGACCCAATAAGTTAAAAAAGTTAGTTTTAGTTTTATTAATTGAATAAATAACAACTTATTACATACAGACTTTCAACCAAATAATAAGAATTATATCGAGGGTACAGGGGGCGAAGCTATTCGTTGCTAGTATATAATAGAATGAACATATTACACAGTGCAAAGGGTTGATTATTGGCTAGCAATATGGCATCTCCATATCCAAGACTGTTTCCTTTCCAATTAATAGCTTCTCCTTGTTCCATCCAATGTACTAGTCAGACTCAGACATATTAAATGAAATAACAGGAAAAATGACCCAATAAGGAAATGATTCACCTAAAAGAATCGCTAATTAGTCACCTTATGCAAGACATTTCCGATATATTTAATATCGGTCAATAGTAAAATCATTATTCTTGATTTTTGAATAGGGCGCCTCATTTTTTTCCTTTCTCTTTTGAAGGGGTTGAAACACCCTCTATCCATGATTATTCAAAGAGTAGTAAGTTAATATTTTCTTGTATAATTCTTATTAAATCGAAATATTTATAATTTGTGCTTGTGTGTGTCTGTGTGTGTGGGTTGTTTGTTTATTCTCTTTATTATTTGTTTATTCTTTGCTATTATTTTTTTGTCCAAGGGATGTTTGAAGGGTGATATTAGCTCTGGTAGTAAAGACGTTGCTAACATCACCTACTTTCTCGTTGACGTTTCTAATCTCTTGGCCTGGCGTGTTATCAGTCGACGGGAAGCGGCGTCATCGACAGTATGGCTGAGGGGGCAGCAGCAGGTGACCGGGACGGGAGAAGGGCAGCCGTCCTATGACAACCATCATCATTCGTTCATTCATTCTGTGATTGTCTTGACTGTTCTCAACCCTCTTAGCGTATCATCATGCATTGAGAATGGATCGTGTATTGAATCGAGTCACTCCGCGAACTTGTCGATCTAAACAAGGTCTTTGTCCGGGTCGCAGAAATCGTCGCAACAAGGATAACGAACTCTATCGGAGTAATAGTTTCCGATTTGAACGTTTTGATAGGAATAATGAGGAATCATCGAAACAGGTAAGTGGAAATACAGTGGGTAGTTGGGGTCCAAGCAAGCAAACAGGCAACATTGATCCGGATCAGCTGCAAAGTGACCTCATGAAAGACAACGGAATCCTAATTGACCCAGGTTCCTCCTCCACTGGAGAGGTGCAACTCCCAACCCCAACCACTAAACCATCTCCTAACATCCCCTCATCAGGAAAATAATATTTTTAATTCAATAAATAAATAAATAAATAATATATCGTATTTATTCTCAATTAATTTAACAAAAATTACTTACATTGTTTTAATAATAATGTTATAATAATAATAAAAAAAAAAAAAAAAAAAATGAAGAAAATCACAGAAATTTAATGAATAGAAAGAAAATTCTTGAAGAAAGACAAGTCAAAAACCTAAGATTAATCAAAAAATAAAAAAAAATAAATTATTAAAACAATATATTTATATAAATTTAAAATTCGAATAAAAATCAATTTGTCAAAGACATGTGAAGATGTGAATATATGTGATTTTTTTATTTATTTATTTTTTTGGTATATGAAAGAGACCTAGACGATTTCATCAATTTATTAACAAAATAATCCAATTTCATTCTTTTGACCAGACAAATTTCAATCTTCAAAGATGACAAGACAATAAAATACACAATCAACACAATTCCTCCATTTATAATATCCCATAGTAATTGAATATTAACTAGAAACAAATATAAAAAAAAATCTATCCCAAAATAATGTAACTATATAAAAAAACGAATAAATAAATAAATAACAAATCAATTCAATTAATCCACTCTGCATAAAAGAATCAAGGATCTTTTTAAATTTTATAATAAAATTAAAAAATAAAATATTAATAAAAATAATATATAAATAACATAAACATAATTAAAAATAAATCATTTCTATAAATTCATTTCACTTATCATCAAAAAATTGCTATTAATTTATATTTAAATATCACGAGTAAGTATATTAATAATACCACATTATCTTGATATTTAATAAAACTATAAATATTTTTTTTTCCATTGACTTGTAGAATTTAAACAAGATTTCTAATATTACTTTGATTAGATATAAATACTACATAATTTAATGTACTTTCATTTAAACCACCTATTTTTAGAAATTGGAAATTTAATTAACAATTCATGTTAAACATTCATTGTATTATATATATATATTGCTTTAAGTCACCAAAATTCAATTCCATGAGTCACATTTTTTTTTATGTTGGATTATTGACTTGATGTTAGCATGAATATAAATTTGTATAATTTGAAATTGCATTTTTATTTATTTATTTTGAAGAAATGGGAAGCGTAATGATGAATTCGTAAGGTTAACAGTTCAAAAAGCTTGAATATATCCATATAGATGAAATGGATATAAATAAATTACCATTTAAATAAGGACTTTTTCAATAGATTGTAGATTATATATATATATATATATATATTTAGAATATATAAACAAATTTTGTTTGAAATAATACCTAAAAATAAAAAAAAAAAATTTAATAAAATAATTTAAAGCAAAAAGTATTAATTCCTGAAATTTATTAATAAACAATCTACACCTAGATTCAACCATATATATATAATATATTTATTGGAAAATAAAAATTGAAAGATAACTTCAACTTGATTAAATCCTTTGACCCTTTATGAAGCATCGGCCCTTGCCCTTTACTATACTTATTTCAATAGCCAATATTACGTCAATATTACATCTTTACCCATTAAACAATCTTTCACGCGATTTTTATTTGATAGAATATTAAAAAAATCGCAATTTGTGTTGTATAAATTTATTAATTACTTTTGAAGAAATTCTAATGATTCCATAATAAAGAGAGATTTATAAACATAAACTAGATCTAGAATATAAAAAAAATTAACCTATATATATATATATATATATATAAAGAATCTCTATGATAAATAGTAAAAAACTATATGACTATTATATTTACATTTACATCTCTTGATATAAACAAAATAAAAAAGAAATATTCTTTTTGTAATTGATAATTTATAATCGAGTTAAAAAATAAGTCATTGTATTAAATGGGTTGGGACATTCCAAAAAAAATTAGAAGAAAATTCCCATTAATCGAGAGGAGATATATATATAAAAAAAAACCTCTGACTTTTGAACAACGCCTATCAAGTCGGTTAAATCAATGAGGTGTCCTATGATCAGTAGAACGGGTCCTATCAACCTTTACCTTGATTTTCTTGATCGGAGGCGCTATCAAGTAGCTTTCTCAATGTTGATCCCGGAGGCTGGGTTGACTCCCTCCCATAGACCAGTGGTGCGCAACCCGTGAAAAATTTTCATGGTCGCCAAATTTAAAGAACTTTATATAACAATAAAAAAAAGGAAATTTCAGAAATAGTTTCATTTTAACTACGTTGACGATTAAAAATATCCTCAACTATCTACTTAGGGGTCGCGACAAATTTTTTCAAAAGAAAAATGGGGGTCGCAAATGAAGATATGTTGCGCACCACTTCCATAGACCAAAGCTAGAGAAATTCCCTTGCCAGGTCCGAAACTTGAACCCGGGACCACGAGAATTTGAGGCAGCTTCGCTATTTCCCACCCTGTGGCGCCTTTTGGGTGTATATATATATATATATTAAAATAATTTTATAAATATATTAATTTTTCTCTTTCAAAATCATTTAATGTTATTTCCCCTAAATTATTAAATAAAATAAAGTTGATTTATAATCCACTTCTCTCTCTCCCCAAAAAACTATCACATTAGCTCTCACCCGACAACTACACTTATACATTTATTTTCCTTGAGAGTTGAAACTGTTATTATTTATTTAATTTTCATCAAAAATCGAATAAAAATAATTTAACCGAGATAAATTTAGACTTTATTTTGTCTGAGGAGAAAAAATTGGATATTTAATAAAAAACCTATTTCATAATCTATTTTATATATATACATTAATATAATATTATTACTTTATATAATGATAGAAAGTAAAATGAATATTTTATTCCTAATAAAATATCAAATAAACATGTGTAATAATTTTATTAGTATAATTAAAATTAGAACTTTGATAATAAATGAATAATTTAAAAATTCATTAGTTATTTATTATTATAAATTCAATTTAAAAATTATTTAAATAAATAAAAATGGAAATTGCTATATAACAAAGAATACTTTTGAAAATGAATATTTTATTCCTAATAAAATATCAAATAAACATGTGTAATAATTTTATTAGTATAATTAAAATTAGAACTTTGATAATAAATGAATAATTTAAAAATTCATTAGTTATTTATTATTATAAATTCAATTTAAAAATTATTTAAATAAATAAAAATGGAAATTGCTATATAACAAAGAATACTTTTGTATTCTTTGTCTGATAACTCTTTGATATACCTATAAAAACAGTATATTTCCCAATATTTCCTTACAAAAATCTAATTTGGTTTCATACATATATCAATGTCTATTTTTTTAAATATATTTATTAAAATTATAATATTTTCTAGGCAATGTGTATATACAAAGCGAGGTATATAGAAGATTGGAATATTATAGAGAATACTCAATATTATTATAAAAAATTGGATATTTAATAAAAAACAAACTAGTAATTATGAGCTTTTAGAACTGAAATATCGGTTTGTATAAATTTTTGGTTTTAATTTTTTAATATTAATATAATTGATCAATCTGTGTTAATAAACAACAAAGGATATCAAAATTAAAATATTTACTTAGTTAAACTTAGTTAATCTGATCTATTTTATATATATACATTAATATAATATTATTAATTTATATAATGATAGAAAGTAACATGAATATTTTATTCCTAATAAAATATCAACTAAACATGTGTAATAATTTTATTTTAATATAATTAAAATTAGAACTTTAATAATAAATGAATAATTAACAAATTCATTAATTATTTATTGTATAAATTCAATTTAAATACGTATACGAATATATTATATAAACAAGTCTATTTTTAATAAAAATATTTAATATGCCGATATATCTGTTCTTAAATTCTGCTACTACTAATAATCTTTTAAAAATTAGTAATATTTTAACATGCTTTAGAATATTTATTTTTTGAATTATAGAATTTCTCGAAGATTTGCTATACCATATGAGATTAAAAGTTTTATAATTTTTATGTCATTTTATTTATTTTTTTTATCTATTTAGTTGATGGAATAACATTTTTAAAAATTAGAGGGATGATCATACTAAATTAACTAATATTTTTTTTAGCTTCGCTGAGAAAAATAATAATGTTAATTTCCGAAATGGGAATGATGTTTTAAATTGATGATTAAATTGACAATAATATAATTATATATATTTTAAATAACAAATTTAAAAAATCAATTGTTACACCAAAACCATCCAATCGATTACATGTGTATAATCAATAATCAATTTTTAGTTTTTCAAATATTTTTATTTTTCAAAATTTTGAACAAAATTTGAATAAGGGATATTTACTAAGAATATATGTATATTTAATTGTCATAAATTATTTATTTGCATCATAAATAATATCTAATCATATTTACAATAAATCCTGAGAAAATGTGCAAATAGAAAAAATCGTACAATTTTTTAACTCTTCTTAATACTAAAACAAATTTTTTTAATAAATTATATTCAAAGGATTAGTGTCTAAATCAGACTTTAGGTTCGTTATTGAAAAGATGATCCCCCTTAAGCTTATTCCTTTTGTTCCTTGAAGTTTGCTCTTTAAGTTCTCTAACTTTATTTTTTAATTAAATTGAAAACATTCATTATGGCTAAATCTATTTCAATTTATGTACCATCTAAAATAACTCTAATTGACTTTAATTATTATCTTTAATATGTCATTTGGAGTAGTTTTATTATTTTCTTAGATCCACACACACAGTTTAATTTTATTATTATAATAAAATAAAGTGGAAAATTTTATTTACATAAGTATTGTTTGGAGTTCGTTGTTTTGATCATTGGATGAGTATAGCTTCTTTTCAGTAAAAGAGAATTAATTTCATCATTCAATGTTCTTAAAACAACCGAATTTTGATTTAAGAGGGTGGCAGGGTGACTGGATGGATGGATGCAAAGATTATTTCTGAAATTCCAAATAGAACTTAAAAAGGTTTTTTGGAATGATAATCCTGGAGGCAGGCAGGCATGCTTTCCAATCCGCTGTCACTGGACTTTCTATTTGGTCAAATGGGAGTAGCTATTTGTCCTGGTCCAGTGGAGGATGCCATCCAAGGGGATGAGGTTCCATTGGGGAGGCAAGCATCGATCCCAGTCGCGGCTGCGCAACCTAAACGACGCTTTCATTGGTAGCCGATGACATCACTGGGGAGGCAGCCCCCGGACAGCAGTCTATCGTCGGGTCCGGGACGCCCCTAACCCAAACAAAAACATTCGGAATGTGTTTGGTCTGGCCGTGTTTTTGAGCTGTTTTCGCGAGTGATTAACGTGACGGTTGAAAAGAAGGAGTACAGGGACTGTTCTGTTGGTCATCGTCGATTGCAACCACCCAAGACCATGCTTGTTTGCTAGGAAATCTCCTCGTGGCTGATGAGTCACATTTTGCGACGCGCAGACTCCACATTCAAGAGATGAATGAACTTAAAATTGCCATCATCTAGACACTAGTAATATCAGTTTCTTACTTTTTTATTTTCTTACCAATTTGAAATCCAAAACCATCTCTTCATTGGCTCACCTCTCCTTACAGTTCATCGGACTTCCTCGCCATACGTTATTCTATAGGAATGGAAAACGATTGCAACCATTTATTTATTTTGATTTCCAATTTCTTAAGAAAATCTTCCTTTCTTATTCCCTAATAAACCAGTACTAAGCATGGACTTCATCTCCAAGAAATAAATATGTATGACCACTCTTTCCTATCAACTAATGAGTAGATAGTGTCTTTAGAAAATTTCTATTGTCAATTTTAATCCAAAATTGATCATCTCCTACAATGACTATTATTAATTAAAAATTGAATTATAAATTGAATAAGAATAGGTATAAAAGGGTTTCCAACTCAGCAATTTTACTCACCATATTGAACTAAAAACGATAAATCATCACAAAAAAAGATAAGAATAAAAACAAAACAAAAGATCCATTCATTCATTTTGATAATTTCCTATTTAAATATTTTTAGTTTTAATTATATATTTATAAAAATTTTTTTATCTTTATAAATATTTATCTCAAATCTTTAAAAATTTTTTGATTTATTTTTTATTGTACTTAATAAAAAAAAAGAATTCTTAAAAATATTGATCTTTTGATCAAATTTTCTATAGAATTCGTTCGTATAGAAATAAATGCGTAAAATTTTTTCAAAAATTTCAAATTTGATTGATAAAAATCATGAATATGGTAGTAGTAATGGAATATGTATATAATTACCATTTATTTTAATTAAATATATTTAATATAATACCATCCCTATCTATTTATCATTCTACTTGTACCATATAAATTTATAAATGTTCATCTATTGACTATAGAAGCGTTCATAAATCACACCCAAATATTCAAAACATGCTCCATCCTTATTTTATAAAACCTAAAATAATCCCTCTATTATTATTTTTTTAATTATTTTATTTTCAAATGTATAGATATATAATATCAATATTATCATTTTAAATTATACTTATATATTCTCTATCATGTGACATATTTTTTTTTCAAAGAACTAGAAATATTTAATTTGAGGAAATCTTCTCAAAAGCCCTCAAAATTATTATATTTATTAATTATTTAATATATTAATATTTAATTATTTAATATATCTATATATAATAATAATAAAAATTTATTTTAATAAATAATAAAATAATTAAATTAATTTATACAATATCTATATATTTATAGATATATTAAATAATTTTACTTAATGAATTTTTTTTTTTTTTGTGTAGATTCTCTTAAGAATTGATATGATACCATTGGATCGAAAGTGGATGAGTAATTATTATTCTTAAAATATTTGCCAAGATTTTAATGTCTACTTTAAGAAAAGTCTTATTAAAGAATGGAATTCTCTTAAATTTAATATTCCATAAAATATTCCCCTCATTAATTTTTTATTTATTGTACTTTTCTCATTTCAAATAATTTCATTTAAAATTTAGGAAGGAATATAAAATATATTATATATTCTAAATTAATATTATTCCCCAACCAACCATGTATAATTTAATTTTACTTTTAGTAGATGGTGGTATTTTTTCTCTTATCTCTCTTTCTCTTCCTCTTTGTAATAATTGAAGATGAGTCGATGTCCAATATGATTAAATCGCTTGCCATTTCCACTCCCGGTCAATGTCAATATCCGAGACTACAGTTATAATTGATACGAATTCGAAATCTCTCCATTTATATTATTTATTGAATATCATAAATCAAATCTATCTGGATTATTTCCTTTTAATCTTTCCGGACGTTCAATCCACTAAGCGTAATGATATTCCGACACTGATATCCCAAGTTTCGGATCAAATGGGAATTTTTGAATACGAAATTCCCTATTAAGCATATTTTTCGACATCATCTTCAAGCGAGACTTTTGTTGCAGATTTCATCTGATATTTTAACCCAAATACTTTTACCCAATATTTAGGTAAAAATATCAAAACAGCTGATTTTCTGTTGATATTATTTTTATTCATCGTTTATATTTGAGGGTACTCCTATGTTGACAAAGACAAGTATTTGATATGTGTATACTTTCGATACTGACATATGGAGTGGAGACTATGTCACTGTTAAATCTGTAATCAGATTAAAAACAACACATAGGGGTATTGAACGTATCATGTTAGGGAATAAGCCTAAAAGATAGAATAAGTAACTTGAAAATAAGAAAGGAAACTGGAGTAGAGGGTGTCATAGAAAAAATAGCAAATAACAAACTGAAATCGGCACGACATATAGCAAGGCTGGAAGAAAACAAATGGACAAAACGCTTTATAATTTGGAAACTGAAACAGCACAAAAGAGATTCGAATAACCACCAAGAATATTGGAAAACTACGTAAATGAAAAAGTTGGCATAAAATGGATGCAAGTAGTACAAGAGAGAATCAGTTAGAAAGAGAAAGAGGAGGAATGTATTCAGAAGTGGACGAAGAAATGCTGTAAAAAGAAGACTCGTATGGTACAATACTTGTTGGTATCGATACTTCTGATTAGATCTTTCGAATATTCTTTTAATACCTTCGCAGATATCGCATGTCACTAATATCTTAAGTAAGATTTCAGTCTATATATTGTTTTCAAAATCACTTTAATAAGTAAAGTGTTAAGTATAACTTTGACAGGTTGCGCACATCTGGCGCGAAGGAATAAAATTTCAAAAACGTTATAAGAATATGAATAATTTTATTAAATACGAGATAATTTATGCTAAATTGAATTAATCTATTTAAAACTATAATTATCGTTCTATTTATGGTGCTAGTGAACTTATTGTTGGTGAAACCACACGAAACCACACTTTCCCAACTATTCTTACCATCTCCATCCAATTTCTATTCTCATCCTATTCTCTTATATTTATAACATTAATAGATTAACCCAGTGCTTTCCAACCTTTCTGAACCGGCGCCCCCCTTTTTTTAAAAAAAATTCTTGCGCCCCTCATTAATTTTTGTAATAATCTAATTTCATAAATACTCACACAATATAGTAACCACATTGAAAAAATTGAAAAAAATCGAAAATGTTCAAAAGCTTTATCGAAAAAAAAAACATTTTACCTTTTTTTCTTTAGAACCATATTGAAAAAATTGGAAAAAAATCGAAACCAGGTTACCGACCCCTGTTATGGATTATTATGGATTTTAGAAAAAAAAAATTGGTTCTAATACATTCGCGCCTCGTAACAGTCTCGCGCCCCCCAAGGGGGGCGCGCCCCACAGGTTGGAAGACGCTGAATTAACCTGAAAGCTCTAATTGAAATAATTTAATAAATTATATTTAATAATAAACAACATCTGAAATACGTATAAAATAAATCCATCAATAAACTTCAAACTTTAATTAAAAATTATTCTTATTATAAGTTTAATTTTAATCTTCTCATATCTACCTTTATAGTGTATTCTCGATCTATCCATTCACCGTTTCTTAATTGGTTTCCCCATAAATTAATTTTTCACCAATTTTTCTTCAAGCATTATTTTAGTAAAAATACTTGTACATCCTTTGGCATTTTAGGTTCATAAGGAATATTTTTATGTTTATTTATTAAAAAAATAAAAATTTAAACAATTAATTTAAAAAATTAAAAAACCCATTTTCTAAAAAAAAATTATTGCGCCCCCTTACACATTTCTGAAATAATATAACATGGAACAGGGATGGGCCATGGTAAAAAGTCATCTGACCTTTTTTTAGAACCATACTGAACAAAAAAATCGAAAATTTTCAAAAGTTTGAGGGCACTTGAATTTCCTTCGCGCCCCCTTGCAACAGTTTCGTGCCCCCAAGGGAGGAGCGCCCCACAGGTTGGAAACCGCTGCTTCAAGGCCTTTTTAGGAATCGGTTAGATTTTTTTTACTTATTTGTTAATTTGACTTTTAATTCTACCTACATCAGTATTGCTTCATTTATTATTATTACTATTATTTTGATTAATACATTCTAATAACTAGCTAGTGAAATTCTAATCAGCTAATTTTGTTGACTGATTTTATTATAATTAGTACGATTGTGAAAAATCAATTTTCCGGATGCCTATTTTTGTTAATCATTATATATTATGATTGATTCATTAATACTAGAGTAGGGGATGTCGTGAATGTTATCATCAATATTTCCAGAGTGGAAATATTTATTGTTTTTTTAGTTATTTTCAATAAAAAAAAGGAACCATTTTTCTGTTTTTTTTTCTCCTTGTTTATTTTATTTATCAACGAATGGGCATGAAAATAAATTGGCTTTTACCTAAACTTCAAATTTCATGAGATTGTGGTAACATTTTTATGTATGTGTACACAGAACCGATTGCCAGTTCCTCATTTTACCTTCAAATCACTTCAATTATATATAATGCGTCACAGCTGGGATTGGAAAGGACCGATAACTCATAAAATGAAATGGTTCTTGAATAAATTAACATCAGGAAACACACTCGCCAAACACAAATATCAAATGGAAAAATTTATATATATAAAGATACCTTGAGTTAAATAAATATTATTTACAGACAAAAATTATATAATAAATCTTCATTATATTTGTCCTTTTAGCACACTAAAGTGATAAATAAGAATATAATATAATATATATATTATTTATCACAAAATTCTCAAAATTTTATACCGAAAAATCGTCAGGAAGCTTCTTGTAATAAGAATTACAGTTTTGTAATCCAGAAAATCATAGTAATGGTTGATTGGATCTGTTGTACTAATCATACAACAACTCTACATCCCGCTTAGGGCATTTTCTTTCTATAGGATGTTCAAATGCCAGAGGTTTAAATATATATATATATATATATATATATATATATTTATTTATTTATTTATTTATTATATCATGTATAAATTGCATGGTATATAAAAAGTGACCATACGTCCCGTTTTGAACGGGACAGTCCCGTTTTCATGTAGCTCGTCCCTTATTTTAAATTTATTATTATATTATTATACTAAGTTATTGTTATATCATTTACTATATTTTTGAGTTATTTTCATTATAATAAACAGAAATAATGAAAAATATACGTTTTCTTCATAGCGTCCCCAAACTATTACCGAAAATTAAAAAATGTCCCGTTTTTAGGAAAAAAATAAATGGTCATGTTAGGTATATAGTATATTTTTATTTGTTCCATTTATATATATTAACTGAATTATTTGTTTGAAACAAAAGATGACCTAAAACTAAAATAAAATAATTTGAATCCCCTGGACCCACCATAATGTTTTTTAATAACCATTATAAAATTTTTTTTCAATTAAATTAAAAACTTTGCATAAAATTAACGACTTATGATTTCTTTCTCCTTTAGAAATATTTATATTTTATCTATCTATCTATCTCTGTGGTTCTACGTAACTCGCATATTTTGTGTTTTATATTTATATTTTATATGTTTGTTGCATAATGGCAAATAAATATTTAGTTGTTTTAAATGATTTCATTTCAAATATTACTTAAGATGCTTATATAAGAATTTTCATGAAATAAAATTTTCTTATATCCCATAAAAACTCAAAGTTTGATTTCTATGTCTGGTCAATTAATGTTCGTTTTCGTTTATCCACAGGTGATCTCCCTCTACGACGAATACAGCGTCCCAGTCGATTTTGTCAACAAGCAAAAAACTGGACCAGCCCCCGGGCAGGATAAGCCATTGCCACCGAAATCCAATCTCCGCATTGCGACCTCACTCTCATTTTCCGTCGACAATGATCAGGTGGGTCGTTTTCCCTCGGCCGACTTCCCTCTCCCTCATCCTACCCCCAAACTGATTGTCCCAGGGCTTTCTCATTCTCGAAATTCATTAAGATCTTAGAGTTGGGTGGATTGGGATAAAGTGGGCCCAATGATCGAGGGAGTGCTTCTCTTTTTCTTGTAATTTTCAAATTGATTAAATTTTATAACACGACTGTGTATTATTCATTAATTAAATGGTTTAAGACATTAATTAAAAAAAAAATACAAATTTACATTCGAAATTGGCATTCCCTTAACGATGGACTGAGTAAATTTGGGTTAAAAAAATTAAATCTTCCCCTAAAAGCTTTTTAAATGTCTATTTCTTTATGAAATTAATAGATTAAATAATAGACTTTATGCGCATTTCGACTGTTATACTAGCATCTGAAGCTTTCTTCTTCGCGACTTATGATGATGATCTAACATTAACTTTATGCGCATTTCGGCTTTCAGAAGCTGGGAAAAAGCTTCTGATGATAGTTAACAGCCACATAAAGCAAATATATCAATAAATTTCGAACTTCATCGAGTGTTTAATTAAAAATTATTCTTATTAAGTTGCATATTTTTTATGTTTAATTTTACTTAGTCTAGTCTATTGCTTTGCTATCAAATGACATTCCAAGGGTGATAATTTATTTATTTTTTTTTAATTTTTGAATTATAATGATTAAAAGGACTTGAAATTGTCTTACCACTTTATGGAGAACACTTTTTTCAAAACAGCAACCTATTGATTAATGCTATAATTAATTAAAAGTACAGTCATAGGGGACTAAAAACAGTTAAATTTCATAATTTCATTATTTATTGCTTGAGTCCTTTTTTCTTAATAAATAAGAAAAAAACGATGTTTTTAAATTTTTTTTTTTTGCTTTATTTTTTAACATAATCTCCATCAACACTGATACATTTCTCATAACGGTGTTCTAATTTAGTTAATTAATTTAATTAATTGTTAATTAAAAATTGTCGGTAGAAATGGTTTTTCGAAACAGTTGTTGGTCTAAGGTTAGCAAACGCGGCACCCACGTTGCACACAGCTTTTCATTTTCAAATGGTTGTGCAAAATATTTCGCACACGTTCAGCTGACATCGTACAGTTCTCAGCTATCTTGAATGTTGAAAAATAAAGCAAAAAAAATTTTTTAAAAACATCGTTTTTCTTGGTCAGGCTTGAAACTTTTCACCCCACCCTCGTAAATTAAACCCATGAGATTGTTTTTAATTACTAATACAATGGTTAAGATTAAAATGAATAATGTTTGTTTATGTAGTGTATTTCCATTAAACCCATTGTTATTATATAAACTCTGAACTAAATTGATCCAAATGTAAATTAAGAGAAGAATTAATCATTTCCTTTATTATTTACCTTAAATATCCACCCACAATTCATGTATCTATCACATTTATTGGTTTACCATGTATCATGTTTCTAATTATCCAATGAAGGATTATTAATATTGGAACATCATTATTCTGAAAATTATTTTATTTATAAATGCCTAAAATATTTTTAATTATATGTATACTATATAAAAAATCATAATAAATATTTTAGGCATTTATAAATATATTAACAAAATTTAATTGAATATATTATCTTTTATAAAACACTCCATTTCACAAAATTTAATTAAATATTTTAAAAACACTCGCTATTTCATTAATTTTATTCTATTATAAATTGATTCTTAAAGAAACAGTAATATTTCATTTGTTCTAAAATATTTGATAAATATAATCAAATAATTTTATTAAATTAATTAAAATGAAAACTTTTAAAATAAATTATTTAATTTCAATGACATTTGATTTATTAGTCGAAATTAAATTTTAAATATTTTTTATTCATTGTCTGATCCGAATATTCTTTGAACTCAAAAGAGGCGTCAATAAATGTGAACTTTAATTTAAATTTTTAACGTTTATATATTAAAAATTAATTTCTCTCTCTTTTTGAATATACTATATTGATTTTAATTGTGGTAAAATTGGTAAGGATACAAGTCACCTCTCGGATGTTGATGAAACTTCGCCCTCCAGTTGATTCCTTGATTAATTCAAAGAATATAGCAGGGAAACTTCTAGTTTTCGAGATAAATAAATATTTTTTAAGTTTGATAGATTGGCTGGTTATGAACGTCGAAATGTGCAGTCATTAGGTAATGTTTTATTGACTAATTCACTAATTATTCACTTATTCACTAATTTTCGGTTCGGTTTGGATATAATGAAATTTTTTAATTAATTATTTTTTTAATTTTTTTATATCCAAACCAAACCGAAGAAAAAACAACACAGAAAATTAGTGGAGCCCTCTTCTGGTCAAATGAATAAAAACATGGTAGCTAAATAGAATATCAATGGATTTATATCCAAACTTTAATCCTTTTTATCTCGAAAACTAGAAGTTTCTCCCCTATACTGCGTAAGGAAAAAGTTGTTTAGAATTAATCAAGGAATCAACTGGCGAAGTTTCATCAAAATCCGAGAGCTGACTTGTATCCTTAACAATTATCGTAATTGTTTACTATACTTAAAAAGAAATATATAAAGGTTAATATAATATTATAAGATAAGAAAACTACATTATAAATAACCCAGCGAATTATGATTGAACATAGTCACAATATTCCTTAACAAACACGACAAATTTTAAATCTATATTTGGATTCTCTAGTTTTTAGAGTATTTAAATATTTAACTATTAAAATTTTTGTTTCATTAACGAAATAAGCAAATCACTCTAAATAGATAATAAATAAACTAAAAAACAAATGATGTCTCCCGAACGACAACCATGATTTATAAGTGGGATTATAACAAGTATTGGGATCGAAATGATATTTTAATATAAAATTAAATTTCATTTCATTTTTACAAAAAACTTTTAATTTATTTTTATTTGTAACATTTTAAAATAGAATTTATCTAAATATTTCTTAAGAAACTTTAAATTCGAATTGTTTTTTTTTTTTTTGTGCTCAGATCGAAGTTGTAGAGAATTATAGCGATCCTCGTGATTCGAAAACTTACCTCGAACCGGGACACGAAGCAAGTAGCAAACTCTACACGGATAGAGCCTATGCAAATCCTTGTTTAGGTAAGAACCATTTAATCAGAATATCGAATTTTTAATAGTCAATTGAAATTACAATAGAAGAGTCAAATACAGGTAACCTAGCCTACTTTAGAATTTATCTGTAAATGAAAACATTTTTTCTTCTCTTTTTTTTTTACTTGTTCCTAAATACAGAGGATCGAGAATTATTTAAGACAAGCCAATCCATTCATAATCCCTTAAATATTTTAAATTACTAAGGAAAGAAGAAGAGTTTTTAAGATTACCAATTTCAGATTTGTTGTAATTATATAAGATCATAAATTTTATAAAATCTATACTGTTTATTTGAACTTATTATAAAATGGAATTTTAGTATATATATATATATATATATATATATTTATTTATTATTTCTAATGTTTAGGTCGTTCCTGGGAAGCCAAACCATCCACTTCAAAGGATGATGATAGCCCGGACGATTGCGTATTGAATCAACTCGAGCTTGCATTTCCTCAACTATACAAGTAAATATTTTACACTTGTTTTAAAAGTACTCCATTCTTATGTGTCTTAGAAAAATCATATTTTATTTATTGTGCCTTTTTCTTATGAGCCAATCTCTTTGATTTCCTATACCCAACCCTCGGGTACTTAGGTATCTTTTTTCCAGGAATCGGCACCCTTCACCGTATTATTACGGCGACTTGTTCTTGGATGAAAGCGAGGCGCTCGCGCGACGTCTGTTCGCTAGCGAGCACGAACGCTGCCGCCGAAGGGCGATGCCCCCCCGGCAAGAGGGACCCTCGGACTTGGAGCTCTCGCCCTCGCCGGCCTTGCTTCAGAGCAACCAGCATCTACCTGACATGGCCAGAGAGAGGCGATTATATGAAACGGCCTTTGACTCTAAGGTATCTTAATTTCCCCCTCCCCTTCTCTAATGATATTATTCAATTCACTTTTACTATTAATATAATTATATTAATCATAAAATAATAAATTAATTCTATTTTTTATAGGTAACTACCTCTCGAAGTGGAGAACTTGATCCAGAGTTATGCCGAGCGATCCAAGGTCTTTCATTAAGACCAGCAGAGTCAGTGGCAACAGTTGCTTCTGTAATTTCAAATCCCGGACCAGCCCCTATACCAAGCACTTCCTCCTCAGCATTGTCAAAATCCCAAGTTTCTGGCCGAAGAACAGGTGGAAAATATTCAAGTACAGAATCAATGGCAACTACAAGTAGTTCAGCTGGGAGTTTAGAATCTTTACGAAGTAGTACCAGTGAAGGGAATAGAAGTACTAGTAGTAGTGAATCCCAAAGAAGTTCTTCCTTAAGTTCGCACAGTTCCGATCAGGGAGGGGGAAGTAGTGGAGTTGGCCTCCTCGGAAATTTACATTTATTATCGCCTATATCGGATAGAAGCCAAGAGCCTAGTGAGACAGGAGAAAATAATCGGAATAATAATAGTGGGAGAGGAACTCCTGAGGATGGTTCTCATTTGGCCGTCATATCGAGAGCGCCTCCTCCAGGATATATTGGAGGAGGAGGAAAACCAAGAAGACTTCCTAATCGAAATATATCGCATATGACCCTACAGCAGCAACCAAGTTCTAGCCAAGGCTCCGATTCAGGCATATCAATTGGTCAGTGATATCAAACATATAAATTCATTATTTTATTTACTTATCTCTTTATTTTATATCAATTTAGCCCCAGAATTGGCCGAGCTTCCTTTTGATATGCCAAAACTTCGACGTCGACGTGCCACTAGTGCAGCACTGCAACATGACAGTGGATGCGGTAGTGCAGCTTCCTTAGATCTTCCTTTACCTTTTGATATGCCAAAATTAAGAAGAAGGCTTAAAGCCTCACCTTCAGGGATTTCACGGCCCACGCTTGGACTTTTTAGTGAACCGGCTTCCATGGATACTGCTTCAGCTGAACTATCACTTGATCTTCCAAAACTTCATTCACCACCTGGTATTTAAGAAAATTAATCAATAAATCAACTTATAAAATTTTAATTTATACTCCTTTTTTTAGCCCTAAAAAAGCCTAGTTTAAATTTGGATATGTCGCAGTGTAAAAAACGAATGGATCTTTGCTTAAACTTGACTGGTTCTTCTTATATAGTTGGAGAGTCAATCAATATGAATCTTCCTCTTGAAAGACAAGGGTAAGTTAACTATATATTTAAATATATATATATATATATATATATTGTTATGGTATGGCATTTAACCTGCTTATTTTACTTTTCAGCTGGTATCATGGCTCGATTACACGATTAGAAGCTGAAAATACTTTAAGAGTTTTATCAGAAGGCAGTTATCTAGTCAGGAATAGTGAATCAACTAGAATGGATTATTCTCTCTCATTAAAGTAGGTTTCCTTCGTACAAGTAATAATTTGAAACACATATCTTCTGTTAAAATATTCTCTTCAACACAGTTTATTGAGTTTTTGATAAATTTTCTTATTCACAAGATTCCTGAATGAATAATGAATAACTTTATTTCTAGAAATAAAATTATTAATTTAGTCTAACAAATTAAAAATTCTATTTTTTTTTAAATTGTTATAAATGTGAATATTTTTAAAGTTATTATTTAATTATCTTGAAAGATGATTCTTTTAAATTTTCCAAATGACTTTAATTCAGTCTGATGATGGACTAATGTCAATAAAATTTAATTCTTACTAATCAGTGAGGAGTAGAGAAAATATAATTTTTTTATGGGGGGGGAGGGGGGTGGGAAATAAAATTCACTTTTCTCTTTTGTTTATTTTTATTTTTCCATTGATATTTTTTAATAATAACATTTCTTTTTTTCTTTTCTATTTTTATTTTAATTTATAATATTGGAATTATTTCATTTATAATGATTTTTTAATTCAGACTGATGATGGACTAATGTCAATAAAATTTAATTCTTACTAATCAGTTAGGATTATAGAAAATATATTTTTTTTCTGAGGGGGGGGGGAAAGAAAATTCACTTTTTCTCTTTTGTTTATTTTTATTTTTCCATTGATATTTTTTTAATAATAACATTTCTTTTTTTTCTTTTCTATTTTTATTTTAATTTATAATATTGAAATTATTTCATTTATAATATTTTAGAAATATTATCTTTTCTTGCAATTCAATTATTCAGACCTCCTTTTTATATACGTCTCTATTACCAATCATTTTATTTTCATCAAAAGATACTTATTATCATTATTCATTTAATAATATCTAATCAATTAATAATTATATTACCAGGATTGGAAAAATTTATTTTTCTTTTTTGTTTCAGGAGTGCCAAAGGTTTTATGCATATGCGTATTCAACGATGTCCTGAAACAGGAAAATTTATTCTTGGTCAATTTAGTAAACCCTTCGAGTCTATACCTGAAATGATTCATCACTATACAGTGAACCGATTGCCAATAAGGGGAGCTGAGCATATGTGTCTATTACATCCAGTCATTGATCAATTACTTTGAGTTTGTTAAAAAATTTTAATTTTATTCTTCTACTAAACTAGCCGAGCCACAAATGATCTGGCCAGTTTTGAACCGAGCCACACCAAAAACATGGTGGTATCGTTTATGGTTAAGTATACTTAAGAAACCGGGCCATTTCGGGTGAATAGAATGGGATTCTTCCAATTAAAATGTATCATAAGAAATCATAGAGATAAATTTTTAATAAATATATCGTTTTTTAAAATATTGATATCTTATTTTCACCAGTGGCACAATCAATAAAATGTAATTCTTTGATTGTATTAAATTTTAAAAAGAGAAATAAAAACTCCATCCATAATCTAGAACAAGAAGATTCTATTTTATTTATAATTGTTTTAGAGATAAACTTATTCTTATAGTTATAAATATTAAAAGTCTGCAAAAATGCCACTGATGATAATAAACAAATATATCAACATATGAATTAATTTGAACTAAATTATAATTGAATAAAATGTAGCCAAATCACATATATATATATATATATGGAATTTAAATTTTTATATTTACTAGAAAATACAAAAATAATTAAAAATATTTTTGGTTGTTGAACGAAGATTTATATAAGGTATGAAAAAACAAAAGAGATTCGACTTGTGGACGATTACTTATTTAGTAAAAAATAAATTGAATTCATAATCATTCTATAAATTCAAAATTTATTTCTTATTTTTTTTTTTAATTTTCTTAATTCATTTATACTAGAATGATTAAAATTTTTGCCACTATTTCTTATTCTATTATTATCAAAACTAGAATAAAATCAAATATCTATTTAAACAAAAAAAAAAAATAAAAAAATAAAAATAAAAATAAATAAAAAAAAAAAATAGTTAAGTCCTTTTAATATTTTTTAGATTTGTTTACTATTGTACTTGATTAGCTTTCATGTTTTTGATTGAAGAATTTGTGGCATCCAATTATTCTTAGCACGTCCTCATTTCGAAAATAAATAAATAAAAAAAAAAAATGAAAATTTTGAATTGCTGAAAGTTTAAAGATGTAAGTTAGATTTTGGTAAAATTAAAACTCATAATTAATATGTTTACAAGTATATATATATATATATATATATATATATATATATATACAATTGTAATTAATTATATTGGAATGAATTATGTTTACAAACCATTTATAGCTGAAGAAGTGCATCAAAAGATAAAAATTTAATTTTCATTTTACCTTGTTGTTGATAATTGGTGTTTAAAATAGAAAATAATTTGAAAATGAAGATTTTTTTTTTTAATAAATAAAAAAAAAAAATAATAATGAATCAGTGTTCTTGAATCGGTTGTGGGGTACTCTTAACATACTTTTTCTTATCTGAATTAATCGATAATACCTAAATATAAATTCAATTTCAATTATTGTACGAAAATATTTTAGACAAATGTGAGAAGGTATTGCAAAATATTTATTGAAGAGTAATTAAGAAATCTTGAATTTTCAGAAACATGATTGTATTTGCAAATATTGATTCTTATTTTAAATTAATGAAATTCCATTTTATTTTAGGTACAAATGAATAAATATTTTATGGAAAATGTAGTAGCGGCATCTCTTACATCAAATATTAAATATGATAATAGAAAAGCCAATTCTTTCAACGGGCCATAGAATTCAGAAAATTCGCCAGTTTTTTTAGGTCACATATCAATTTTTAAACAATTTTTCTACTGGTCCGTTTATCAGAAAAGTTAAAAGTACCCATTACAGGTTCTTAAACGTCTTTGATTCGAACATTGGTAAATGAAATTGATATAAAGATGATCATTAATGTCAATCTGATCAAAGAATCGTTTATAGTTCCTTAGTCAACTCATAAAGTTGTTCTTCCAAAGCAAAATCAAAAATCATAACACATTCGTGCTGGGTTTGTCTTATAGATAACTGTCGTCAGCAGAAAATACATACCTAATCACAACAAACGCTTTATAAGTTAACATTTTTGTGTTATAATGCATTTTAACATGAACTTTATTGTTTGTTATTATTGTTATTGTTTTTTAAAATAAAAATCTTTACAGTGTTAAACGATTCGAATGTATTTTAATAAAGCTTTCATCAACTTATAAAACAAAAGCTGTAATTGTATGTGTCATAAACCTTAAGAAAAAAAAAAATAAAAAAAAAAATATAAAAAGTGGCGAAAACTTTTAATCTAAACTAGTATTTATAAACAAAAATCATTAATAAAAAAAAAAAACAAATAAATAATAATAATCTAATTCCAATTTTCTAATAATAAATCAATTAAATTTCGGTCTAAACAATTCCTAATCAAACTATGCATGGAATTACTATTTGACTAGAAAAGATAAGCAATAAAAAAAATAGAAGAAAAAATTCAATAAATTAATAACATAAAATTTATTAATGCAAATCTAATCAATAGCATATAATAACTAAAATAATCTAAGAAATAGAAAAATAATATAAATAATTTAAAAAAAAATAAATAATAAATATATTTATCTGTAAGAGTCAGATATTTTCAGTGATATATTCTAATATAAATATGAAATATTTATGATTATTTATATTATGTACAATTTTATTATTCATATTTTATTATTATTATTACTACTATATAATTTGTTATTTTTAGATTTATTATTATTACTATTAAATCTTAATTTCAATCCACTAAAATTGTTGAATAATTTGATAATTTGTAATTAAAATACATTTGTTAAAGAAGAATCACAAGATGAGAATTTCATAAAATTTTAAATTAATATCTTTTTTTTTTCAATTATGTTTAGTAAAAATAACAATTTTGTATTCCTTCACTCAAATTTAACCTTAACTTAACACATCCATCCTTTACTTTAGTCATATGTTGTTTTTATTTATTTAAAAAGAAGATTTTTGTTTGTATTCTTTAAAATTTCATCTTAAATTAATATAATTTTCTTTTTTTAATTAATTTATTAAAAAGAAAACGTTATATATATATATATTTATATATATGTAGTTATTTTAATAATTATTTATTACCTAGGGTAAAGTATACAGTCGTTGGCCCCCTATCACTAAAACACAAATAATAAGAGATTTTTATTTTAAAAATTGTGCTATTAACTATGGTTATGTAATCGTTTGTTGAGTGGTTGTATAATCACTATAGAACACCTAGGCCATTAACTATAACGGGGGGCCAATAACTGTTTTTTTTAGGATTTTTGCGTGCTTATTGAAAATGTTATGAGAAAATGATTTTTTTTTATTCATCAAAATGCTCATAGTATTTATGTTCTGCAAACCTAATTTGACACAGATTGTTCCGCAATTAGCCCAGATATGCATTAAAGACTGCTAGGAATTGCTTAAGGGGGCCAACGACTGTATGCTTTACCCTACATGCTATTATAATATAAATAGGTTTTTAAAAAAAAAAAATTTAAATTTCAATAAATTTCAGAAGAATAACTATTGCTATGATTAGTGTTATAATTAAAATTATTATTATTATATTTTTTCAGCATATAACTTTCACTTCTGTTTCACGTTACTATTATTCTTAATGACATTCTTTTGAATCAATCTTATCGATATGGTGAGTAAAATTTAAATATTTAAGGAAAAAATTTAAACATACTATCAAATTAATAAATAAAGTAAAAGAAATGAAATCCTTGTAATAAAGATAAATTAAGAATTTATGAAATTAACCATAGGCACGCATTGAAACATTTTCTAATATATATTTTATAAATTAAAATTAAAATTACAACTCTTAATAATACTAATTTTTAATTAAAAACAATGAACTTTCAAGCTAAATCATTTATATACTTTAAATTTAATATTACTTTATATAATCTATTGAGAATTTAATCTGAACATAAACATTAAACATTAAATTTACTCTTATAAAATCAATTACCAAAAAAAAAATTAATAATTAATTGTTAATAAATGGGTATATTATCATATGACCAAAAATAGAGTATGACAGTCAGTTTGCACCAGCATGAGCAGTACCCACGGCACCTATAGATAATAAGTTGTGAGACCAAAATAATTTTTAATATTTAAGGGTTTTTTTATGTTGATTAGTTATGAGTTGAAGAGATATGATAATTCAAATTATAAATATAAATGTATTTTTATTAATGTTTTTTCATTTATTAGAAAAATGGCTTAAGATCTTAACCCAGCCGTTTCCAACCTGTGGGGCGCGCTCCCCAAGGGGGGCGCGAGACTTTTGCAAGGAGGGCGCGAAGGCAATTCAAGTGTCCGCAAACTTTTGAAAATTCTTGATTTTTTTATATGGTTCTAAAAAAAGGTAAGATGATTTTGTGGCCAAACTTTTGAACATTTTCGATTTTTTTTCAATATGGTTTAAAGGTTAAGGTAAGATGATTTTGCGTTGTTATATTATTTCAGAAATGTGCCCGACTATTGAAAAAGGAAATTCGATTATTACAAAACAAAAGGGGGGCGCAAGAATTTTTTTTAACAAAAGGGGGCGCCGGTACAGTAAAGGTTGGAAACCACTGTCTTAACCAGTTCCGACCCTGGGGTGCGGGGCACCCGGGCGGCAAGCCTAGGAGGGCGGCGCGAGCCGCCTTAAAAATACTTATTCATTTTATATGTTTGCGATCAGGATCTTAAATACTTATATAAGTATGTATATATATAGTAAGAGTAGATTATATATATATTTTTTTTCAATTTTTTAAAAAACTAAATTAACTTAAATTTACTTTATCTTTTTTATTTGTAAATTTTTAACAACTTTGGGGGAAGGGGCGGCAAAATTATTCTCGCACCCGGGCGTCATATAGCCTAGGAACGGCCCTGATCTTAACTAAATAATTATAATTTTTATTTATATTTTTTCACTAATAAAGATAATATTAATATTATAGGATACTTTATAAATAAGAATAGTATATTATAGTAATGTAGAAAATATTCTCGAATAAATAATTGTGTTCTCGCAGTCCGTACGTCACTGAGGCGAATTCTACGTTGTTAATGTTTTTGACGGGTATCTTTTTAATCTAATAATTAAAAAAAATTATGATAGAAAATAATTTTTTTCTATTTTTCAAAAATTACTTTGTATTATGATTCACATAAAAAAATAAATAGAAATGTGTAACTATATTCACAATTATTTCTTTTTCAATATTCTAAAATACTTTCAAGTGGATTTTTATATTTATTTTTATCAATACAATCCTTAACAAATATTTTATCTCTTGAATGGAGGAAGTAAAGGACTCGCCTACTCATATATATATTTCACTTTAGGGATGTGACCGAAGTTAGTGTATTCAATCTGAATAGAAGAGAAGTAAATCTTTACTAAATGATCTCCATTATAGAGCACCATGGATACTAGAGCTATATTAACTACGTCATTGGAAGGGGCGTGGCTTACCACAACCTTTAATAAATAATCGAACGAGAATCTAGAAGAAACTTGAAAGATAACTTACCTTTTGCCATTATCATCATCACAAAATCTGTTATTTCATTTTACAATCAAGGTATTCGGATTTAATTCCCTATATATACATATATGTATATATAGATATTAAATTTACATATATACCATATTAATTAATCTGTCTTTGATGTAATTGCTACATTAATTATCATTGATTAATTAAGACGTAGAGGAGACATTGATTATAAAGTCTACTCATTTTCATCAAATCGCTTCTTTGAATTTTAAAATCTGCCTACAATTAATTACTCATTGTGATTTAAGATTTATTTACTTTAAAATTAATTATTTATAATAGATGTTTGCATGTATTTTGATCAGCGACATCTAGTGGTGAAGATACGAACTATCAATGGAAACAAAATAACCTTACTATTAAATTCGATGGTTTTGACATTATTCTACATAAAATGACTGTTTTCCATTTAGTATTATTGAGTTATTCAGTGTATATAGACGCCAATCATAGAGCACTCAAAATTGCATTTTCAATATTCATTACTTTTGTTGTTTGATATGAAGAAATCTTCTGCCGGAGCCCATTAAACACTTTTAGAAACTTCTGGTGATGCTGCTCCGTCATAGCACAATTGTCTGATTAGTTTCAACGATTTAAAAATGGTGATTTTGATGTCAATGACAAAGAACGGCCTGGATGACCAAAAAAGTTCGAAGACAATGATTTCAAGACTTATTGGACCCAGCTCAAACTCTCAAAGAACTCTCAGGCATCTTAGCAGATGATGAATAAAATGTTTCGAGACATATACATGCAATGGGAAAGATCCCAAAGGATGGAAAATGGTCACCTCACTAATTCACTGAAAATGCCTTTTCGAACCGTTTCAACTTCGTCTTTTCATTGCTTGCCAATCAAAAAAAGAAGAGTTTTCTGTGGTATGACTGGCGATAAAAAGTGGATCTACTTCGACAATCCCAAGCGCAAAAAGTCAAGAGTTAGTCCAGAAGAGCCATCCACATCGACACCTAAGCGAAATATTCATGGCCATAAAGTATTGCTGTGCAAGGTGTAGGTGTGTATTACAAGCAGCTAAAACTTAATGAAACTGTGACCGCAGATGTCTACCGACGTCAACTGAACAAATTGAACGACTTATTCTCCTAAATAAGACCAGGAGTAGCGATTAACAGACGCAATGTAATCCTCTTGCATGACAACGTTCGGTCACAAGCTGCAAGAGTTGTGAAGAAAACACTGTTGCAGCTCGAATGGGAAGTTCTGCCGCATCCAGCCTACTCAGCAGACATAGCGCCTTCTAATTACCACTTGTTTAGATCGATGGCACACGGTTTCCGATGCCATACCAAGATCGTTCTTTCGACACAGTAACTCCATGTTGCAAGAAAGATGGGTAAAAGTTATGGAAAATATTTAAATCAATATATTTTATACCAATTTTTCTGAATAACAGCCTTTTTAAGTGAACAAATGATCAGAATACATGCAAACTCGTAATATATATATATATATATATATATATATTAACATTCTATTAATGTATAAAAAAATATTTCAAAAGTAGTATGCACGATTTCAAAGTGAAGAATTTTTTTAATTTTCTTTTAGCGAATTAGCTTATGTATTATACATATATAAATATATAAATAAATAAATATATATATATATATATATATATATTCGAACAGTGTACAGAATATACTTATTAGATGAGAACTTTTTATCCCTTTCAAATCTTTTAAGTAACGTATACTCAATAGAATAATAAATAACTTGACAAAATGGGGGGGGGGGGTATGTGGTAATTTTTGTTTCCTATGTTAGTCATATCCAGGAATTATAAAAAGTATATTTATGTTTGAATTTTAATTAATTCAAGCCTCAATTTTGAATACAATAATTAAAAATTTCTCTTAATTAATCGAAACACATCGGAGTATTCAAATGAATGGGTTCTCTTTATATACAGATATAGGATTTACCATATATATAAAAAAAAAAACATAACAAAAAAGTTGGTTGATTAATACCATCTAATCTAAAAAATTCAATGAAAAGTTTTTTTTGTTTTTTTGTTTAAAATTATTATGGAATATCTCTTTAAGATAGTACTGACATAATACAAATCTTCCCAAATTTTATGCTTCATTCTGCTGCTTCTTTTTAGGTAGCTAAAATCAAAATAGAGAAAAGGATACATGCATTACACTAAGAATGTTGGATTTGCTATTTATTTTTGAAAAGAAGGAAGAGATGATTGATAGATATTGAAATGAAAATTTATGAAAAAGGAAATTTTTAGAAAAGAAGGATTTTAGAAAATAAACATAGGAAATTTTTAAAGTATAAGAAAATATTAAGGACATTTAGTATTACTTAAGGTTCTTATTTAAAGAGTATAATAAAAGATGATATATAATATTTACTTATCAATTGCTCATCTACCATTCAAATCAATTTAATATGTTGTTTTTTTCTAAACACATGCTCAAAATTAATATCAAAATAATTCAAATTTAATTTTCTTTATTCAATAATATTTTATTTTTTTTTTTTTCTTAAATTTTATTTTAATTATTTATACAATACTGAATAATCAATATGAAGAGGATTAAACACATATGGTTCGTTTTTGAATTTCAGGTGGTCATACGGTGGTGATTGGTTTGTTTGTCATCAATAGGAGAAAAGTTTTTTTTTTTTTTTTTTTTAAAAGAAAAAAAAGCAATTTCACTCCATTTAAATATTCAAAACAATTATATATTTTTAAGTATATCATATAATGCAATTAAAAAAAAAATCAATTATAATTACCAAATTGTTTGTTTATTTATATTTCTTTCAATTTATAAGCCGAAAATGGACCAATTCGGCAATGAGATACTATAATCATATTAATATATATATATATATATTTCCACCAAACATATTTAAAGGAAGTAGTTGGATTTCTAATTTCTTTTTGATAATTTATCATATATATATATATATATATATATATATATATGCATATATATACATATATATGTATATGTATTTTTTGGAAACACATTTTCAAGATAGATATTTGAAGATATTGGAAAGTCTTTACTAAATGGGCTATAAAACTGAATATTAATTAACTTTGTCGAATAACACATACATAATTTTAAAGTTTTTATTTAAATTTTTTTACCCGCCTAGGTCACTCTTGCCAATATCATAGGCCGAGAGGAAAAATTAGGTTCGGAGCAGAAAATCGGACCACATCCTTGGTTAGACCATGCTAGTGCATTTATGATCTATCCAATGATAGTGTTCCGGATCCGCCAGTGGATGGGATCAGACACGCATCTCATCCATTGCCGCTGCAGGTACACGGAGCACTCCTTTTGACGTTAATGAGATAGGTTGATTGAGGAGTGGTTGCGTTTCTGGGGGGGTTTTTGCCCTGGGTGGTGGTGGAGGTCTAGGAACTGCCACCGGAACAGGTCCAGAGCCTATTGGAAGTTCCGTGAGACTGTTACCCATTGGGGGTGGTGGTGGTTGTTGTTGAAGAACATTGGGCGATGGTGGTGGCGCTTTCAATAAGCTTGTGATAACATTGTTGGAGACATGCTTGGGTTTGCGCTTCGGAGAAACTTGGTGTTCCATATCAACAATTACACTCGCGTTGCCACTGTGATGAAAGTGTTTGTCAAATCGTGGTGGTTGATTCGCCTGTTGCTGAAGAGATTTTACTTCCAATCTGGTTTTGTCGCGTTGGTAATATACTCCAGCGAAAATGAGCACATTCAGGATGAGCAGAGAGCAACCGATTGCAATAGTGACACTAAGCGCAGTGCTATAGGCAACATAACCAGCTGCCTCGATGCTTGCAAGAGTGTCAGTGCCGTTCTGGATAGACTGAGCAAACAAAAAACAACACTAAGATTAAATTCACAATTTATATATTATATATGTTAACATTCAAAAGAAGACAAAAATATATATGTCCAGTAACTCAGATCGTTTAAAAATACTCAATTTGAGAATATCTATCTATCTCTGTGACTCTACTAAACTCGAAAGTTCTTGGCCGCAGCAACCACACCCCTCCAAGTATTCCTATTCTGAGCCACAACCTTCCAGTCCCTATCCTCTCCAATCTCTCTCACATCCTTTCCCACATTAGCCACCCACCGAGGTCTTCCAAGAGAACGTTTGCCACTCAGTCTCCCTACCAATATATTTTTTGCCATTCTATCTTCTCCCATTCTAACCATGTCCTGCCCACTGTAGCCTTCTCGATTTTATAATTCTAACTATATCTGGAGATGCATAGAGGTCATGTAATTCCTAGTTATGCACTCTCCGCCATTCCCCGGTGACCTCATCTTTCTTTGGTCCATATAATGCTTAGCAGAATCCTATTCTCAAATACTCTAAATCTACTCTCGTCACCTAAGGTCATAGACCATGCCTCACATCCATAGAGAATAGATCAAGAAAAAGTATTCTCGGACAAATCTTTTCTAACTGATTTTTTTTCTTACTTTCATTCAAATTTAGCTTGTAAATTGTAATTCTTATGTATTACTCACTGTTTGATAGGGTTGATGTGGTTGATAACCATTAATAGTTGCACATGTCGTCAAAAGTAGATCAAGAGGATTGACTGTTGGTCCAGTAGGAACTCCTGAACCCACCTCAGCTAAATTCGTAACTCCAGAGCCATTATTTAAGGGTGAACCTCCTGATCCGCTACCTCCAATTGTAATTCCAGAAAGTGCTGGATTGATTTGACCAAATCCAGAAGCAGTTGCGGCAGTGCGTGACAATGGATCAGGTCGTACTATACCATCGTATAAATCCGTCTCATGATGATTACGAAAAAGGTTGTGTCGGGCTGCAACATCCTCCATTCCTGCTCGATGTAATTCAGGAATTAATCGAAGCCAAACTGATAATTGATGTGCCCGAAAATGATTCTTCATGCGAGGTTTCATATCTAGAAAATTAAATAAAAGTTATAAATTAGTTTAGAAATGTTTCTCATCCTATTTGAATGAAAAAAAAAAATAATCTATTCATAAAACAAGGAAGTGAGTGGTTATTATTTACACAATAGCTTGTTTTTTTTATAAAAGAACAAAAAGATTTATTTATTATACAAAACTTTAAACATTTCAAACAAAATAGAATTTATTAAGAGAAAAAGTGGAATTAATATAAAAATTAATAATTATATATATATATATTGTTGATTGAAATATAATAGTTGAGGAATTAAAAAAAAAAAAACTTTTTGTAGTACACTTACTTATTTCTAAATATTTTTGATGAACATTATCGTATTCATCCCACACTATACTTTTGAAACGGTTCCGCTCCTTTGTTGATCCACCACCTTCCGGTTTTGGATACTCGTTAGGGTTTCTAATTTGAATACAAAAAAAAAATGAGGGATTATTATTATTATTATTTGTGTTACAAATGCATTTCTGTTGGTTAAAACAAAATGAAAATAATTTTTTATTAAAGATCAATCAACATTTCAATTGTTAGTTACTAGATTCAAAATTTTCAAATATTTTAGTTGCTCATAAGTTTGACATCACTCAATATATATAATTCCCAGGTCTGATAAATAAAACAACAACTTTCAACAACAAAATTTAACTTTATTCATTAAGATCAGCGCCCGCTCCAGGGCCGGCTGACTCGGACATTTGTCCGAGGCGGCAAATCGAAAGGGCGGCATTTTGGTCGTTATTGACATAAAATATTGATAATCAGTTAATCAAAATAGATATTTGTTCAATTTTGGTAATTGTTCAGTTTAACGTATGTATGATGGATTTTGATAAAACTACCAGTAGATTCCTTTTCAAAAATATTATAAATTTTTTTTTTCGTAGGTTTTGATAAAATTCTGTAAAATAATTATTGTAAATATCTTACTTGTCTTAAACTTTTGCTCTGACTAAAAAAAAAAAAATTTATTTAAAGGGGCGGCAATTTATCTTTTTGTCCGGGGCGGCAAAAAAAAGCTAGAGAGGGCGCTGTTAGGATACTCTCTTCAAGATTGATATGATTAGCCCAGTGTTCCTCTTAATATTTTTTTATCTTTTTCGGAAATTGGTTTATCTTTGATTTCAAAAAAGCTTTAACAACATCATTTCTTTAAGGTCTACAAAAAGTCAGTAGTTACTAGAGGCTAGGTCTGAACTATACGGTGGGTGGTAAACAAATTCATTCAATTTTCATCCACTTGTGATGTTGTGCATTGGCTTTAAACAAACAATAGAAGTTCCTATGAAATTTAAATTAACTGCCAGATTATCATGTAATTTTGACACGTGGCGTTCAAAGGTTACGATTACTAGATTAAGTTTAATGAAGGTAATGAGGTGACACCATCAGTTTCGGGATTTATGAAGTGACCCATGTATAAACAATAAAAATGTAATTTTTCTTAATTAAATATTAATTTAATAATTAATATATTCGTTGTTATTATTATTACTAGCTACTTTTTTTTTATTAAATTATTAATTTTTCAAATCTTTACTTACCCTGTTCGTGCAAAATTACTCAAGTAGAGAATGAAAGCCTCGGAGAGGCCAGCCTCTGCTTTCGTGTAATTTCGAGGAAAGTGAGATAAGCTCTCCACGATTGGAGCACCAAAAATGAAGGGTAGCTCCTCCCCATGCACCGTTCCCATTCGCTAGAAAATTATACGTATTCAAAATTACAAAGTCTTATACTCTGCAATATCTAAAATATTAATTTACTGAATAATTAAATATTTACAAATATACCAAATTTTGTTAACATTATTAAATTGAATTGAATTAGTTATTATATATTGTATTTAATATATAATTCTAATTTTTATATTTTTTAATTAATTAAGTTAATATATATTATTTCATTTTTATCTATTCAATTAAAAAAATATCTTGATATTCTAAAAAATAAATATATAATTAGTATATATATATTTACGAAACACATATTATAAAACTTCTTTACATTGCTTATAATCAAATTATTTTTTTTATCTATATTTAATTGTAACGTATTAAAATATAGAATATTTCTTCCATTATCCGCGATTCTTAACTTATATTTACCTTTTCGATTTTATATAATCTCTCGATTATAATTAATATATATATATTAGTTCGATTAGGTTTTCGTGAAAGCTTTTATTATTATGAAAAATTATTTCCGGGCTATTTTTACGGTTAATTGTGAGATTTGAGCTTCGACGTTTCGGCGTCCATTTTGGCGTCATTTTCAAGATAATTTATTTAGGAGGGAATTTTTTTGTGAACAAATCCACCCCCCTTAACTATTCACTCCCAAAGCCCTAAAAACATTTCCACCAATAACGTTAATCACAGAAATAGCTGGAATACCCGTCTTAGATCCAGTACCAAACAGAATCCCAACAATAAGTCAAACTCCGCCCACCAGGGTTAGAGTTTCCCACTGCTGGCTGCCTTCTCAGGTAGATCCCAAAGTGTCGGAGCTCAGTCGGCCTTGTCAAGAGTCAGAGGTAGTGTTAGGGCCAAGGATTCTTCGGAGCTTCGGAACATAACTATCCAAGCTTCCACCCATTCGACCCAAAATTCCAATATCGACTCTTGGTCAAAGAGACTACGACCCAGAGAGTCCCCAAAAAATTCCCTCCTAAATAAATTCTCTTGAAAATGCACCGAAACGTCGAGACTACATTCAAACTTGCTCTAATGAAAATAACTCGGAAATAATTTTCCATAAAATATATATATATATATAAAAAAACCTCTGACTTTGTATCCTACGCAAAGGCAACACCTATCAAGCCGGTTATATCAATGAGGTGTCCTATGATCAGTACAACGGGTCCTCTCCACCTTTACCTTGATTTTCTTGATCGGAGGCGCTATCAAGTAGCTTTTCCCCAATGTTGTTCCCGGAGACTGGGTTGACTCCGTCCCATTGACCCCAGCTAGGGAAATTCCCTTACCAGGCCCGGGACTTGAACCCGGGACCATGTGAATGTGAGGCAAGTTCGCTACCCACACACCCAATGGCGCCTTTACCATTATATATATATATATATATATAAACAAATTTCAATAAACAAACATAAATATTAATTTTGGTATGAAGTAGTGGAGGGAAGGCAACTGGCGCGTCACTACCTGCACAATCTACCATCAATAATCAGTTAATTTCATCAACAAGCAATTACTGCCTTTCACCATTGACAGAGCCTGGAAAAGTAATTAATTAATAAATAAAGCTTTGTCTAAGTTAGATAATCCAACCGAGTATCTTAGTATATTTTTCTTTTATTTCATCACAACTTATTTTGTAGATGTTATCTGATCCATGTTTATTTTTAATATTTTTTTTTAATTTCTAGCTAATTTAACAAACAGCTCTACAGAGAATGATATATATCTTTTGTGATATTTTTTTCACTTTTCCTTTGGTTTATTAAAAAGACACTTCCTTCTATTTCCTGGCCAGACAAATCTTCATCTGGGTCTCTAACCTTTAAGCTTTTTTTTCTTATTTTTCTTCGGATTTTCCATTTTTCATCCCCGTTGTCAAACGTGACATGTTATTTCTTCTAGTTTGCTTCCAATCTACCACTTTTCGTTTCAACCTCCATTCTTTCACCCCCCCCCCCCCCTCCAAGCTCACACCTCTTTCATCTACCCTCATTGCATATTATCTTCCATCACCATTTAAATTATACTGGTGCCTTATCAATTAACATTATTTATTTTTAATCTTTTTAAGATAAATTCACACTTTATTTTTTGTTTTTTTTTTTTTTTTTTTTTTACTTTTCATTCCTATTTCTTTTCTCAACGTCCGATTTTTAAATCCCGAAATGTCCTCTTACTTCTTCTCTCGTAATCTCTTTTTCCTGCAATTTTATCTTTTGATTAGTACTTCATTATCTTCCATCTCTGTAGCCTCTTTTTTTAAACTTATCCTCTCCAACTGATCCCCTCTACACCTACGCCCTCTTGTGTTATCATAATGATTTGTTCCATTCTTCTTCAAAAGATTCATTCAATATTTTTCTCTCTAATCTTCAATTATTTTCATTAATTCGATTATCACTTCTACATTTACAATTTTTGTCTGCATTTTATTTATTTATTTTTTCTTTATCATTTATTTATTTATTATCATTTCGCCAGGCACGCAAACAGACACCCATCCACCCACACGCTATTTTATTTTTTATTTTTCTTCTTTTGTTTAACTTTCATTAAGTTAATATTATTATGAAAAAAAAATAACTAAGCTCGCATTTAGAATATATTAGAAAAAAAGAGACTTAATAACTGGAAGCTCCAGAAAGCACAGAAGGAGTCTATATATTTGTATAGATGTGTATATACTTCTTTTGGTTCATTCAATTTAGGTCTAAATCTTATTTTATTATGTTGTTTATTATAATGAACAGAGTGAAATTCTTTATGTCATTTGGAAACTTTTGAAATTTTTAAGGGAAACTTTTTAAAACCCGAAATTGAGGCGAGTTTTTAATTTGATTAAACAAATGTCCTCTTCATCCTACCTCCCCCCACACACCCTTTTAAAAGTTAGAAAGACCAAATGATACAACAGCATCTATAGATATTTTATGCATAAATATATAATATTATTTTTAAAACAAACGGTGACCTTGAGAATGTACGGTTGTGAATGCGCAAGCAATTTCTATCCCAAACTTATTTGTAAACCTTCCAATTGAAATGAACCATTTAGAAAAAACCTCTGAGACTTTTGTACGTCCTACGCAAAGACAACACCTATCAAGCCGGTTATATCAATGAGGTGTCCTATGATCAGTACAACGGGTCCTCCCCACCTTTACCTTGATTTTCTTGATCGGAGGCGCTATCAAGTAGCTTTTCCCCAATGTTGTTCCCGGAGGCTGGGTTGACTCCCTCCCATGGACCTCAGCTAGGGAAATTCCCTTACCAGGCCCGGGACTTGAACCCGGGACCATGTGAATGTGAAGCAGGTTCGCTACTCACACACCCAATGGCGCCTAAATGAACCATTTAGTGCTAAGTGAATTAGTTTTATTTTTTCTCATATTATAAAAAAAATGTATTTTATTTTTCACTTTGTTAACTATTAATTTAAGCAATTGGATTTTAATTTGTGTACCTAATAACTTAATTTGATTTAATTTACTTTTCATTCTCTCTTAAATTAGTTAATTCATAAACAATTTAAAATGTGATATTATATATATATATAAATATATATACTATAATAGTATATCATCATGCGATTACCATAAATACATGTTCAATTTCTACATAATCTGTTTAGTGTTTTGAGCGTGAGATTCGAACAGAGAGAAATTAAAGGGTGATTATATTATATATTGAATAATAGTAGAAATGTGTGAAAGTCATTTCTAGTTTATCCATGTCACTTTAATAACAAATCACTTGAAATTAATTTATAGGAAAATTTATAACATTGTTTTTTTAATGAGAAAAACGAATAGTATAGTACCGAGGTGGTGAACCTATGACACGCGTACCACAAGTGGCATGTTTGAAAAATTTGATGGCACGCATAAAGACAAAAATATTTTATTAATAATCGTAACTTTTTTTCAATGGAAATGAATTAAAACTTTACAATGCGCACTTAATTTATAATTGAGGATATAAATTTGGGTAATTGTTTACAAAACGGGAAACTTCAGAGATTTGGATGAAACTTTGCCAATGGATTCCTTTTTTAATTTCAAAGAAACATTCCTTATGGAATATTTCTCGGTCTCTTCTAGTTTACGAGATAAAAATTATTAAATTTTGAAAGATAAACTAGTTATGAATGAGCACTTATTCACTTATATATATTCACTAATTTTCGATTTTTTTCAGGTCTGTTTGGATATAGAAAAATTATTCAATTTTCATATATCCAAACCGAACTAAAAAAACAAAAAAGAAAATTAGTGAACCCCTCTGATGGCTAAATGAATAAAACTTGGTAGTTAAATAGAATATCAATGGATTTATATGCAAAATTAAGTTGTTAATATTATTTTCTAAAATATTTTTAAATATTTAAAAATTTTAGTAAATTAATAACACAGAAATAATATATATATATATATATATAAGTCTATGCACCTTTTGACTCATATTAATGTTATATATTGATTTTTATATTTTTTATAACTTTGTTATAAATCTTATCTAATCAAAAATATCATCTAGGTATATTATAAATCTATTTTTTTTTACGTTACCAAATATAATAATATTTTATTTTTTTCATGTGGAAAATTTTTCAGGTGAATTTTAAATATTTTAAAAATGAAATAAATGTATATACTTATATATATTATTTAATCAAATATTAATTTAAATTTATATATGTATACTACTTTACTGTGTATATATCAGTTAAAGTTATTTGCCCCTGGAATTGTATTTTATTCAAATTTTCTGTTTTCATTGGAGATAAAAAATTTAAAATATAAGTTTTCTCATATTAATATGAAAAAATTTTATATATCGTGAATTTTTCTGTGAAGGAAGTTTTTTTTTTTATTTTATTAATTTAAATGTGATTCAAGTACGATTGGTTACCTGAGGATAATCGCCGTCCTTTGTTTGATAGTCAAACACGTAGAAATATGATCTGGCCGGAGTGGAGCGGCTCCTTGCTGCAGCGGCTGCCGCGGCCGCTGCAGCTGCAGCTGTTTGTCGATTACGTTCTCGTGCCAAGGAGAGAAGATCACCGGTTTGTACTAACGGCGCGACGAACTCGGCGTCACTTAACGCAGCAACGGTCGCATCTCGAGTGTTGATTGGATGCAACACCGTTCTCTCCCAATCAGTGTACTCGTTGACCACAGTGAAAAATATCTCCGAGAGATGATACGTATACGCATTTCGAACGTAGGTTCGAATTATTTTATCACGTCGCTCCCCCTCAAAACCGGCATCAATATCTTTTGCTGAGAATCGCCATAATGCCTCGGAGGTCACCACGCCAAAGAGTAGATCGTAGTTACTGAAACAATATTACTTACTATCAACCATGAAATAACTATAAAATTGAACTTATTCAATATTAAAAAAAATAATCAACAAAATCGCTTTTAGTAGAAAAATCACAAATAGATAATAAAATATAAAAGAAATATAAATTTTTTTTTAAAAACACGCTTTTATTTAAATCAGTGATTTTCAACCTGAGCGATATCGCCCCCTGGGGAGCGATCGACATCTTAAAGGGGGCGATAAGTTATTTTTGGGGGGCGAAATCATTTTCAACTCTAAAAAAAAGGTAAGATGATTTTGCGAACAGGCTTTTTAAACATTTCCTCTTTTTTTCAATATGGTTCTAAAAAAAAAGTTAGATGATTTTGCAATCAGGTTCTGAAACTCGATTTTTCAATATGGCTCTAAGTATCTCCTAGTTTACCTACCTTATATTAGGGTTTATCATACAACTTTTATCTGTAAAAATTTATAGGGGGGCGAATTAAGAAGCGGGTCTTACAAAGGGTGCGTTTGGTGCAAAAAGGATGAGAAACACTGATTTAAATGCACTAGAAAGGAGAAAATAATTTCTCCACACACACCACGATTTCCTTACAATTAATCATATCTAAAAAATCAAAGCGTGGGCGCCAAACATGCAGGGAAAAACGCAAATTCTACTTCAAATAGACACAGTTATCAAGTATAGTGGAAAAGGAAAACAAAAAAAAAAAAAAAAAAAAAAACAAACAGAAAGGTTTGTGCATATACAATGAAATGTTCTTCGTATTCTTTTCTTTCCCTGCATGTTTGGCGCTCACGCTTTCATTTTTTAGAAATGATTAATTGTAAAGAAATTGTGGTGTGTGTGGAGAAATTATAATTTTTAGTCTTGACAGAAATTTTGCCCGGTTTATGATTTCAGGTTATAGTGTTAAGAATTAATTATTTTATTAATAATTAATATTAATAATATTATTTATTATTATAAATTTATAATTTATAAGTTATATAAAAATATTTATTATTTGAAAAATAAATTATTTATATTATTCATTAATAATTATTTGAAGTATTGAAATAATTTTAATTTTATTAAAATGAAATTATAATTGAAATTTAATTAAATTTTCTTTAATATAAATTTTTTATTTTTATTATTTTTTTTAATTCACAAATTTTAAAACTCCGTATTATTGAAAATTTCAAAATATTTCTTTTTGATTATTGCAGTGTCATCGACTTTCAATATACGTTTCAAATTTGAGCGAATAGGTCAAATTCACCTTGCAAGATTTGACTATAGGACACGATGTGAAACTAAATAAAAGTGTGTAAAAATACAACATATCTCAAAAGGTGAAGGTGAATTTTTCATATTCGATTGATGTTGTGTTTTAATTATTATTTGTTTTTCTCAAACACTTAACAAATAATATTATTTGTGTGATTGATCGAATAGGTGAAACTATTCCCCACAAAAGACCAAAATTAATAATAAAAAATTTCTTGGTTAATGCTCGATAAACTACAATGTTTCTTTGAACCAATTTATCTATTATTAATCACAGAATGAATCATTTAAAATTGTCAGGACATATTTAAACGAAATTGGTTTTTGAATTATAACGAATATTTAATTTGTATCTTACTAGTCAAAAGAGAATAACAATTCTCTTTGTAAATAGTTTTGATAATTGTAAACTATTGATGATAAGAAGCATGGTTCATTTATCTTTACTTTCTAACTGAAGTGATTGAACTACGGTTAATATTACCATTCTATATTAATAATTGTTTAATTTTAATGAAATTCTTTTCCGTTCAATTAAACTATAATTTCGGCCTTGTTCACGTCGTTTCATTTAACCATTTTACATTTTCAAATTAAACCTATTAAAATTAAATATTCTTTAAACATAAATAATAATAATTTTGAATTTATTTGGTGAATATGATGATTTAATTAATGACTTCTAGTTATTGTAATGAGCTCATTAGTAACCAACCACAATAAAAGCATTCATTTTTTTTTATAAATCACGCTCATTTGAAACCTGTAATCTCACTATTTACCCTGGTTCCCTCCATTCACATCATTATTCTGTTTTTGGACATTTCGAAATAATAATCATCCTCCAACATTGGGAAGAAAAAAAAATCAATAATATTATTGAAATCTACATTTGCAATTTCTTTTATAATATTATTTTTCTTGTT